>JANRMT010062835.1:22821131-22840978 GCA_026402145.1 Polypterus bichir lapradei
ACATTCAGAAAGTTGCCTTTCTTATATTTGTAAAGAAAGCACCAGAGTTTGTCTGATGCAGCACCCACAGCTCGGGCTGACCTCGAGAACAGCATTCCTCACTGCCTCGACCTTAATAATATATTTATGAGTAACATTTGATTGATTACAGACCAGTAATCATTACATTACTGGAGAATAAAACCTGAATCCAGGGTTAACAATGTACATATTTTAATAATCTGCATGAATATTACTCTATATTACGTTAGATGTAAACCCTTTTAAATAAAAATATGTAAAGCCATTTAATTAATAAGAAAGCATTATAAGAATAGGATAGTTATCACTTTGTTTTTTGTGAAATGGTTGATGTCAGTCGTGAGATAATAATTGAGGGAGCTCAGATGTTGCTTTCTCCTCTTTTTCCTTATCATGGACACACTCTTGTAGCAGACCTCCACATCTAGAACAACACCAAGAAGGGCAAAATTGTAAACAAAAATTTCCCCTTTGTTACAAAGCCCTGGACAGTCTAGATGAATAGGACAGGGTTGTGGAAAATGCTTAGTCAATAAAGAACAGTCTTGAGCCATCGTTATATTTGAAATTCCAAACATGGACGTCCTTTATTTACACCTGTAGGTGGACATCCACAGGCTCTTGCTAATGCAACATGGCAGGCAGATTGAAGAAATCATCCACAGCACTTCTTTTTATCAGCCAGGTTCATTTACATAACACATTTGAATGTACTTTCATTTTCACCAATCAGCTTTTGATAAATTTTATATTCCAGAAACACACCTCTGAATTAAGTATTATGTAAAGTCCCAAACATATTAAAAGTCCTAAGTATAAAAATAAGACTTCATATATATAAACTGTTATCAGAGAACAACAGACAAGGTTAAATATTATATATGATCTCATTTCCTAACTTAAAATGTCAGTTAGTCATTGGCTTAGATCTGAACAGGGTCACAGGAGTGTGCTGGAGGCTATCCCAGACAGCATAGGGGGCAAGGCAGGAACAAACCCTGGCCAGGGTGCCAGTCCATCGCTTGGCAAACACACACACACCCCAATCACACAGTCTGGCCAGTTTAATATCACCAGTTCAACTAACCTGCACATCTTTAGACTGAGGGAGGTAATCAGAGCACCCAGAGAACATGAAAACTCCACACGGGGAGGAACCGGGACTTGAACCCTGGTTTCCTTACTGCTTCCTTACAGTAATGCTACCACTGTGCCACCATGCCACCTAACTGTTACAAATGAAGCCAGGATGGTTTAGTGTAATGAGGGGGGAGGGCAGTTTCAAGGACTTTTTTCTTTTCCTTTCAAGCTCATTGGTCTGAATGGCTTGTTGTCATCACAAGTTGTAGCCTGAGAATTACTTCCATATAGAAGACCTGAACCATACCTAGAGCTCCCTGTGTCAGTGCCAGGTGCTTCTGCACAGATAGGACGTCCTCTCCGGTAGGCTAGAGGACTCCATACACCATGGATGGGCATACCAAATAGTGCCTAACAGAATTATGGAGGTTTCCGACTGTCTTCTTGAAATAATTCAGGGTCTTGTACAATCTGCCTTCCACCTCATAGCACTTACTGAGTGTTACAGCTGGAATTGCTGCCTGATTTCCATTCACAATGTTAAATAAAAAGGACATTATTATCTTATTAAGCAGATCGGAAAAGACTAGACTGCAATGTTTAATGTTTCGAATTCAATGTACTTCTTTATCGAGAGGACTAAATATGGTTTCATCTTCATGGGCTTCAAGCTACATGTCCACAATAATGGGGCAGCATTGTAACACAGTGGTGAGTGCTGCTGCTTCATTGGCTTAAACTGGGCATCCAGTTGTTGTCCATGTGAGGTCTGCACATTCTCTTTGTATCTGCATGAATTTTCCGCACACAACTCCAAAGATGGCAGGTTAACAGGTGACTCTAAACTGGCCTGCAGTGTGAGCGTCAGTGCTTACAATGGACCATTTCCTTCCTTTGCGACAGTAATATTTTCATAACAACAAGAACTAGAACTAAAAATGTTGTTTTTTGTTTTACAAGCACGGAAACTGAAATTAAGGTAAACGGAGAAACTAAAACTAAATAATGATAGAAATTAGTGTTATGTTAACGAACTAAAACGAGAACGAAAATTGAGTAAAAACGAAAAAAAAAACAGCAATAGCATTTTCATTCAATGCGGTTCAGTCGTACAGAGGGGTTGTTTGTATGTCGCCTTGAGCACTCAGTTACGTTGTGGTGATCTTGTACCTTGACTTTACTATAGTCATGTGGCGCAACTTCTGTAAAGACCGTTATTTGTTTGTTGAGCACATTTGGTTCGTCGGGTTGAAGCAGTAAGCACGTGTGGTTGACAATGGGGAGTTTTGCACAGATGTTTACGGGTAGAAAGCGAGAAAGTAATGTGTGGAAATATTTAATTACAGGCAGAAGCAAATGTAGTGTGTGAGAAGAAGATAAAGAGTCTCAAGAGTTTCAGTGCAGGACCAGCTGGATCAGTACTTAGTGGAACTTAGAGGGGACTGGGCGGTCTCTTGGTCTGGAACCCCTACAGATTTTATTTTTTTTTTCTCCAGCTTTTGGAGTTTTTTTTTTTGTTTTTTCTGTCCACCCTGGCCATCGGACCTTACTTATTCTATGTTAATTAATGTTGACTTATGTTTATTTTTTTATTGTGTCTTTTATTTTTCTATTCATTTTGTAAAGCACTTTGAGCTACATTTTTTGTATGAAAATGTGCTATATAAATAAATGTTGATTGATTGATTGATTGACTGATTGATTGATTGGAAGTCCAGCACTCAGGGCCGGATTTAGATGAAAAGAGGCCCTAGGCTATTCCACTTATGAGGCCCTTTCACCTCCCATTTTTAAGTTTGTTCAAATTGCTAACAATTTGAATGTAGGCCCCTCTTGATCTTGAGGCCCTAGGCTGAAGCCTAGTTAGCCTATAGGAAAATCCGGCCCTGCCAGCACTTCTCTGGCACCAGGACTGCACTTCAGTACTGGCAGCAGAAATTGTCAACATGGTGCCAGTGGCTGAGGACCTTGTCTTTGCACCTGCATCACAGGCATTCGTCAAGCGAATGTTTTCACTGTGTGGCTTATCTTTGTAATGGACGTCACTGCAACATGAACAATTCTCTCGAAATGCGTGCTTGTTTAAAGCTTAACAGCAACGTGCTTGCACAGACTGGTTTCTTGGGTTGAAACATTTGATCTTGCTGACTGTACTCATTCTTCTTCTTCTTTTGGCCCGTTAGGGGTTGTCACAGCAGATCATCTTCTTCCATATCTTCCTGTCCTCTAAATTTTTTTCTGTCACACTCATCACCTGCATGTCCTCTCTCACAGCATCCATAAACCTTCTCTTATGCCTTTCTCTTTTCCTCTTGTCTGGTAACATCCTTTTCCCAATACACCCAGCATCTCTCCAAACCAATGCAATCTCGTCTCTCTGACTTTGTCTCCCATTCGTCCAACCTGAGTGGACCCTCTAATGTCCACATTTCTAATCCTGTCCATCCTCGTCACACCCAATGCAAATCTTAGCATCTTTAACTCTGCCACCTCCAGCTCTGTCTCCTGCTTTCTGGTCAGTGTCACCGTCTCCAACCCATATAACATAACTGGTCTCACTACCGTCCTGTAGACCTTCCCTTTGACTCTTGCTGATACCCGTCTGTCACAAATCACTCCCGACACTCTTCTTCACCCACTCCACCCTGCCTACACTCTCTTTATCACTTCTCTTCCACCCTCCCCATTACTCTGTACTGTTGATCCCAAGTATTTAAACTCAACCACCTTCGCCAACTCTACTCCCTGCATCCTCACCATTCCATTGACCTCCCTCTCATTCACACACATGTATTCTGTCTTGCTCCTACTGACCTTCACTCCTCTCCTCTCCAGAGCATATCTCCACCTCTCCAGGGTCTCCTCAGCCTGCTCCCTACTATCGCTACAGATCACAATGTGTCAGCAAACATCGTAGTCCACGGGGACTCCTGTCTAACCTCATTTGTCAACCTGTCCATCACCATTGCAAATAAGAAAGAGCTCAGAGCCGATCCCTGATATAATCCCACCTCCACAATGAATGCATCTGCCATTAGGCCACTTGATCTGTTTGATCATTGATAGTCAAGCTGTGTTTAATGACATTATGAACTATGAGTGTATTTTGTTGTCAGAAACATAACTTGCATTGCAATATGTGTAGGCCGACGTGTTTGGTCTTGCAACAGAAAAAAAACTAAAATTATACTAATATTATGTAAAAAGGCCGGAACTAAATAAAATAAAAACTACAATTTTAAACACAGAACTAAATAAAAATAAAAATTGTTGACTCCACTGAAAACTAGAATGAAATAAAAATAAAAATTAATTTCATAAAATAAAATAAAAAAAAACTAAAATTATAATTCATATCAGAACTGAAATATCACTGTTTGCACCCAGTGCTGCCAGGATAGGCTCTGGACCTCCACAACCCTGAATCGATTAAGTGGCTTTAAGAGTATTTGGTTAAGTAAAGGGAAATGTCCCACTACATTTATGTTCCTTGTAATGTAACGACTGTATTAATTTTTCTCACAAAAGGTGATTCACTTTGATCAGAGGCTGGCTTTGGTATCACCGCAAAGAGAGACGCTCTTCATAGCCACAGAAACTTGTGTGACATGTCGCTTGTGTCGGAAAGCCTTTGGCACAATATTTGGAAGAGAACAACATGAGAGACAGCATCATGATTTTACTACCAGCAAGCGAGGTAAGAATCCAGGGTCAGTAGGTTGTGTAAAACTTATTTAGCCTCCACATAACAGTTCCTGCTTGTAGCCGCTGGAGAATACAATATGTCATCCCTGCTCTTCAGCTCCGTTTATAGAGTGTGACCACCAGGACGCTCCAGCCGTCCCAAACACAGCAGACATAGGCACAAGTGTTGCACGGCACACACTTTATTTAAGTGGGAAAGCACCTTTCCCTGGCCCCCCACACCTGTAGCACAGTCCACAGAATCACACAGCAAGCACAAATAAAGAGCACCACATGGCTCTCCGTTTTCTTCCACCTTCACTCCTCCTAACAAGCGTTGTCCTCCTCCTCCCAACTCCGACTCCTTTTATGCTGCATCTGGGAATACTTCAAGTGCTCATTAGTGAGATCCTCAAGTCCTTCCAGGTGTAGCGGTAGCGTGACAAAATCGGGCTCTGTAGCTTCTGCAGCACCCCTTGGTGGCACCCGCTGAACCCAACAGGGCTGAGCCAAAAAATACCAACTCCCACATAGCCCCCAAGGGGGCTGCCAGATAACGCCCTTCATAAGCCATCTTCCCCTGTCATTCCATTAAGGATGTGTCCCAGCCGGGTAATGATGCCGACCGCCATCAATCACAAGAGTTAGCCACTGTCCATGATAGCTGAGATGGGGACTACTATGGGGGAGTTCTTAATTCAGGCCAATATTTGCAGCCCTCCAGGACTGACATTGCCCACCCCTGCATTAGAAGATTGGTTAATTGTAGCCATAAAGAGATGAACGTGGTCAGCAGCAATACTCAAATAGGTTGTGGCATTCAAATGATTACTAATTGGTATTATCAGGTCCAAAGTGTGCCAAGAAGGCATTCCCGACACCATTACACCTATTGACACAAGGCATGAATTCACGCTGTTGGTGCCAAAATCTGACCAACCCATCTGTGTGCCTCAGCAGAACTCGAGATTCTTCAGATCAGGACACGTTCTTCGAGTCTTCAAGTGTCCAGTTTTATTGAGCCTATTCAGTTGCAACGAGAACAGTCTATTCAGTCCAACAAGTGTGATCGTTCTCTTGACCTAGATTGTTCAAAACAACATCAAGTCAAGATTTGAAAGTCCCTAAAGTCCTGCTCTCCATCGCACTACTTGGTACCGCACTCCATGTGTCTTTGGTTCTTTGAGTGAACTTCTAACTGTTATGCGAAATCTGCCTTCAACATGTATCCCTGTCTTCTTGTTGCCATATTTTAAAGTAACAACTGGATCTACTATGTTAATTTCTTTTATAGTCTTAAAAAATTCAATCATGTCCCCTCTTCCTCTCACTTTTCTTAATCTGAAAAGGTTCAGTGCCTTCAGTCTCTCCTCATAGCTCATATCTCTCAGTCCTGGAATCAGCCTAGTCGCTCATCTCTAAACTTACTGTAGTGCTAATATGGAGACAAAAACTGCACACAGTACTTCAGGTGAGACCTCACCAGTGCATTATAAAGCTTAAGCATAACCTCCCAGGACTTGTACTCCACACACCATGAAGTATAACCGAACATCCTCCCTTGTTTGTGACACTGCTGAAGACTGCATCCTTGTGACAGTGCGGGTCCGGCTCCATAATCTCTCTTCTCATCAGGGAGCCTCTTGAACCCGACACTGTCGATAGTCATGAGCTGTACAAATGAGGACACCACATGAAGCAAGGGGAAGGTTCAAAAGAGTTTAGTGTTTTTATTAAAAACAAAAAACAAATTGTGTCCAAAGTAATGTGGTGTGCTCCAAACTGTCAAATAAATATTCCATAAAATAAACTGTGAAGGTTAAAATCAATAAACAGAAGAATCAACTAAAAACAAGGTTAAAACAACGCAGTGCACGAAACTCATTTTAAAATCCAACAAGCCCTGGTGCCTTCCTTTAAACTTGACGTCATCTATGGCTTATCCTATCTGGACCTCGCACTCCAGTAAGATGTCAACCAGCAGGTGCAGACTCCCTTGTCCCCACCACCAATCCCACATCATCTGTGGGCAACCCCAACCCCAAACCCTGCTCCGCCCGAACCGCTGCCAATCCATGCTCCATCTGGCACGGGCGAGCTGTACTTCCACCACTGTCAATGGCTCCACCCGGCGAAAGTACCCTGAGCATGATGGTCGCTCCTGCTCCCACAACACTCAACAGGAGTGACCCACCGCCCCCTCCTGAGCGCTGGCCACTCGCTCCTCTTAGGGCTTCACTCCCGTCCACCTGCTTCCGTTCATTCCACCAGCTTGATCTCACTCGCCTGCCTGTTTGCTTCTCTTCTTTTCTATTCTCTTCTCTTGTCTTGTCTCTTTTTCTTTCCTTTCTCAAATCTGATGCCCCCCACCTCGCACTTGAGCTTCCCCTTTTAAAAAGGGGACGTGGAACAACTATGATGATTAGCAGCTCCCGGCACCAATTAGGGCCACAGACGATCCCACACCTGTGCACTTAGTCTACGGCCATCCATTCCCGCATCGCGCCAGGGAACCGCTCTTGCCATGCCACCCCGCCCCCTCCTACCAAGACACGAGTGCGACGATTATTTATTTAAAAACGTGGCAATCAGCTGCGGACCTCACTTTACCACAATCTTACCTACTGGTTTGGTGGGATATTCTCATGATTAATGCAACTGTGGCACTCTGCAGATTTGGCTGCAATGTTAACCCTTCCTCTCTGTATGGGAGTCCATGATTGATTACATGGTCAATGTCTGTAGCCCAAATCTGCGACCACTGCCCATGGTCTTCCCCTGCTTCTTTGGCCTCTCCCTCTTCCTCTTCCTGTCACAATTCTTCTTCCTTGTTGTAATGCTTGGTCCATGTTTCCAAAGATGACCTCTTATATATATAGATGGCAGCAAAACACCTCATTGGGCACTCAGCTGTCACAGATCTGCTGTGTTTGATCTCATTTTAATTGACAACATTTATTTTATATTATGTGGTGTTTACAATATATTTTAGAAGGGTCTTGATAGTGATTTAGCAAATTGTCATCATTCAGTTTTTTAACAGTTTTGATAACAGTATGTAAACATGTGCAAAATGGGCTCTGAAAATGTAATGTTTTGATGGTGGTGGATTTTGAGTGAGAAAAGAATTTGTGAATTTTAAGACATTTAGTCATTGACTGCATTTTGTATGAAAGCAATTATAACTGATTCACAGTTTAGCCCACATAAACTGTCATGCCAACTCTGTGAGGAGTTTTGAGTAAGTGACTTCAGCATTGCCAACTGCCTCTTAGCAAATGAAAAAGCTTGTTTTCTGGATTACTTCTGTAAACCTTCTGGATGTAGACAGTGATACGTCTACTATGATTGCCAGGTCCTTCTCATAAGGGGTACTGTGAAGTGTCAGACCTACCATTGTGTTTTCAAATCCCACATTTTTACTTCCTACAGTACTTGTAATCCTTTACATTTCTCTCTATTATATAAAAAAATCTTGGGACAAGACAAGACGTTTTCAGAGAGATAATTACAAGTCCCGCGAGACGAAACTTTGTGCCAAAAGATGAATTGAAAACCTAACAGGTCCAAGCAGGGGCGGAAATAAAAGGCAAACAGTAGAAGAAGAAAAGATGAAGAATAGAAAACAAAGTAGAACATCGTATTGAGGTTCAAAAACGTTGGTGCGATGCACATGCAGAGCAGGTTAGAGATTATGAAAGTACTAAAATTCAAAAGTCTCAAAAAACTGATAGTAAAGATCACATTAGTGCTAACAATCGGAAATTATTGCTCGGTGAAATAACGGAACAGTGAAAAGAGATTGAATATATGGACATAGGTGATATGACAGAAAGATTTGTTATTTGGTGAAAGTGAAATCCACAAACACTACAGGCAAAATATCCGCATCTACAATAATCTGTTCACGTTCGCAACATTCAATGCTCAAAACATAGATTTACATGATTCAGGACCATACGCTATGAGAATCTGTGGTCCCGCAACAATTAAAGCTACGACAAGTTTAATTTCAAAGAAACCACAATTCAGTCAGGTTTATATTTATGATCACAGAAAAGCGATGCAACATAGAATCGAAAGAGTTAAATGATCGGACGTATTAGAAATTCTACAGCCAATAATGGATACAAATCCATATGTACAAAAGTATCGCACTTTACACGAAATTTACCTGAAAAACACGGACAAAGACGTTTTCTTGGATTTCTATATGAATTCGAAAGATCACGCTTGCATATATAATAAACCAACATGTGACAAACTGTCAGCGATAATAGTTTTGAAAGACGGAGATATCAAAGACAGAGTTGATACTCGAGTTAATCCAAAAGCACCGGGGCAGATACGGGAAATGACTAGCGCATAGGCCCCGCAAGGGGGTTGGCGAGCAAAGCGAGCAGGGGGTAGAGCCCTATAAAACACTGGGAGCCAGTGCAGTGTGTGCAAAATGGAAGTGATATGATCATAGCACGAGTTAGGAGCCTGGCGGCTGCATTTTAGACTAACTAGGGACGTGAGAGAGGAGACTTGCTCAAACCTGTATAAAGAGAATTACAGTAATCAAGTCATGGGGAAATAAAAGAATGAACAAGCATCTCCAATTCTGACAGAATTTCTTAGTTTAGAAAGATTTCTTAAATGAAAGAAACACGAGCAGCTGAGTAATCTTTCATATGAATCAAGTGTCAGGGACTGGTCAAAAATAACCCCAAAGTTACGTAAACTCGACTTAATAACAGGAGAGACATCACCAAGTACTGAAAAGTTCCCATCACCATAACCTTTTCTTCTTGCATTTGAGGACAATTTGAACCCACCTACAGATCACACCCTGAATGTCTGATTCTTTCAGTTTGATCACAAACTCCTTATCAAAAACCTTTCTGAAATTCAACATAAATAATAACACATGCAAAGAGTGGTGGCTCTGAAGCTAGAGATCTCTTTCCAATTGCCGATTTGAATCCCGTAAATTCCAGAAGTGGCTCTGCTCCTTTGGGCCCATGAGCAAGGCCCTTAATCCTGGGTATGATGTTAACCTGCAAGCAGGTCCTCCATCTTGCAAAAGTCTGTGGGGTTGGTGGCAGGATTGGCAGTCCAGCCATAGTAAAGAAAGCATCACACTGCTCCAGTGTGGTGCTGAGTTGTCACCCATTGCACGGCTGCACTCGGGTCCCAATCCGGGTGGTTCGTTGTGTGGTGGGTGCGGCAACATGCTGTATCAGCACATGCCCCCAACCCCTCTCTCTCTTATTGTATTATTTTGTTGCTTTCTTATAGAATTCCAGCTTGATCTCAAAAAGGAAAAAATGTTTTGTCTTCCATGAATAATAGGTATGATTGGCAAGTGGGCAATGCTGTAATTGGGAACAGGCAAGAGGTCAAAATTTAGAGGTTGAAAGACAAAGGTTTCTAAGAGTAGGAGGGTAATGCAAAATCCAGCTTTCTGCACGTATCCTCAATGGCCTTGCTTTTCTCACTGCCGTAAATTCCCTACTGATCAGCCCTCGTGTAATTTATTGTCAAGCTTGACCATTACCGACCCAACAATTCTCTATTTTTCACAGCTAGAATGTCCACTGGATTTTCACCTCACAGCATACTTTTCAGTAAAGGATCACAGCAGTTGAGACAGTTTGTGGATGCAAAGCTTCGACCTGTAACCGGACTTGTAAAGATCGATTGTTCTGCAGAGGTGGAAACAATGATAAGATTACTTATTGATTGCTGCCCGGTGTCTGTGAACAAAGCTGTCAAGGTGAGAGCCTCCTCTTCCTCAAAAATAGATTATTATAACTGTTGTGAAAGAACAACCAAAAGGCAGTTGTATTATCATAGTGTTTCCCTCTACTTACCATTTACCTGTTTTCTCAGGGGTTAATGTTCTCGTCAAGTTCGTTATCGGATTGGTCTACTGTTGCACTTTAAGATGAACACACAAATACATAGATAAAGACACACACACAGACCCTAACCACAACAGTGCCCTATTAATGACACACACACGCTGATTAACCCTTAGCACTTTGAACCACACAATGCTATAGGAATAACAGCCTGTCATTCAGCACTTCAAGAGACTTACTTATTTTCGGCACAAACAACATACGATGTTTTAGTGATATCTCAGACCTAAATATTACTTTTGGTCTACAAGAATACATTTAAACATACAAAGACTCAGCACTCTTGACTATAGGCCATTTATCAGCCAAGAAAACCTTCTTTATCGTATTGTCCCTTCTATTGAGTAGCACTCTCACTCTCAGCCTTATAAACCTCGCAGCACAGAAATAATGGCAAAAATCCGGCTGTCACCAGGTGCTCAAAGAAATCTAACTTATTACTTCAATCACTCTAGACATTAAGACAAAGCATTGAAAGTTAAAAGCAGCATGGTATTTATTACAGGAATAATAATAATACCACAAGAACAAAGAATACTAGAAAATAGGTACTGATAGGAAAGTCTGAATATATAGTCTTCAGAAAAAGCTTACGAAAAAGTTACAGATGACAAGGATGAATGTGCCAGGGAGGCGTTTGATTTAGCAATCGATGTTCATGATGCCTTTCTGACGACCAGGGCCATCTTCATTAGTTCCTCTTCTTCTTCTCCTTCTTCTTCTTTGCTTCTTCTCTTTGCTTCTCCTAAACCAAGGCATATTTATTATCAAATGTCATGCCTTGGTTTCTCAACACATGCACCTGATTGGCTGGCTGTCAAAATGATTGATGAATTGATTCACTGTCTGTTTTCCCAAACAACAAAACCTTTGATGTACTCTGAGGTATCAGTAGTTCTTCCTGTCCTGGGCTGTAAACTAAACTATTGTTCCAGATGTCCATAAAGTAATCAATAGCCTGAGGTATCAGCTCAGCATTCTTTCCCAGGCTGTAAACCAAATTAGCACTAAGCTATGAACAAAAAGTAAGGTGTAAGGGAAGAAAACCTGCTTTAATTTGTCTTAGTTCATCTGTTGTCTTGTCTTGAACAAAATATAATGGAAACCAAAATGTACAGATTTTAAACACCATAACAGCAGTTAAGATTTGATAGACCAAGAAATGAAGATTGTTTGAATGGGTGACACAAAGAATAGTCAAGAGAACAGGTGTCAAAAACCAAAACAAGTTAGACGTGGCCAAAAGTTTTGAGAATGACACAAGTGTTGGTTTTCACAAAGTTTGCTGCTTCAGTGTTTTTAGATCTTTTTGTCAGATTTTTCTTTGGTATACTGAAGTATTATGACAAGCATTTCATAAGTTTCAAAGGTTTTTTATTGACAATTACATTACATTTATGCAAAGAGTTAATATTTGCAGTGTTGGCCCTTCTTTGTCAAGACCTCTGCAATTCTCCCTGGCATGCTGTCAGTCAACTTCTGGGCCAAATCCTGACTGATGGCAGCCCATTCTTGCATCATCAATGCTTGGAGCTTGTCAGAATTTGTGGGTTTTTGTTTGTCTTCTTGGGGATTGACCACAAGTTCTCAATGGGATTAATATCTGGGGAGTTTCCTGACCACGGACCCAAAATTTTGATGTTTTGTTCCCTGAGCCGCTTTGTTATCCCTTTTGTCTTATGGCCCGGTGCTCCATCATGCTGGACAAGGCATTGTTGGCCACCAAACTATTCTTAGATGGTTAGGAGAAGTTGCTCTTGGAGGTTGTTTTGGTACCATTCTTTATTCATGGCTGTGTTCTTAGGCAAAATTGTGAGTGAGCCCACTCCCTTGGCTGATCTTTGCAGAGTCAATGGAGGCTCTGATTGGGGCTCTTGAGAGACTGAGAGAGGAGTCTGAGTGTCAGGGCTTACAAGTGTCCTAAATAAAAACCAAGATCAGGCCTTTATTGACCTCTTAGGCACAGCCATCAGCAGTCTGTCTGTCTGCGGAGAGAGTGTTGACCTTGTCGAGAGGTTTACTTACGTACCTCGGCAGTGATGTTCATGTCTCTGATGACTCTTCTTATGAAGTCAGTAGACAGATTGGGAGAACATGGGGGGTCATGAGGTCGCTGGAAAGGGGTGTGTGGTGCTCCCGATATCTGTGCAAAAGGATGAAGGTCCAAGTCTTTAGAGTCCTGGTGCTTCCTGTCTTGCTATATGGTTGTGAGACATGGACGCTATCCAGTGACCAAAGACGAAGGCTGGGCTCCTTAAGTACTGTGTCTCTTTGGAGAATCCTTGGGTACCACTGGTTTGGTTGCTCACAGAGTCCCAAATGACGCACATTAGTTGCATTCTGAGGGAGTGTCAGTTACGGCACTACGGCCATGTGGTGTGATTCCCCGATGGTGATCCAGCTCGCAAGATCCTCATTACTGAGGAGCAGAGCAGCTGAAACAAGCCAAGAAGATGCTCACATAACATCCTGGTGCAGCAGATAGATGGTCATTTCCTGGGGGGGTAGGACTGGACCGCAAGGGTTGCCAACTGGAATCCTAAGCTGTTTCATGTACCAGTGCATGCTCCCCAACCCAACCTGACCTGTTGTTTATCGGGTCATATAGCCTGAATTTGGGGCTTTTCGTCACCTTAGTAAATTGTAGTGTCAGTAAAACAGTAAATCATTATACACTGCAGGTAATGGAGCTATGCCATTGCTTTAAAGTAAGGTAAATAAAAGTAAATGTTTATTTGTTCTGTGCTTGGCGGCTTACATGGCAGAGGGCACTTCATTCATATCCAGATATCGTTACTTACATTTTATACTGTGATGTGAAGGTTGTCACTTTCTAACCTTTTTCTGAGGGAATGGGAGGGCTGGAAGGAGAGGGTTCTAAATGTAAGGGGTGGTCACACCTCCTATGGGGGTGAGTGAAAGGGGTAAGGCTTAAGAGGGGGCAGAAGTGCGGGGTGAAATGTATTAGTGTATAAAGGTGACAGATGGTGGTGACAAGTGCAGTGGACGGATACGTAAAGTAGTTGAGATAGTAAAGCTATAGCACTTTGACAAGTGTGTAATGTTTTGGAGGTGTGCTCTGTAATCCACAATAGCCAAGCTAACGATAGTGCTGCATTTGTATGGAACGAAACCGAGCAAAAAACTTGAGGAGGTTCCAACAGATGTGAGTCCTCCTGTTTTTATTTACACAGGTCTATAAAACACTCTTACAGTTAGGAAAATCAATTAAGTTACCTGTTACAACTTATAGCATCTGGTAGATAGCAGGTACCTAGAGAGGGACTTACAAAAGGTGAAAAATCAAAAGAATACTGAGAGTCAAAACCAAAAAAACAAACAATCAAACTGCAGTCGAGAAACGAACACTCACCGCGACAAAAGTTTTTATTTTGAATCCAGAATCATGTGGTTACAACCTTGCTAGCAACTGTACACAAACAACCTCACAAAATGGGTGGCTCCAATAAGAAAAATAAAACCGCAGCCTGCCAAGATGCAAAACAACTATGAACACAACCTCACATGACAAAACAAATTAAAGAAAGTATGTACAGTAGGTTTACAACAGCATGTGCATTATGGGAATAAAGCAAACTTGGATGATGTGGGATGGACATGAGGAAACCAACCTTGTCAATGTGACGGTCCAGGTCCAGGTCCATGATCCCTCATCTTGTTTTGGGTGCCTCTTGAACCCAACACCGTCGGTAATGTAACCGGATGAGCTGTGCAATGAGGACAAATCACACCGAGCAAAGGAATGGTCAGTGCTTTTATTAAACATAATAGTACAGTGCTTCAAAAATTCATAAATAATCCACAAAAGCAGGTGCAATAAGTGGAGGTTAAAAATCAATAAGTAATCCTTTAAAACAAGGTTAAAAAATCAACGGATTGGAAGCAGTCCCTTTTTTAAAAAGCCAGTGTCTTGTCCTTTTACCTGTCGGCTCCCCTGCTCATCCAATATGGGCCTTGCAGCAGGGGAGTCGCGCTATCAGCAGGTGCAGCTGACCTTACATCTGTCTGGTTGCCTTCCATCTCAGTACAGCTATTTTACTGGACAGAGGCTTGGGTTCCCCAATGGCCAATGCGCTCACACTGAGGCTCACCCTCCCAAGCCTCCTTGACTCCCGCTGCCTTCTGTGGCAAGTCATCCATACTGCCAGTCACTCCAGCAACTAGAAACCGCTCAGCTGAAGCAACCACTTCCAACTGCCCATCACTGAGTGTCAGCCACACACTGCTGCTCCTTAGGAGCTCTCAATCCCAGCGACCTGCATTCTCCAGCAAACCTGCTTGCTCCATGCCTTCTTCTTTTCACCTCCGTCTATTCTTTTCCATTTCTTTATTTCCCCCCTCTGCACTCGCGCTTCTCCTTTTTATAATGGGGACATGGCACAGGCATGGCAATTACCAGCTCCTGGCATCAATTAAGGCCACGGGCGACCCCTCGCCCTGTGCACTTAAGCGTGGAAATGCCCGCACTGCATCACTCCCTGGAACCACTCTTGCCACGCTATGATGATTCCTTATTTCTCACACTGATTATTTCTTTAAAAACTGGCCATCTGTTCAGTGCCGCGGACCCGCTATATCACAGTCAAGTAAAGCTTCTTATGACTTTCTACTACAGGGTGGCTCTTTTATAAAAGGAACAGATACACAAGACTGGTCTGACATCGACATTGTGTTCTTCAGTGAGTCTTTCAGAAGTTTAGAGGACTGCAAACAAAATATAACACCAGCCCTTGAAGCCTTGGAAGAGAACCTGAAGAAGACTTCGATGGCCAACAGGTAAGTGACACCAGTCAAGTAATAAATAATTCACAGCTCACCCAACATTTTATCATTTTTATAACCTAGAGGTTTATTTGTCTACTTTGTTTGGTTTCAACATGCAGTTATCATGACTGTAGACTCTATGGTATCCCAGCTTCAGACTTCCAGCTGGTTCAATCACCATCTGCAACTATTGGAGAGACTAATGTTTGTAAGTTGCTTTGGATAAAGGCTTCTGCTGAGCACAAATAAAGTAAATGTAAGCTAATTAAGAAATCACTAGAAATAAAAACAGATAAAATTTATTTAGTTCCCAAAAAGCAAAAAAAAGCTCTGATTGAGCATAATATAAAATTAAATAAAAATAAAAGTGGAATGACAGTCACATGCAAGCCTGTTTTAAAATTTGCATGAAGCTCAAATTAGTGTGATGCTGAGGTGTCACCCATTGCACAGCTGAGTTCGGGTCCTAATTTGGGATCCTGAGGTGGTTCATCATGTGGTGGGTGCAGCAACACGCTGTATCAGTGCCTGCTCCTTTATAGACAGAAAATTAACCTGGTTAGATTGTGTTTGGGAAACCTTGCTGAAAATCAGTTTCCTTTATTGCCTAAATTTGTTTTTTTTTTAAGAACAGAAGAAATTTGACAAATGATAGAAAACTATTCAGTCCATTTGTTTAGCCAATAACTCATCCAGATCATTTTTATGGGCTCTCAAAATTTCTGCTTCAAGTACATGACATGGAAGTTTGTCCCTGATTCCCACAACTCTTTGCATATAGAAGTGCTTCCTGACTTCAGTTCTAAATTCCACTGGTGTCATCGAGTATGTGAGTCACCCTTAAGCTAAAAGAAATTCTGCTGGTTCTGCTTTATTAACCTCCTTAGAGTTAGACCCGAGCGTCACTTGGGCTGTGAAGACTGGTAAAAAGCGTTAGTCCCAAGTGTCACTCAGACATGTCTCGTGTAATCTACTTGGCCAACTCTATAGACAAGTCTTGTGTAATCAACTCGAGGATTACTCAAGTTGGAAAAGTGGCAACAACGGTAGTGCCAAGAGTTACTCAGGCAATGGTATGGGCGTGTCCTACGTAAGCGTCAGGCACGAGCATTACCTGGGCAATGGTGTAGATGCATCTCGTAAGAAACTTTTTTCAGCAGCCCAGGTGTTGTATGCAGTTGACAGTTGATACAAGTAGTGGAGGAACAGTGATGACAAAGTGAATCTGTCTTCAGGCAGCGAACAGAAATGAACAGTGAAACCAAAAGTGCTTCTGATGAATCTAGAAGGGACGCTCGAATTTGGGTTTCTGTTGACCCTGCTTCAAATAAACCAGCATCACCTCATTTTGATTTTGAATAAAGGTGAATGTTGACCACCAACATCCACGTACTTAATTGAAGTTATTTGTTGATGATGATGTGATTGAAAGAATTGTTGTTGAGACAAACTGTTCTGCTGAACAGCGTTGGGTAAATGACCGTACACCTAAGCAGTTTTCCAGTTCAAAGATCTACCACACAAAAGACGTATTTTGACAGTATATACGGTACTAACCATCCCCTGCGGCTTTGCCCGCGTATTAGTGGAACAGGACAGTGAGGAGGGCCCCGCCCAGCTCCCCACTCCTTACGTCACTCTTCCCCCTCTCCTCAGCCTACAGCCTCTGTCTCGGATTAGCACAAATATATCGCTCCTGCAAGTGAACTGTGATTCTTAGCGCAATGAGAGAAGTCGCAAAATCAACCGAAATGTTCAAGCAAATTATAGAAAGAAACCCGATCTAAATCCGTTAAGTAGTTCTCTCGTGAAAAACAGACAGACATACAAACAGGTCTAAAAAACTATAAGAAATTTCACGTTTGGACCACGGAATTTTTTAAATTGTTTCTTAGCGAGCACCTATGGGTCAAGGGTAACCTACATTCCAAATTTCAAATCCTAAGTCCTCATGGTTCAGGAGATTTCGTGATGAGTGAGCCAATGGTATTTGGCTTTTATATATATAGATTAGCATTATCATCATCATTATTATCATTCATTTGATATTATTATTATTATCATTTATATCATTACTATATTTCAGTTCTTTGGATCTCACAGCCTTTCAGTTCGTATGATATCCAAAGAACTGAAATATAATAAAAATATTTATCACTATTATTTGTATCATTATTATACTTTTTACACTTCTGACTTTGTACTTTCAGTGTTTTGCACATTTTATATTAGAAAGATGAGATTTAATAAAAATGTAATTTTTCAAGAGAAAAAATCCAATACTTTTTTACATGTTTTTTTTGAGAAACTAGGGGGCTCTGCCCCCTGCTCACTTCACTTGCCAACCCCTACCCACTATATCGTGGCTGAGCCGCTCGAAAGGAGTCGGGGCGCTCCTCCTTAGTGAATGCGTTTGTATTTTGAGAGATGGAGTACGTGGGGCGCAGGAGGATGATGGTTTGTCCTTAGTTTTTATAGACAGAAAATCAGTTACTTGAGTATTTCACTACAACTGTCTGTTTTAAATACCAATGAATAATAAAACGCAGTAAAAAGTAAAAGTAAAAAAGTACAAGTAAAATGAAAAATAATGTAATAAAAAGTAAATAAAAAATTAAATTGCATTAACATCTCATCAAAATCAATATGAATTACTTTATCCTCTAACTTAAATTCTATAAAAGTTACTTTTTTGCATTTCTGTTCGCATATTGTTTTTTCTCTTTTTCGTTTATTGGTCGATTCACTCTGTTCTTGATTATTATTATATGCAGTTCTTTGTTGTTCATTTTCTTTTTTTCGACATTCATTATCAGCTCTTGTCGCTGTTTTTCTAGTGCAATCTTAAATTTGACGTCCATTAATAGATAATTCACTTTTCTGCCTTGTCATTATAACTGACTGCGTTGAAGAGTGAGTTAGCAGCACTGAGAGAGTCACAGGGTGGGATGGAGAGAGGGCGTGCGCAGCAGGAGTAATGATTGGGCAAGGGGTGTGGAGGGGCGTGGTCAAGGCTGCATAGCTCGGACACGACTGAAAACTTTTTTAGTATAATAGAAATGTAACACTAAGAAGGTTAATGCCTTTTGTGGATTTTGAAGGCCTGGGTTAGGTCCTCAGGCAGACTCCACTGCTCGAGACTAAACAGGTTTTATCCTCTGAGTGAGTTAAAATAGGACACGTCTTTAAGTCTTGATGTCTTTGAATATGTGATTCACCCTTAAGCTTCATTTATCATTTTTACTTAAGAGCTCCCTAAAAGAGGGACTTACTGAACTTTCTGAAACAGAATTATCCCCTTTTCCGGGTTTGCCATAGGTCATTAGAATGTCAGCGTGCATATTAGATAAATTGTTGATTGGAAGCACAAGTGACTGCTGAAATGTTTTTAATTACTTACAGATTTCGGTGCTATAGCTTTCTTTGCAGTGATATTCCAGGTACTCCATCTCATCCACCTCTTCCTGTTTCTTTCAGGATGCTGATTGAAAAGAAGACCCGGCTGTCATTAAGATTTCAAATGATGTGTTTCAAAAATTTGCACAGCCACCAGTTTGATGTTATGCTCTGCTACAATGCGCTCAGCCCCAGACCTTCTCAAGGTACTCAATGCAAATTTTTATTTTTAAATCATCTGAAAAGGCAGATAACAACAACAGCAACTTTTATTTCTATTGCACATTTTCACAGAACAGTGTAGCTCAAAGTGCTTTACAAGATGACAAAGAGAAAGTTACAAGAAAAGAAAAACAATTAAGATAAGGCACTAATAGTAAAGAATAAATCACAACAAAACAAGGTAAGGTCAAATGGCTGGGAGGACAGAAAAAATGAAACAAAAAACTCCAGTTAGGCTGGAGAGAAAAAAAAAACCAAAATATGCAGGGGTCCCCAGGCCAAAAGACCACCCAGCCCCTGTCTGGGTATTCTACCTAACATAGTTGTTCTAAATCAGTCCTCTTTATTTCATGCTTCACATGATAGGAGTTGATGAAGTGGGTCTCATGGACAGCTGGGTGCCTGCCTTCATTCCTTCATCATAGGTAGCTGCGTGGTTTCTTGATCAGGTGGTGGTGGCACAGATCCAAGAAACATAATAATGCAGATACTGGAGGAGTCAGCCACATCAATGGGAGACAAAAGATGTTACACTCTCATATGTCTTGCTGGTACTTTATCCTTGTTCTGATGTTCTCCAGTGACTAGGGATTGGCTAGTTGGACACTGGGAAGAATTCATTTTTACTTTGTCGTATACAAAGTATAGGGAAAGTATTGTAATCGTCCAAAAATTTGTTTTGGAATTATGTCTGTGTCTGTGTCTGTGTGTGTGTGTGTGTGTGTGTGTGTGTGTGTGTGTGTGTGTGTG
>JANRMT010062835.1:22848802-22875512 GCA_026402145.1 Polypterus bichir lapradei
TATGAAGCGCTGGTAACACAATAAACTACAGATCCCATAATGCAGCGATTCAGCTGCCTTGCCGAACATTTACCGCGTTGCTGCAAGTTATTGCGAAGCTAGCCCACACGATGCCGAAGAGAAAAGTTGATTCTGAAAATAGAGCCTTTAAAAACCGATGGGAGGCTGAGTATATGTTTACTGACATTGCCGGTAAACCTGTGTGTCTCATTTGTGGAGCTAATGTGGCTGTAATTACAGAATTTAATCTTTACAACGACTGACAAACACAGAATGTAACTTGAACACAACACATCGTACAAATACGACCCTGATTGAAACAAATAATGATAATCGAATCCTTGATCACAGCAACACTCACAAAGCAATTACTGTATATTGACAATCATGTTACGTTATTTTTAAAATGTTCCCTTTTCTTTTCCATAGCTGCTTTAACATACTACGTCTCCGCTGCGAATATATATATATATATATCCCGATCTACATACTCTCAAATAAATAAGCCACACACCGTGGCGTAATTGTAGAGGCTTCGCCTCTATCGCCTACATCCGAGGTTTGATTCCCGAGAGGGGATGTACTGAGTATGTACGCGTGCTTCTCGGTTCATTTTAACCTCGCATCTCCTTGGTTTGAGACGTATGAAAAAATATGCAGTTAACGCAGAATCAGGTTACGTTATTTTTAAAATCTTTCCTATTCTTAGCACAAGCACAGCTGAGAAGCTTCGATGCATGTACTCCATAACAAAAAATAACGCATTTAATCACATTTTCAATTCCAAGCAAAGGTGAACTTTTGTCAATGCAAGATTTCCTGGTACATTGATTACACTGATGCACACATCACAGCTACAAAAATGTTACACTCTGAATGAAGCGCGTTCCTGATCGGAGGAAAATTTAATTTCAAAAAACTACCCGAGCGAAGCCTTGATAAAAGCATGGTTTTGTGCACAGTGAAAACCGAGCAAAATTAGATGCATTACAAAAAGCGGACTTTGTGGCTCTTACTGGGGATCATTGGACTTCCGTGACCGTTAGTAATTCTAATTACATCTAATTACAAAATGTTCAATGATCACACTGTTTTAGCCTAATGTACAAAATAATTTTGGCTAAGGTTACTCAGAGTTTAAAGATTAAGTTGGTCAAATTACCTTTTATGTTTCTGACTTATTTTTTTAAGAAGAAAAACTGCACTTTATGTTGAAATTTTGGTTATTATTATTTAAAGACAATACCATTCTGAAAATGTACTTAAAGTACTTAAACTACCACTTTATTTTTAAGTCTGCTCAATTTTAACCAGGGATGATATTTTTGTTTCTGTTTTGAATTCAAATGCAGTTTAAAAGCATTTTTTTTTTTTCAGAAATTAAAAGAGCTTGAGTTTACAATATTCATGTCCATGTCTATTATTTGATTCTGTCGCCCACTAAAACCCTTTTAAATTAAAAAAACACATTTGCGATTTGGGGCAAATTTACATGTGCGATTACATACAATTAATCAAGATTAATTATTACACAGCCTCTAATTAATTGGATTAATTTTTTTAATCGAGTCCCACCCCTAATATATATATGTAGATTTGTATATATATATATATATGTGTATATACAGTATATATGTAGATATGTATATGTGTATATATGTGTTTGTGTGTATATATGTGTATATATGTATATATATGTGTGTGTGTGTATATATATATGTGTATATATGTATATATATTTATATGTATATATATATATATATGATGTGTATATATATGTTTATATATGTGTGTGTGTGTGAGTGTATATATATATTCCAGCAACACTCATGACAATGACAAAACAATTATATTGTCAATCATGTTACGTTATTATTAAAATGTTTCCTTTTCTTTTTAGTTCTCTGCTGCCAAACGCGGGTATTTTGCTATGTGTATATATATATATATATATATATATATATATAGATATATATATAGAGAGAGAGAGAGAGAGAGATGACAACAACACTCATATCAATAACAAAACAATTACATTAACAATCATGTTACATTATTTTTAAAATATTTCCTTTTGTTTTTCATAACTTCTTTAACACACTACTTCTCCGCTGCGAAGCGCGGGTATTCTGCTAGTAAGGAATATCTGTGTATTTGGAATTGCATTGTTTTGTTTTGACAGCATTCATGTTTTAATTCAGTAGTGTGAGATACGCCCGCCTCTGCAACATCGCATGTACATCAGGGAAAGTACCTCTGGATTGGCAGACCGGGGTGGTGGTCCCCCTCTTTAAAAAGGGGAACCGGAGGGTGTGTTCCAACTACAGAGGGATCACACACCTCAGCCTCCCTGAAAAAGTCTATTCGGGGGTCCTGGAGAGGAAGGTCCGTCGGATAGCCGAACCTAGGATTCAGGAGGAACAGTGTGGTTTTCATCCTCGTCGCAGAACAGTGGACCAGCTCTACACCCTTAGCAGGGTCCTGGAGGGTGCATGGGAGTTTGCCCAACCAGTCTACATGTGTTTTGTGGACTTGGAAAAGGCGTTCGACTGTGTCCTTCGGGGAATCCTGTGGGGGGTGCTCCGGGAGTATGGGGTACCGGTCCCACTGATAAGGGCTGTTCGGTCCCTGTACGATCGTTGTCAGAGCTTGGTCCGCATTGCCGGCAGTAAGTCGAACCCATTTCCAGTGAGAGTTGGACTCCGCCAGGGCTGCCCTTTGTCACCGATTCTGTTTATAACTTTTATGGACAGAATTTCTAGGCGCAGCCAGGGTGTTGAGGGGGTCCGGTTTGGTGGACTCAGGATTGGGTCACTGCTTTTTGCAGATGATGTTGTCCTGTTTGCTTCATCAGGCCATGATCTTCAGCTCTCTCTGGATCAGTTCGCAGCTGAGTATGAAGCAGCTGGGATGGGAATCAGCACCTCCAAATCCGAGACCATGGTCCTCAGTCGGAAAAGGGTGGAGTGCCCTCTCGGGGTTGGGAGTGAGATCCTGCCCCAAGTGAAGGAGTTCAAGTATCTTGGGGTCTTGTTCACGAGTGAAGGAAGAATGGAGTGTGAGATCTACAGGCAGATCGGTGTGGCGTCCACAGTGATGTGGGCTCTGCATCGGTCTGTCGTGGTGAAAAAGGAGCTGAGCCGTAAGGCAAGGCTCTCAATTTACCAGTCGATCTACGTTCCTACCCTCACTTATGGTCATGAGCTATGGGTAGTGACCGAAAAAATGAGATTGTGAATGCAAGTGGCTTAAATGAGTTTCTTCCGCAGGGTGTCTGGGCTTTCCCTTAAAGATAGGGTGAGAAGCTCAGTCATCCGGGAGGGTCTCAGAGTAGAGCCGCTGCTCCTCCGCATTGAGAGGAGTCAGATGAGGTGGCTCAGGCATCTGATCAGGATGTCTTCTGGACGCCTCCCTGGTGAGGTGTTCCGGGCACGTCCAACCGGGAGGAGGCCCTGGGGAAGACCCAGGACATGCTGGAGGGTCTATGTCTCCTGGCTGGCCTGGGAACGCCTCGAGATTCCCCCGGAAGAGCTAGGAGAAGTGGCCGGGGAGAGGGAAGTCTGGGCATCTCTGCTCAAGCTGCTGCCCCCGCGACCCGATCTCAGATAAGCAGAAGAGGATGGATGGATGGATGGATGGATGGATGGATGAACACTAGAAAATGCAAACAGACATATAAAATGCACTTGCAGGTGAACTAAATATTTTTTGTGATGTTTTAATGCAAGATGTGAGATGTAGACACCAACATTTTGTAAATGTTCAGGCAAAACACGCTTATTCAGTTTGTTTGGGTTGAAATAAGCTATGAGAATAAATGTTAGAAAACATGAGTAGCTCTCTGCCATTTTCATTTTGTAAAAGTAGCTCTCAGGGGAAAAAAGGCTGGAGACCCCTGGTTTATAGGCTTCACATGGAAGAATTTGATGGTGGTGGGCATGTGGAGATCTGGGACGCCTGCCACTCAATTCATAAATGCAGAGGGCAGCGTGGTACCTTGATCAGGTGGTGGTAGTGCAGATCACCACCACAGAAGAACCAGAAAAGGCAGCAGAGAATAGTAGAGATTAGTAGGGAACCGCAGAACTCAGAGGAGAATGATAATTCAATGCCCATATAGACTAATAGGGATTAAACTAAAATGTAGCTATGAAAAGTCATTTTAAAATAATGGGCTTTCAGCAGTTTTTTAAATTGTTCTCCAGTATTAGCCTGGCAAATTTCTATTGGTGAAGTATTCTAAATTTTAGGTACATAACAGCAAAAGGCCGCCTCACCAGTTCTTTTCAGGTTGGTTGTTGGAATTAAAAGCAGATCATCATCTGAAGATCTGAGGTTACGACTTGGAGTGTAAAGGAACAGACATTCCAAAGTATGGGACGGGGCGAGATTATTTAAGGCTTTGTAAACCATTAGTAGTATGTTAAAGCCCATTCTGAATGACACAGGTAACCAATGTAACGACACTACAACTGGTGAGATGTGCTCAGATTTTCTTTTTCTAGTTAAGATTCTCCCTGCTGCATTCTGCACTGACTGTAACCGATTGTTGTCTTTCTTAGGTGCTCCTGTAAGGAGTGCGTTACAGTAATCTAGTCGACTTGCAAATGAATTGTTGATTTTTCTCCAAGTTGTTCTAGCGCCAGGTACAATTATAAGCATCTTTGTGTTAGAAGCTCTGAATCCTGGAATGTCTAATGTGAGGTTTGTTATCGACAATTCATGATCGGCATATAAATCAAATAATTTAGCACTCTGATTCAGACTAAGTAGGTCATTTTTTTTTCCCAATCGCAACCTCTCAGGTATCTCCTTCATTCCCTGTAGGACTAGAGAGTCAGTAGATGGTATCCATTTCAAGCACCAAAACCAAAATCTCTACATAAAAATGAATATTCTGAATAGCTGCTTTATGCATATTTATCAGTTAGACCAGATAATATGAGAGGAAGGGGGCTTGATAGGAAATGACGACATGATCTCCAGTAGAGAACACTTAGGCTGTACTCTCCTCCAGGCTTATAATTTGTAAAAACACCCTTATAACACATTGGCAATCAATGTCGTACTTTTTTCTCCCACAGTGGGCAGGTAATTCAGATTTTTCTGTAGTGTTTTCAGAAAATGGCTATGCATGTTATGTTTTTCCTTTGTAATCATGACTCTCATTTCAGGTTCCGTCGATTGCCCTCATCCTACACACTAGAACTCCTCACGCTCTATGCATGGCAGCAGGCAGGGAAGCCCATTTTTTTCAATTTGCTCCAGGGGCTGAGGGCTGTGCTGTTACTTCTCGTGAACTACTTGGATATCTGCATTGTCTGGTATGAGCACTACAGTCCGTCTTCGTGGATTGTCAGGAAGGTACTTCAGCATCAGACAAGGTAAGCACTGATTTTGGCTGCTTTCAAATATAATGTCGCTAGTGACAACTTTTAAAGAAAGAAACCCCTTAATTCTTTGACTTTTATATTTAGTTAATCTAACCCACTCATCAACTGTTATTGCATATATAAAGCATAAGGTTACTGTTTCAATGCCTGAATCTGACTCACTGTTTTCTCCCCACTTAACCTGACTGCACACTCCTCACAAAATAAAATATGTATACAGTATCTTCAGAAAGTATTCAGACCCCTTAACTTTTTTCACATTTTGTTATTTTGCAGCTGTTATATCTCGGCCAGAAGGAGGTCTAATTTATGTTTTATGTCTCTTTTCACTTTTCTTCATTCTTTTATGTATGTTGATTATGTGCACCATTCTATATTTTTGGCCTCATCTAATTATATCAGTTACCTTTGCTACGATCTGTGTGTTTAATGGGAGCTTCCCCAAGAGGCAGGACCATCTGCCAGTCACCACCAGGAACCAGCAGAAGACCACCTGCTTGTCCTGTTTTTGATCTTCCTTTGGATTTCTGTTTTGGGACATGTTTGCTTTGGATTGTCCTTGCTTGTAACTCTTTTTTGCTTAGTGTGCTCTATGGAGCGTCATATATTTACTGAGCTTTTTTTGTGAAATGAACATTTTTTATTTAATAAACTACTCTCTTCACTTGGCCACTCCCGGGTTTGGTTAAACCCGTTTAAACCCGGTTCATATTTTATACAATTTAAAGAGATTGTTATTTTCTTTTTATTCATTTATTTCTTGATATTTGCCAGTAATAAAGCTGTAGTAATTGAGTTATTCCCCCTTCCCCCCCTGGGGTGCACTATGTGCCAGCCACTTCGCGTCTCTGCCTCTCGCGTTGTGAAGAGGGGGGCTGAACTCACGCTAAGGAGATGCGGTTGCTCCTCCGAAACCCCCTCGTTAACGGTGATACAATGGGAAACAAATACAGTTTTTTTTTTACCTCCTCTTTGCTTGATCAGCTGGCTTGCTGCTGCTGCTGCTTGTGCCGTGCTGCGTGATCTGAATGTCGCGCAGTGCATTGAACACTTAAAAGCCTGTACAGCAGCTGTCCTTTTGTCTCACTTCCTTGTCTCGAGGGACGTTAAAAGTGTCTCCGAGAAAATCACGTCTCGATTTTTTTATTATAATAGAGATTTGGTGCTTGCCCTTTGACTAGTGGCCATTATTTCTCTATTATAAAAGAAACTCTTGACTATTGCCAAGAGATTTTTTCAAGTCCCGCCCTCCTCTCAAATATTTCCGGTTAACGGCCCACACCCACGGTCCTCTCCCCTCTCCTTCGTGTGAGTTCCTGAGCTCTCAGCTCTTATAATTTTTTACGTTTTCCTCATTTTAAGCTCCCAATAAAATAAGACTTATTATGTCTAAATCTTATTGAAGAATTTCATCCTGAAGGGATGAAATCAAATGAATTAACGCGAAATTTGTAGATCGGTTACACAGCAAACTGGTTAAATGCGTATCAACAGACTATGCTGAAACAGTTGGTGGTGATGGTGCAGAAGATGAAAATATCAACTTACATAAAGAATATCTACAACCGTTAACACATGTCCAGTCTTCCACCGCACAAATTACTTTTAAAAGAAGGATGTATCGTAATGTTATTGCGTAATTTATGTATGAGTGATGGGCTATTCAAAGTTGGTCGATCAATTCTGACATGTATAATTTTAACAGGCGACAAGAAAGGTAATGTAGTACGTCTTCCGCGAATAACATTAGAGATCTTGAGATCTTGATATGCTATTCCTATAAAACATTTAAAGTTTCCCGTTACAACAGCTTTTGCTATGACAATTAACAAATCACAGGGACAAACATTCGAAAAAGTCATTTTATTTATTAGAGAGAAATGATATTCACTCACGGCCAGTTATACGTTGCGTTGCCATGATGTAACTCCAAACATGGAATCAAAATTCAAAACGATATTGACGAAAGTTAATTCCAAATATTGTTTTTACTGAAGTTTTACAGTGTAAAGTGTAAGTTTAAAAAGTATTTGTGTGTTAATTTTAAAGCCAAACAGAACAGAAACTTATAACGCAACGAATACCTCTAACGCAACATGAAACGTAATTTTCTTTCAAATTATTGCGTTTTACTATTTTTTACTATGGTTGATTACTCGCTGTAATGTAAAATAGTTAGTTCTGTTATGCATATGTGACATTTCCCATGAAAATAACAATTTGTTTAAATTGTATATCTGCATCCCCATACGTGAGTGGCAGAGCTGCAAAGTGGCTAGTGCATAGTGCCCACCCGAGGGTTGGCAAGCAAAGCGAGCAGGGGGCAGAGCCCCCTAGTTTATATAATAGAAAATAATATTTTCTCATTTACAGAAAAAAATTTTGTTTTTATTCTAGACCATTCATTTTGGACCCAGCAAATCCCACATTTAACGTCTGTGAGAACTGCAATGCTTGGGATGAAGTAGCCGTCGTTGCCAAACAAAGTTTGCTGAAGCCACTTCTGAATGGAGTGCAGTGCACCGGACCCTGGAGCTTCATAGACGGCAATTAGATTCTGAGAGGATGATGTGAGATTAAACACATTTAAGGAATACAAGAAAGCAAATGTGTCCGTTTTAGAGTGAAGCTGTTGGAAATGCTGATATTTCAGCCGTCTAGACATTCTTAGTGGATGAGTTGGGAGTTGTAAACCTGCCTCATTCTTACAGTTCACTGAACATATTTTGTGTTTTGTTTTTATACACAGAATATCAAAAAATAATATTGAATTATGAATAAGGGCTGTGTGCCTGCAATGCTAATGCAAAGTATATTGTGATTGAAAATCATACCCCAGTAACCAAATATTCAATAATGTTTTTTTTTTCCAGAATGAATATGCTGCTGCGGTGGACTGGCACCCTGCCCGGGGTTTGTTTCCTGCCTTGCGCCCTTTGTTGGCTGGGATTGGCTCCAGCAGACTCCCGTGACCCTGTAGTTAGGATATAGCGGGTTGGATAATGGATGGATGGATGAATATGCTGTGTGTGTTGGTGACCTTGTTTCTAGGAATATTTTCCTAGAAATTCCCCTCGTGGCCGACTTAGATTAACACTTTTTTTCCCTGTGCCCCATAATGGGCAACATGACATCACAGAGCTGTAGCAGCCCTGTGTAGAACGTGTACTATATGGTTGTTACCCATTCTGCTTTGCCCATGCCAAAAATATTGCAGTATTTTACTTTAAGGGGAACATTAGCTGACCATAATGAAAATAATTCAAAGTATTGCCAATGGACATAAAACACTGATCCGTGTGTGCGCTGGCAGCAACACATAGCTAATTTGCATGTGCAGCTAGAGACAAAACAAGCCTTAAAGGAATCAGACCCTGTGAAATAATAATAATAATAATAATAATTAATAATAATGAAACATTTTATTACTATTTTCAAGGCATTTCTTTCTACTTTATGGAAGAATAAAGTGCAAAGCATCTGCACAGATAAAGCGGAAACATAAAAGGCGTTCCTGCTGCACCCACAGCTGTGACTTCAAACAGTTGAATGTGCTGGTCCCATGCTGCAGGTTCATGGCACAGCCAATGTATGCCCATGATTGAAACTCTGTGAGCAGAATGATATATATATATATATACTAGCAGGAGTACCCTGCGTTGCCTGGGAATCTATAACCGGATGAATTTCTTAAATGAAAGAAACAGAACATAGAAACTGATTCACATATTATTGTAAGTTCCTCCACTCTGGATTCTGTCTGCTGTGGCGTTTCAGACGCCCATGAAACAGACTTTCTTGTGGCATCTGAAGTGGACCTTCCAATTCTACGTCTTCTTTTTGGTGGTATGGGTATATTAGCGAAAAGCAGGACAATTATAATGTGTTACGTGGTATTACTGTATGTATGGAATAAGCACCACAGTGAGATGAATTGACGTTATTTACAATATGTCGGAAAGCGAACAAATAGCACCAGTCAGTCAGAAAGAGCAACACTGAAATCGTGCTGTGAGTCGGAAAGTGAGCAAATAGCAGCACAGATACGGAAAGCCAGTGAGAAAGAGTAGCAGTGAAACCGTACTGGGAAAAATGGCAGGGAGGGGTGGTCTGTTTCTAAGGAGCATCTGTGTTGAACCGTGATGCCATCTAATGGACGTTGGCGATGGTAAGTACAGAGAGAAGTGACATACAACCGGTGCTGCGTTTGGGGAAAATGGTGGGGGAAGGATGCTGTCTTTTTAAGGCGAGTCTCTTTTCAAACATGTTTGCATATAACGGATGTTGGCGAATGAAATACAGCACTATCAGTGCATGTGGGAAAACACGGGTGTGTCAGCCATTCACGTGTAATGGGTCGTTCATGTTTTACATCCACATCGTAGTTCCCCTTCACCCGATCAAAGTAGTCGACCTTTTCATACTTGGACACTTCCGCCATCTCTTGGCAATTTAAAGAAACATGGGTAAAGAGCGACGCACAGAGACCAAACGTGCCGCTAGATGGCACCACGGTGAATGTCTGTTGCAACGTGCAGCCATCTTTTCAATGATAAGTACGGGGACGTGTGCCGAATGTTGTGTCGGTGAACAGGTGCCCTGCGGTTCACCACGAACATTTTTCCCAACCAAACAAACCCCATGACCTCCTCCTGGTCACAAAGGAGCCCCATCCCCAGTTCGGTGGCAATCGGACGCCCAGTGCAGATTTGTATGGTGGACAAACAAACATACATACACACATACATACAGTGGCTTGCAAAAGTATTCGGCTCCCTTGAACTTTTCCACATTTTGTCACATTACAGCCACAAACATGAATCAATTTCATTGGAATTCCACGTGAAAGACCAATACAAAGTGGTGTACACTTGAGAAGTAGAACGAAAATCATACATGATTCCAAACATTTTTTACAAATAAATAACTGCAAAGTGGGGTGTGCGTAATTATTCAGCCCCCTTTGGTCTGAGTGCAGTCAGTTGCCCATAGACATTGCCTGATGAGTGCTAATGACTAAATAGAGTGCACCTGTGTGTAATCTAATGTCAGTACAAATACAGCTGCTCTGTGACGGCCTCAGAGGTTGTCTAAGAGAATATTGGGAGCAACAACACCATGAAGTCCAAAGAACACACCAGACAGGTCAGGGATAAAGTTATTGAAAAATTTAAAGCAGGCTTAAGCTACAAAAAGATTTCCAAAGCCTTGAACATCCCACGGAGCACTGTTCAAGCGATCATTCAGAAATGGAAGGAGTATGGCACAACTGTAAACCTACCAAGACAAGGCCGTCCACCTAAACTCACAGGCCGAACAAGGAGAGCGCTGATCAGAAATGCAGCCAAGAGGCCCATGGTGACTCTGGACGAGCTGCAGAGATCTACAGCTCAGGTGGGGGAATCTGTCATGGAAGAGTGGCAAGAAGAAAGCCATTGTTAACAGAAAACCATAAGAAGTCCCGTTTGCAGTTTGCCACAAGCCATGTGGGGGACACAGCTAACATGTGGAAGAAGGTGCTCTGGTCAGATGAGACCAAAATGGAACTTTTTGGCCAAAATGCAAAACGCTATGTGTGGCGGAAAACTAACACTGCACATCACTCTGAACACACCATCCCCACTGTCAAATATGGTGGTGGCAGCATCATGCTCTGGGGGTGCTTCTCTTCAGGCGGGACAGGGAAGGTGGTCAGAGTAGATGGGAAGATGGATGGAGCCAAATACAGGGCAATCTTGGAAGAAAACCTCTTGGAGTCTGCAAAAGACTTGAGACTGGGGCGGAGGTTCACCTTCCAGCAGGACAACGACCCTAAACATAAAGCCAGGGCAACAATGGAATGGTTTGAAACAAAACATATCCATGTGTTAGAATGGCCCAGTCAAAGTCCAGATCTAAATCCAATCGAGAATCTGTGGCAAGATCTGAAAACTGCTGTTCACAAACGCTGTCCATCTAATCTGACTGAGCTGGAGCTGTTTTGCAAAGAAGAATGGGCAAGGATTTCAGTCTCTAGATGTGCAAAGCTGGTAGAGACATACCCTAAAAGACTGGCAGCTGTAATTGCAGCAAAAGGTGGTTCTACAAAGTATTGACTCAGGGGGCTGAATAATTACGCACACCCCACTTTTCAGTTATTTATTTGTAAAAAATGTTTGGAATCATGTATGATTTTCGTTCCACTTCTCACGTGTACACCACTTTGTATTGGTCTTTCACGTGGAATTCCAATAAAATTGATTCATGTTTGTGGCTGTAATGTGACAAAATGTGGAAAAGTTCAAGGGGGCCGAATACTTTTGCAAGCCACTGTACCTCGACTCTGCTTTATATATTAGATACATATATATATATATATATATTTTTTTTTACTTAACATTAGTTTATGGCTATTTGTTGTATTTTGTTTGTGGTTATCGTGTCTGCGTTTTTTGTTGTTTGAGGTACGGTGATGACGTGGTTAGCACTGCCACCTCACAGCTCATATCATATTTTTGACCAATATAATTGTTGTAGCATAGATGTAAGACACTTCTCTAGCCCTGTGAAACACTTAAACAACCATTGCACCATTATACAGTAATCCAATCAAGACTAGTTCCCGTTTCCCCTCTGACTTCAATACATTTCGTGGATTTTGGCAAAATTCCCGGACATTTCCATGATTTCGACAAACTGACAGCAAAGCGATCTCCGTCACTCATCACTAATTCTCACCTATGAGAAATAACACAATAAATGCCTTTAATTAACTACTATATGCATTTGCGTCTATGGACAATTAAGTCATTCAATTCTGTTTTTACAAAATATAAATCATCATGTTTAATATTTAAAAACAAGACAAACAAAATGGATCTTCATGAAAAAAATGTAAAGAATTTGTTAGGGCTCTTTTTGATTCATGTAGTATATTTTTTCTACGCATACTGTTAAGTGTTACTTTTGATTCACGTGTACATTATTTTTTCATGAGTGTGGCCATTTTGTGTGCTGTGACCCCTCCTTGGGAGATTGTGTGGAATAAACACTTTGTATTATTCATTTTGGGCAAAATTAAATAAACACACTTATTTACAAAAAGATACATGGGCATAAATAATTGTGTCACACAAACATGAATTTTGCTGCTCATTTCTTTAAGTATTTATTTCTTTATTTGCTTATTTCAGTGACACTGCATGCAAATTAAGGCTATCATTTTCACCTGTCAAAATTGAGAGGGCGGGCTCTAGCAAGTGCTGTTTTATGATTGGTGAATCAACCATAAATTGGGTGTGACTCTTTGGCCATCAAGTGTTACATTTACAGCAGACATGTGAGATGCAAATTCCGATGATGACTTCAAAGCCTCTTGAATTAAAGTAGCCATGTTTCACAGGAATTCTTGGCAACTGTAAATGTAAAGAATTATTATTATTAATAATAATAATAATGATAATAATATGTGGTTATATTCAGTATTTATGATTTACATTGATTTCTGTTTTATCCCAAATTCAGCTGGCCTGAGAACTTTTACTTTTTAGCACCAAAGGTGGGACATATTTGGTCTTGAAGTAGGAATCTAGACCTCAAAGGTTTATTGGGACTTTAAAAAGTCCCAAAGGAGGGACTTTGAGAAAATAATTTAAGGTAAAAATAGTTAAGTATTTGGGTGTGAGGGAATGCTGGCACACGCATGTTACTGCCGCTCAGGGTGGCCAGATATCCCGATTGGAGTGGGATTGTCCAGAGTTCAACAGACAATCCCAAGTCCTGCATTGCCTCTGAAAAATGTAGAAAAATAATCTTAATTCAATTCTTATATTGAATATCTAGTAAAAGATGCTCGCTAAATTTTTATAGACAGCCTGGCTTACCATCGTTTATGAATATAATTTGTAACTGTCAGCTGAATCCGAGTGTTTGAATCGTGTGTGCTTGTCTACATCGTGTGCTTGTGCTGTCATACGTTTCTTGTGCTCATCATGGCTGCTCGTGCTCATGTGTAATTCATTTCGAAAGTGAAGTGTTACTGATAAAGACTTTTCGACTGACAAAGTAGGTCGTATCTGCATATCTACATTCTATTTATATATACTGTGTTGTATTATATGAAACATAAAACATGTTGCAAGTTACAATATATCAAACATACCCATAACTAAATTTTGAATGAAAAAGAAATAAGTGAGGTAATATGTTCTCTTCTATATATGTACTTATTTATATATACTTATATATTTAGATAATTATAATTTAATTAAAATGATCTATTTTTTGTCTTCTTAGTTCCATAACATCTTTTATGTGGTTGCTCAAAATGGTGGCTGTACCGATCTGTGATTTTGGAAATCTGGCAACCCTGTTAACAACACTTTTCTTTAAAATTCATGTTAACCTTGCCACTTCCTTTCTGTCCAGATGCTCAGGATAATGTGTGTGTGTGTTATATCACAAATTATGTTATTTGTTTAGGCTTTTCAGTAACACTTTAAAGTGTCCATAATTACATTGTAACTACTATGTAATTACCTGTATATCTACAGTGTAACTATGAGTTATTACTCCGTACTTACTGTGTAATACAAAGTAACGCTATAGTTAATTACTCAGTTATCATTGTTATTCCACAGTTTATATAATTACAATGTAACAATTTATCACTGATCCAAAAACAAGTGTACTTACATAGTTACATTGTATCTGTACTTTCAAAATGTAATAAAAACATCAGGGTATGTAACTACAACTATGTAACAGATGTTCCATGGTCTGGGAAATTGTAATGAAGAATTGCAGTGATAACTGTATAGGTTTTCTATTATATTTCAAGATCTGTTTTAAATGGTGTCTGTTGCTGAAGATGCTCCTCTGTCTGGAGATGATCCTGTTCAGTGGATGCAGTGGATTCTCCATGATTGACAGGAGCCTGCTCAGCGCCTGTCGTTCTGCCACGGATGTCAAACTGTCCAGCTTCATTCCTACAACAGAGCCTGCCTTCCTCACCAGTTTGTCCAGGCGTGAGGCATTCTTCTTCTTTATGCTGCCTCCCCAGCACACCACCGCATAGAAGAGGGTGAAGATGACAATTTTCATTATAAGTCACATGCATTGAAATAAATAAATGAAGAAATAATTAAAGAAAGAAATAAGCATATTTCATGACATTTAAATAATTATATTCTCAAATCATATTGTTATGATTTACTTTCATGTTTCACAATACATTTAGTTATTTGTGCATTTACTATATTTATTTCATTTTGTCCAAAATATTCCCCTATCTGTATTAGCTCTTCCTCTTCACAATGAAAGCACTCCTGCATAAAGCATTAAATACAGAAGAATGCCATTTAGTGCATTAACTGTTATGCATTCCCCAAGGTATGTAGGCTTCACCACAGGCAGCTGAACCTCCCAACTCTAAAGTCTGGCTGTAAAAAGTGAAACTTCTCCTTTTATACAGCAGCAGTAACCACTCCCACTCCTCAGCTGCATCATCAGGTGGCTCCGCCTCCGTGGCCTCAATTTTAAGGAAGCAGACTGGATAATTAAAACTAAAATTTCCATGATTGACATAATACAGAATAAAAAAATAATACATAAACACTATTAATACCATAATATGATATAAATATAGAGAAAATACAAATCCAGTAATAAAATACTCAAAAGACAACCAAAATATTACTTGAAAGAAAACTTTAACATTTGGACCAGGGACAAAACCTTAACAGTGTCAGTTAATTTAAGAAGTTCTTTTCATTTGAAAAATGTTTTACATCCTATAACATTCATTATGCAGATTTACTGTAGTCATTAAAATATAATAAAATAACACCCACTGATACTGAGGGTCTGTAAGTACATCTATTTTCTAATATTTTACTAAAGCATCTCAAATCTAGCATGTCTTAAAAGGAAGGCTGTTGAAGTACAAATGACTGTCAAGATTGTACTACTTTGTTTTTACATTATTTACTTTTTTTCAGCATATTTACAGTCGTAAAGAGTGATGTCATCAGCGCCACCTTTTTGTGAAACAGTTACTGTAACACCAGTGTCACATGGGCAGAGTCATGTGCTGGCCACAGATTATTTCATTTGTGTATTTACTGGGGGGGGGGGGGGGTGTCAAAAATTCCCAGAATCAGTGAAGAGCACAGGAGTAGGAAGTATTTAGCGAATATGCTGTTAGATATCGTGTGCCTAGAAGTCTGGTTCATCAGTTTGCCGAGCGGCATTGTGCTGAGTTAATCGAGAGCGTATTTCTGGCCTTTATTCTACATTCGTCCACAGGAATTGAGTGATTTTTTTTGCTCTAAGCCATCATGATAAAGACAATGATGATTGCGTTTTTCGACACAGATGGACTTATTCATGAAGAGTTTGTTCCCCCGAACAGGCTGTTAATTAGCGACATTGCATCAAACTGCTGCAAAGTCGGTGGGAAAGTTTTAGGAAAAAAACATCCAGAGAAGTGCACATCCAAAACTGTCTTTTGCCACACCATTAGAGCAAACGCAAAGCACGCACGCAAAGCAAGCAGGGGGTGTGAAGCCCCCTAGTTACTGTATTGTTAATATTCATAAATAATAACAATTAACAAAGTATAAGTTAACACTGGCAACCATACAACCTGATAAATGCTTACATTTACAGGCGGCACACAGACTTGTAGTTACTTTAAATATCTCTAGTTAAGTCCTCATTTTTTGGTCAGCTTACTTCAGAACAGGCTGCATGCCTGTCTCAATATGGCTGCCAAATTGTGCTCCTCATGGCAATGGTGTGACAGAAAGATGCTTCTTCATTGTGATGTTTATAAGAGAGGGAGGGGTAAAGCAAGCAAATACTCTTTGTCCAAACCCTACAGCCAATAGGGCGTCATGGTACTTAATGGCTTCTGATACAAGACAGTTCCAAACAGCCATACTTCAGACCAATGGGGCACAGAATACCTTCACACCGGCCCCCAAAACCATGTGTTAAGGTGATGTTTGCCAGCTAGGTAGTCTGGCTTTCGTGTGGTGGTTTGCCTGAGAGATTCCTGCAGAGAATCACTTACCAAACTGGTTGGAGGCAGTTCCCACAACCCTGTCGTAAAAGTACAAAGAGACTCAGTTCTAAAAGGGGGTGGCGGTTCTTAACCTTACAAATAAAGACATACAAAATATTTATCAACTTATATGCAAAATTTCACACCACAACACTAGGTTAAAAGGCAATTTGGGAAAACTCTTCTTTTATAAGGGTTTCCCACCACCTCAGCCACAAGTACAATAAGCACAATACAGCACACGCTTTGTCTTTTCCTGTCTCTGTCTCTCACTGCCACCTCCGCTCCTCTCGCAAGCTTCATCCTCCTCCTCTCGACTCAGGCTCCATGATGTGCGGCAGGCAGCTCCTTTTATTTTTGCTGCCTCAGAAGTGCTCCTGTTCTTCTGCACACGTGAGGCAGAAACCGCATAATGTAGGGACTCCCCAATCCTGCAGCTCTCCCTGGCGGCCTCTATGGGACCCAACAGGGTTTATCCCTCAAGACTACAATACCCAGCATGCCCAGCGGGCAACTATATAGGAGTCTGAGCCTGGGCTCATTGCCATCTAGCATCCTGGGGGAGATAAAGACCTGTATAAGCTGTCTCCCCTTGTCCTTCCATTTTGATAGTGTCCCAGCCATGTAAGGATGCCGGCCGTCCTTCATAATGCATGAAAAAATGTGATGTGACTCTCACGTTCTACAAATACATTTTTCAGTTGATTTTTAGTAATAGCCAAACCACATTAGTTATGCAATTCATCTAAAGAGTGTGGCTTAGTTGTATGGTGCATCTTTCTTGTAAAGGGTTCTAAATTTTCTTTGGATGGTGAAGACCGATTTTAGCTCAGCCAACTGCAGGGTGTGGTTTACTTTTTCTGTTATTGAAGTCATGATTAATTGCAATTCTGAAGACAAAGTAATGAACAAATGAATAATTTATTAGTAAACCAGGATGAAATAAATAATCATGCTTCACAGTACTCTTTATAGATTGATATTATCATGCAGACAACTGAATTTATGATAATTTAAAACTGTACAGGGACTTTATAATAATACTGTGTGTATTACATTAGTAACTTGTTTTTAATACTTCAGTATGCTCTATTCATCTGTTTCATAAATGTTGTGATTAGTCATACAAAATGGCAAAAAAGGGTGCAGGCCTCAACATACCCTAACCCAGACCAGCACTCACTTGGTCTGGATCCCAAAAGCAGGCTTGACCCCAGGCAGCCTGACCACAAAATCAAGAGGCAGGCTTCAAGGCTTGTGCCTGCCTAAATGGGGTTACGGCTTTCAAAGTTCAGAAAAACACTTTAAAAATAACCCAAATACATGAAACTGCCCTTCAAAGGAGAGGAAGCCATAAACGCCTGGCTTTAAAGGACTCGGCCAACAAAAGCATCCATTTAAATGAGGAATTTATTTAAGAAAATCAAAAATAAAATGTCCAAAGGTGAAATAAGTACAAAAAGGAGTTGTCTAAAAAGGACATCTAAAGTAAACAAGTCCAATATGATTTTCAAAGACTAAATCAAAAGACAGAAGCAAGAAAAACACCAAAAAAGCAGAAAAGCAATAAACGCAATAATGATCTTTTCTCCAGCCTCAATGAACCTCTGAGGTAATGAAGTTCCTCCACCTGAATATAAAGGCGAAGGGCGGTCCCTCAGTGGTGACATCATGCTGGCCCCGCCCTCAAAATTATATTTCAAGGGGACAGGCCGTAAAACTAAATATATTAAAAACACTACAGATCAACAAAATAATATTCAGTATATACTTACAAAAACATGAATAATAACAAAATATACAAAATAATACAAAAATAGAAAAATAACATAAAATAAAAATTTACATGAGCCAGGTATGAAACTCTGACTAAACTGCAACTCTAGAAATGTTTATTAACCATCATTACTGTACATAAATGTGTAATAAGACTGAATGAATTTCTGCTTCAGGATATAAATGCCACTACATGCTACAATAAAATATTTCAAGGGCAGTCTTCTTAGAGAGTCAAGGCTGGGGGGCTGTCAAGATGCAGGGCCTGTTAAAGCCCATTGTGGCACTTCCTGTGTGATTCTGGGCTATACAAAAATAAACTGTACTGTATTGTATTGTATGTATTATGATTCTGTGTTCTTATTTAGTGTTTTTAATATTGTTATTAGTAAAAATAATAGCGCAATTCATGTTGCAGTTTTTTTTAATGGATGCCAACATGTTGAGTTGCCATGGTTACTACAGTATGCCATTTTGGTTACTAAGAACGTATTTCCAGAAATGCTGTAGTTAATATAATGGAGGTGACAGTATAAGAAATTGCACCTCTGACATGTCCTTATCTAAGCTGGCCAATACTCAAATTAAATGTGTTCACTACTTTTGTTATTCCGACCTTCTGGTTCTTTATGATTACTTAATTAACAACTTGGCTAAGCTGGAAGATAGGACTGCTTTTCTTGGTTCAATACACTGCCTGGCTTACATTTCTTCTACCAGTCATCCCTTTAAACCTTTATCCTTTCCTGTAAGCCAAAGTTAAAAACATACAGCATATAATTTACATAATCACTGTAGTCAAAAATATTCTGTTACAGTGCGATCTTGATACATTGAATGGTGTCATCACCCTGACACTGAAGAAGTGGCCATCACAATCATTCCTTGGCTGGACTGGTTAATGTGAGCTCACTGAGGATGTACGCCTCTGTCACAGATATGGTGCTGAACTGTTAAATTGGTGTTAACAGTGGGATAGATAGCTCTTTGCTGGAGACAGTAAGTTTACTTTAAATAGATTCTAACAGCAAATACACTGCCAATGTGTTACATTGGTGTTAGCAGTGGGATTGTCCTTTGCTATCGCACTGTGTGACCAAACCAAGCGAACAAGTCCAAAACTAGAATCCAGAAAGCAAAGTCAAAAACAGATCAAAAATCCAATAATTTACCAATCCACAATTATATTGGTGTTAATAGTGGGATAGGCCTTTGCTAGAGACAGTGAATTTACATTAAGAAAAGTATAGCTAACGTTTATAAAAAACTTATCTTTTTAAAGTTTAATTATTTTCTGTGGTTCTGTACTATTTTGTTCACGGTTCTTAATCTACATAACTCTCCCCTTGCGTACTGATCCTGAAAATATGCGTACAATGTGTGGTTAAGCTGCCTTACAATGGGGCATTCCCCTTAGCAATTAGCTATAGAATGCAGTATCTGCTAGAGCAGGGGTCACCAAGTCCGGTCCTGGAGGACCACCATGGCTTTAGGTTTTCAGTCGAACCCTTTTCTTGGTCAGTGACCTGTTTTTGTGGCTGATTAACTTCTTTTGAACTAAATTTAATTGACTTGCCCCTTAATTATTTCTTTCTCCTTAATTAGCAGCCAAACAATAATGAGATACAAAATGAGCCAAAACAGCTGGTGTCCATCATACAATATCTGAAAATAAAGGTCTCAGGAATGCTGATCTGCTCAGGTCCACAGAACACTTTAACAATGCTCTGAGAAAATCAACAATTTCAGAAATGTCTGCTATTGCACAATGAGAGCAGCAACAAGCCATGGAAGAAAAAAACGGGGTATCTAACTGCCTTACCTTAACCTTTCTTGTTGCTATTTGTCTGTTTTATTTCATTCTGTCTGTTATTAGATGCAACTGAGAAGGCAAATAAAGAAACCTTAAAGAATCGGCCCCCCATTAAACAACTGTTTGGAGTGAAATTGGTTGGAGTTTGAGGCCCTGACTTAGCTGGCCTTCTCTTGGCTCCCTCACTTCACATTTCATTTTTATTTGGGTGCCATTTAACGAAAGAAATGAAGCAATTCAGAGGAACGATGAAGAAATTCAGGGGAACAAATCTTAAAATAGCAAGTCAATTTAAATGAATTCATAAGACGTTAATTAGCAGCACAAGCAGGACACTCATTAAAAGAAGGGTTAGAATGGAAACCTGCAGCCACTGGGGCCCTCCAGGACCGGAGTTGGGGACCCCTGTGCTAGAGCCACATGCATTCTTTAACTCTTTGAGGGCTGAATATTTTTTCCATAAAACATCGTTTTCTGAAACGCAATGACTTCACACAGAAATCAACATAAAACGTCTCTTGCTGCATGCTGTGGCTGCCAGTTTGCCAAGTAGGTGCGGCAGGCAAGCTGCCAGGCTGTGTTCATGTGGCTGCACGGGGCAGCGGCAGTGGTCACGGTCACAGTGAATTGCAATCTGGTTTCTACCTCTTAGAACAGTGCCATAGGCTGTGTCAGCTACACGAACCTGTTCAGCACCACGATTAGCTGGGCACCAATCAGCTGAAGCTGCAAAACCTCATATTTGTTTTTGATCGCTTGTATGAAAATCAGAGTCCGACAAGTCTTAGTCCAATTCAGAGAGAACAGGCAACACGTCGTCCACGGAGTATTTTGCTTTACGCATTTGCTTTGATCTCTCGCCTGGTGCCAGTACCATTTTTGCCATTGTCTGCGCCTTGCTACCCACGGGTGCGCAGGAAGTCTCGATCAAAACCAATGAAGCTAACTTTCCTTCTACCGACGAGAGTCTAACTAAAACGTAATGATTGGTTGTGTCACAGTTTACAGTTGATTACCGATTATTGTGAGCTCCTCCTATTGACAAATGTCGACGTCAGCCCTGAAAGAGTTAAGCATCCCCAGCCATCCTGCCTACCTAAGCTTTTGGTTGCATTGTCAGAAAGTTACATACAAGACATTTTACCACTCTATACCAGTTTACAATTAGCTACTGGGCTATTTTCAGACATTTGTGTGTTGGTGTTCACATGCCAGTCAGATGTGTTTGCCACTGCACTACTCGTACTGTCTCACATGCTATTGAGTTACGTGCTTGTCTGTTGGCTTTGTAGTTTCACAAATGATCTTTACTAATACAACTGGAGATGTGAACACCCTGGTGTCCAAAGTGCAAATCTGATACAGGGAGGAGTTCAGCTGTCTAAATATCGGTTAAGTCTTAAAAGAGAGATTGGAACGATAACACTGCAATTCAGTTTAACGCAAGTGGCTACGTCAAAAACGTCAAGCAAAGAGATTAACGGAGGGAAGGTGAGCCGGTTGTTTAGACCAATGCAGTGATGATGTTACCCTTCACTAAAGATGAGTGACCATCAGTGATTGGCTAATCAAGGTGTGGCTGAAGGAGACTGACCTGCAGTGTGGATCATCACAGCATTTTTGCCAATTGAATACCCTGATGCCCATTAGCTTACTGCATGTAAAAAGTCTAAAGAGAGATCACAATGTAGGTATGTACGTACGTGAGTAGAGAAATACAATACAAATCTTACAAAGTAGAAACTTATTCACAAAAAGAAACCAGCTGCCTCAACAGGATCTAACATTGTAAACTAACTAAACAAGCTAAGGCAATGGCAGCCTTAATCCTTCAAAGGAAGCGGTAGCCAGAGGCATCACCATAGGAGACATTTCAAATTCATCATCTGAGGACACACACCCCAGACCATAAATGATTCTCTCTGCGTTTACCGTCATGGTTCTGTGCTGAGGCTCGACTCGGACCACGAGCGTTCGCAGAGGGTCCTCTCCATGGTGCAAGGGGCTCCGTTCACCTCAAACATCTGACTGAGAGCCAAGCTGAGGATTTCCTTCTTTTCCTTGTAAAACCGGAGCTCTCGTCCAGCTTTTCTGGCTTCTCCCAGCTCTTTAAGTGCAACCTGGAGCTCCTGAGAAATGAGGCCAGGCGTCTCTTCTTCTTTAACCATCCAGTCCAGCGCCATGTGACTTCTTGTGAAACCATCGAGCGGATGCTGGGAGTAATAAGAAATGACCTCCTGTTGAGACAAAATGAAGTTTTCTTACTTTTATTTTACATTTATTTGCTTAGCAGATGCATTTATCCAAAGCAGCTTGCAAAACAGGTCAACATAATGGAGTAAACCTCAGTTTGGGGGATTGCTTTGGAAGAGACGGCTTTCTCAGAGCTTGAAAGTATGAAATGTGAAACGGAAACTGAACGGTTTAACCACAAGGGGGCGCCCGAGAGCCCCAAACCACCATACACAGCAAATCAGCCCAAAATATATGAATAAATAAAAAGGACTTTTATTCCTTGCAATGCACCTTTCCACAGATCACATTCTAACAATCAGCAACAAATAAGATTACAATCACAAATTAAATCCATGAACCTCTCCAGCTGAGTGTTGCCCACTTTCTCCCAACTCTGACTCGTCCATGAGCGACAGCAGGCTCCTTTTTTAAGATGGACCCGGGAATGCTTCCAATGTCATGCTGTATCTTCCAGGAAGCACTTCCGGGCCATAAAGAACGTAGGGAGGTCCTCACCTGACAGCAGCCTCTAGCGATACCCAGGGACCCCGACAGGGCTGCACTACCAGCTGGATTCCCATGTCAGGACCACTGCCACCTGCCATATTGGGGACTGAACTGCTCCCAACTCCCGGCTACCTCTGGTCCTTCAATGAACTTACAACAGCCGGGTACAAAGTTATTTATTTCTTCCACCAGCCAATCTTTCTGCTCCTATTCAGGTCGGTCATGGCTCCCATTCTCCTCCTACAATGGCTACTCTACATCTTGTTTGCTCAGGGTTTGGGACACTTTTCTAATGAGATGAAATAATAACATATAATCTTCTTAAATTCTCTTAATTTACCTTGACAGTTACCTTAAATTAAACATCTTTAAGATATGGAATGAGCCAAGTTAATCATATGTATATTTTAAAAGGCTTGCTCACAATCATAAACTCAGATCTTGTCTTGTTTCCATTTAAAATGGCTACATGTTTTTAGCTCAGGTCACCTTCTAATGATGTGAACATTATGAAGGTGGCACCAGAAAGAAATGGACCTGTGAATAGCTTTGATTGATCCTTGTAGCTAAAGAAAGATTAACGAGTCTTGTGTTCTTCTGTTTGGTTTAGAACTCATCACTTGTGATGACCAATTTTGTAATGTTGTTGTGTAAAACAGTCTCTTAGGGTGATGTTTACTCAACTAAGTTGAACTCCTTTGTAAGCCACATTGGATAAAAACACCCAATAAGTGAATAAATGTAAATGTAGAATGGAGAGACACAGAAGAAAGACACAGACGTGAAATCGCAAGCCAATTATGGGCACCAGGTCATTATGTTTGTGACAGGATACAACTACAACATGGACCCAAAAATGATGACGGTGGATAAAATTCAAGGTCGCTCTCAGGAGTTCAGATAGAAAAGACACAGCAGAGAAAAGTCATGGACCTGATGGACTTTAATTCATTTTGATTTGTAACATACAACATTTTTTAGAATGCTCAGAAATAAGAAAATGAAAAAGAGATAGAGAGATTTGAAAGGCATCATATATACACTCACCTAAAGGATTATTAGGAACAACTGTTCAATTTCTCATTAATGCAATTATCTAATCAACCAATCACATGGCAGTTGCTTCAATGCATTTAGGGGTGTGGTCCTGGTCAAGACAATCTCCTGAACTCCAAACTGAATGTCAGAATGGGAAAGAAAGGTGATTTAAGCAATTTTGAGCGTGGCATGGTTGTTGGTGCCAGACGGGCCGGTCTGAGTATTTCACAATCTGCTCAGTTACTGGGATTTTCACGCACAACCATTTCTAGGGTTTACGAAGAATGGTGTGAAAAGGGAAAAACATCCAGTATGTGGCAGTCCTGTGGGCGAAAATGCCTTGTTGATGCTAGAGGTCAGAGGAGAATGGGCCGACTGATTCAAGCTGATAGAAGAGCAACTTTGACTGAAATAACCACTCGTTACAACCGAGGTATGCAGCAAAGCATTTGTGAAGCCACAACACGCACAACCTTGAGGCGGATGGGCTACAACAGCAGAAGACCCCACCGGGTACCACTCATCTCCACTACAAATAGGAAAAAGAGGCTACAATTTGCACGAGCTCACCAAAATTGCACAGTTGAAGACTGGAAAAATGTTGCCTGGTCTGATGAGTCTCGATTTCTGTTGAGACATTCAAATGGTAGAGTCAGAATTTGGCGTAAACAGAATGAGAACATGGATCCATCATGCCTTGTTACCACTGTGCAGGCTGGTGGTGGTGGTGTAATGGTGTGAGGGATGTTTTCTTGGCACACTTTGGGCCCCTTAGTGCCAATTGGGCATCGTTTAAATGCCACGGGCTACCTGAGCATTGTTTCTGACCATGTCCATCCCTTCATGACCACCATGTACCCATCCTCTGATGGCTACTTCCAGCAGGATAATGCACCATGTCACAAAGCTCGAATCATTTCAAATTGGTTTCTCGAACATGACAATGAGTTCACTGTACTAAAATGGCCCCCACAGTCACCAGATCTCAACCCAATAGAGCATCTTTGGATGCCCTGGATGTGCATCCCACAAATCTCCATCAACTGCAAGATGCTATCCTATCAATATGGGCCAACATTTCTAAAGAATGCTTTCAGCGCCTTGTTGAATCACGTAGAATTAAGGCAGTTCTGAAGGCGAAAGGGGGTCAAACACCGTATTAGTATGGTGTTCCTAATAATCCTTTAGGCGAGTGTATACGTATATAAAGCAGATTCAATGTATGTTTGTTTGTCCGCCATACAAATCTGCACCAGGAGTCCGATCGCCCCCAAACTGGGCATGGGGCTCCTTTGTGACCAGGAGGTGGTCATGGGGTATGTTTGGTTGGGAAAAATGTCTGATGCAAGAGTGGATGAAACATCTCAAGAAAGGGAAACCAGGCTGTCTGCCAACAGGTGAAGGGCTGCTGATGCAACATGTGGACAAATGCAGCACGATTTCAAAAATATGGCTTTCACATATAACCGGCAGGTTGCATATCATGAACATCCTGTCGCTGTTATTGGCCGAATAGATCATATCTGTGTTCATTGTAGAGCTCTAAAATGAAAAGGAGAGTCACCAGGATTGTGTTGCTCAAATGGGAAGGCGAAACTGCCATCTCTACTTCGTCCACCTGAACCTCTACACTCTTTGATGTCAGGATCAACACCAAATTCAAAGTATTTCTTTAACAACATTAGGAAGTACAATTCCTGTTTTCAAATGACTTCTTTTGATGCAGCTAAACAAATACGAGAGGATGGGTTCATGCCCACATTCAAAGTGCAAGGTCAAGTTTACCATACAATAGGATCATTACTTCCATTAACTGATGGGACAATTGAGTTCCTTTAGATCTACTTCATGGGAGATATTTCCACAACAGCGCATCATAGACACAGCAGAATACCGAAGTTGAGACTGGACATTGTGATGGATTTAGAAAAATTCCTTCATAAGAACAACGCATATGTCACCTTTTTCAAGACTGCACTTCAATGTATGTCAACAGATGATTATAAAGTTGTCATAAGAGCAAAATGCAACAGGGAAAGCATCACCGACGATTCAATGCTCCAACACTTGATGAGGTTGCCATTGTAATGGTAGGCAATGACTTTGGGAAGCGGGACATTATCATTGAGAAAAGGAACAGAAGTCTTCAGCGTGTGGCAGACACACACAGGTCGTATGATGCCCTTCAGTATCCACTAATCTTTTGGCAAGGTGAATATGGGTATTACTTTGGAATTCCACAAACAGATCCATCTACGGGCAACTCTGTTGCTGGCAAGAAACTCAGTGCAATGGACTTTTATGCTTACCGACTAATGAGTAGAGTTTCTGAAGAGAATCACATCTTGAAATGCCGGCAACTTTTCCATCAATACATATTATTGAAGCAACTATCATAACAGGTTGCACAAGATGTGAAAATGTTTTCATACCAAGAATACCGCTGATTCCGAATGATTCACCCTTTGATTTCAAACAGCTACAATTTCCTGTTTGTTTGGCTTTTGCTATGTCAATTAATAAGGCTCAAGGGCAATCACTGCAAGTTGCTGGCATCAATTTGGAAAAGCCATGCTTTTCACACGGACAACTCTACGTAGCATGTTCTAGAGTATGCAATCCTCAGAATTTGGTCATTTTCGCACCACAAGGGAAAACAAAAAATATAGTGTATCCAAAGGCTCTGAAATAACCACTTGTATTACCTATTACAATAAAATGTGAATCAGGAAAATGTTTGTTCTATTTCTATGTTGTGTTTCTTTCATATGGGAATTTCATTATACATTCCCGGGCAATGCCGGGTACTCCTGCTAGTGTATAGATAAATAAATATGAAAGGCACTTTATAATACACAGATAGATAGATAGATAGATAGATAGATAGATAGATAGATAGATAGA
>JANRMT010062835.1:22875522-22892112 GCA_026402145.1 Polypterus bichir lapradei
AGATAGATAGATAGATAGATAGATAGATAGATAGATAGATAGATAGATAGAAAGGCACTATATAGATATTGTAATAAAGGCGCTATATTGCGCCTGACCCGACACAGATTTGACACGGGAGGCACGTGTAAAATAAAAAGACTTTTATTTCTCTTCAGCTGGGGGGCACGTCTTCCCTGTAATCCCCCCAGCCACAACACAGTCCCAAACACCAGTAACCACCAGTACAGCACAAGCACTTTTCTCTTCCTTGGCATCACCACTCCTCCCTAGCAACCTTGTCCTCCTCTACCTGACTCTGGCCGATGAGTGGTGGTCTCTGGCTCCTTTTATAGGTCACCTGGAAGTGCTCCAGGTGTTTGATCACCGAGTTCCGGCGGCACTTCCAGGTGTGATGAATCTGTTGCCCACACGGGCTCAGGAGTCCCAAACACAGCACCCCCTGGTGGTACCTGCGGGACCCAACAGGGCTGCCCCCAACTCCAATTCCCAGGGAGCCCTGTGGGAAACCGAGGCACTACACCAGCCCAGGGGGACGGCCATCTAGCGTCCAGGGGGAGGTATTGCACTGTCCAGGGCTGCTCCCCCTGAATACAGTGTGCAGGGGCGTCCCGGCTGGGCATGGATGCCAGCCGCCTGCCACAATAGATAGATAGATAGATAGATAGATAGATAGATAGATAGATAGATAGATAGATAGATTTAAAAAGCACTACAGTATATAATAGACTGGACTGAAAGAAAGAAAAGAAAGAAAGAAAGAAAGAAAGAAAGAAAGAAAGAAAGAAAGAAAGAAAGAAAGAAAGACGGATGAGGCCCTACCAAAGAAAAACCTTTAGAGTGTCTCCAAAGCTTTCAACATGTATCTGTCTGTCCATCTGTGTCTGTCTGTCTGTCTTTTGTGTCCCAGTGTGTATCCCAGAGCCATCTTAGGCTGTCATAAAAATGTCATTTAATTTAACTCCAAACCTTCATGCTCAAAAAGAAGGGAGTTCAATAAGCTTCTTACAGAACAGCAGAAAAGCCAACATGACATCATGTATTGAATTTGCCAAAAAAAAGCATATTTTATATTATTTGTGCATTTTATCAATAGCTCCTTGACCAGTTCTGGCACACTTCATAATGTAAACACAATTATAGAAATGATTACGCCCTCTAAGTAAACCAGTAAGCTACTTGATTCCCAGGAACACAAAGCTAAAGTGAAAATCAGATTATAAATTAAAATAACATCTTGTACCATTTACTCCAAAGTAAACCAACATGTAGAAACATTGATTTAGTAAAATAAAAAAGGATATTAACGTTCATAAATAGTTTCCATATGCATATCCTTTTCTAAACCTACAAGCTATCTGGGAGCCCAGTGGTTAAGGCCTCAGACCCGAGCTACCAGTTCAGCTCCCACCACTGGGTGATCCTGATTGTAAAACACAAAGAAGCACTTGTATGTGGTTCAGTGTAGAAAGTCGCTATAAAAAATAAGGGAGTTCTTTGATGGCCTAATGAGAAGGTGAATGAATAATGCGATTGCCTAAGCATTTGCCTCAGGAAATTGATCTTTCTGGATGCTTCTCCCTGTGGCTGCTAAAGGCAAACAGAGTGCATCAGACATAAGCAGACTACAAAACTCTCACCTGTAACCCAGTTAAGGGTTTACATGGTCAAATAAATGGGATACCCCACAAGAAAAGATGTGGACAGATGTGGACAAATTTGTTGGTACCCCTCCATGAAATAAGTTGAAACTGACCCATCACTCCATTTCTAACTTCGTGTTACAGTTTTGATTCAAAAGAATATTTCATGTAATAACACAAATGAAAATGATGTGGACAAAAATGATGGGACCCTTAAGCTAATATTTTGTTAGAGGCCATCACTGCAAACCAGTGATTCCTGGAGCCCTCCATGAGACTTCTGCACCTATCTACAGGTTGTTCGGCCCACTCATCCTAAGCAAACCGCTTCAGCTGTGTCAGGTCTTAAGGGGGTCTTCTCCAGATGGCATGTTTCAGGACTTTCCAGATGTTTAATGTAATACAAATCAGGGCTCATAGAAGACCACTTCACAATAGTCCAATGTTTTGTTCTCAGCCATTCTTTGGTGCTTTTAGCTGTGTGTTTTGGCTCCTTATCCTATTGGAGGATCCATGACCTGCAACTGAGTCAGAGCTTTCTGATACTGGGCAGTACGTTTCGCTCCAGAATGTGTTGATCGTCTTGAGATTTCATTGTTCCCTCAAAACATCCTGTGCCAGAGGCAGCAAAGCAGCCCCAAAAACATGACCAATCCTCCTCCATGTTTCACAGCAGGTTTCATGTTCCTTTCTTTGAAAGCTTCATTTTTTGTTAGTGGACACAGAGCTGAAGTGACTTGCCAGAAACCTCCAGTTGTGTCTCATCTGTTCAAAGGATGCTCTCTCAGAGGTATTGTGGCTTGTCAATATCCATTTTAGCAAATTCCGGTATGGCTTTATGTTTTTCTTTCAGCAGTGAAGCCTTCCAGGGACTTCTTCCATTGAGTCCACTGTCACTCAAAAAGCAACAGATGGTGCAATTAGACACTGATAGACCTTGGAGGCTTGTATCTCTGTAGAAGTTTTCTTACATTCTCTCTGTCTTTGTGCTAATTCTGGGGTCAATTTTTGTTTTGTGGCCACGTCCAGGGAGGTTGGCTACAGTCCTGTTGACCTTCAACTTCTTAACAACATTTGCAACTGTTGTCACAGCAATATCAAGCTCCTTGGAGATGGCCTTCCGGCCTTTGTCTTTAACATGCTTGTCTATCATTTTCTTTCTGATATCCACAGACAACTCTCTCCTTTACTTTCTTTGGTCCATGTTTAGTGTGGTACACGTGTTGATACCAAACAGCAGAGTGATGACTTTTCTCCAGTTAAATCTGCTGAATGACTGATTGCATGATTGTATACATGCGTGATAATGTGACATGTGAGTCACTATCCTGCACACAAGAGAGGACACTGAGTCCAAAGGCTTCCAGAAAACCAACTTTATTCCAATCAAAACAGGAATGGTCAGGGTATTTATTCAAATGGGAACTACAACTTCAATACACACAGACACAGCAAAGAAGAAGTGACAGGGCCAGGCCCGTGGCCGGGTTATAATGTTCTCCGCATCACCCATTCGGCAACAGGCATGTTACACAGGGAGGCTGTGAATTTACAGTTGTCTTGGTAGCACTGCGAACCTGCGGTTGCCTGGGCAATGGACAAGCAACCCTCGAAAGACGCATCAAACACGTTTTAGTATGCAGCACAGTTAGGGAGGGTCTCAAAAGAGCTCAAAAATCTCATGATGCAAATTTGAAAAACAACTCAAATCTAATTATTTATGATATTTCCTGGGGGTACCAACAAATGTGTCCAGGTCATTTTAGAATATCTTTGTAGAATAAGCAACACTTGCTTTGTTTTACTCGGTGACGTTTATCAAAGGCAATGGCTTTTCATGTCATCACTTTTCAGGAGGCTGATAGCACTTTTTCCAACAAGCTGTAGCTGTAAGTGGAACAATAAATTTGTCCTCGTCTATACGTGTATTGACCAGGCTTCTCAGAGACCAATAAGCTGGTGCCTCTAAACAGAATAAGGGTCATGTGGCCTTTTAGAAACCAGGCTTCTGTGAATAACCGGGTCATTAAAGCGCACGTAAATACGCTCACTGACCTTCAATCAAGACCTTCACAGTTTTAGAAGTCACTTAGAAGTTTACAGTCATGTTTATGTGCAATTCTGGTATATTTTGAGACATTTCTCTTCATCTTGAACTTGTAAAGCCAGTTTTCCATTGCCAGCCTCCCTATGACAAAGACTGCAGGTAGCAGTTGGGGGATTTGCTAGATTAGGTGAGCCTCTCCTGGACTGGCAAGTGAGGGTCCTGGATCTGCTTTATGGGTCTTTTTAGGAGCCTCAGACACTCTTTTTTGAGACAGCAAGATCAGTGAGCCAGACGAGAAGTTCAAATCTAACATTTAAAATCAAGGTAATGTCTACACAAATCACCACTGGTCATGGTCTTACCTGTCTGGTGAGCTTTTGCTCCCTAAAAAGCTTAAGGCTGCCATTCCAATGTAGCAGTTGGAAGACGGTCATCAGCTCCTAAATAAAAGAAATAATAAACACAAGAGAATGAAATATCTCAAAAAATGGAATCAATAATATAGCATTGACAAAGCTGCTTGATCCCATTCAAAGACATAGAAGGCTGAGCAAGGCAGGCAATAAAGGGTGCAATGAAGAAACCAAAACTGGGTGGGTTACAAATCCACCGCAGGATCTGAATTTAGAACCATCGATTAACTTAACACATGTGTGTCTTTGAGGATTTGACAGGAAAACTGGAAAACCTAAAAGAAGACCAAACCCATGCAGATATTAGAACAATATGGACGAGAACAGGTCCTTCAGCTCAACAAAACTCATCAATCCCATTCGTCAAATTTTTCTGAGGTAACGTGAAGTCAAGCTTTGACACTCTCTAAAGACCTACTCTCTACCACACTACTTGGTAACTTATTGGTTGTGTCTATGATACTTTGTGTGAAGAAAAACTGTGCAAAATGTACCATTAAAGGAGTAGTTTGTCTTGGTAGAGTTCTATTTTACTCTACTTTCCCCTTTTATATTCTTTAATGTGTTGCCTTTGTCAGAATGCCTCAAATCTCACAGACTTACTGCTGTTTATAAGACATTGTAGTATATAACTTGTCCCCACCTTCCCTTCTACATTTATAACCTCAGGTAATTAGGTGTAGTAAAAGACAAGCAGGAGTTAAGTTACACTTTAAATACTGTATTATTGATAATATTCATAAATAATAACAATAAGCATAGTACAAGTGAATACTGGCAACCATACAACCTGATAAATGCTGATGTATAGTTCAGGCGGCACGCAGACTTGTTTGTTACGTAAAATGTCTCTAATTAAGTCCGCATTTGTGGTCAGCTTTCTTCAGAACAGGCCGCATGCCTGTCTCAATATGGCTGCTGAGCTGTACTTCTCAGTGTGGTCTTTTTCAGTTCATGGTGTGTGAGATGCTCCTTCATGAGATGGTGTGAGAGAGAGAGAGACGGAGGGGTAAAGCAAGCAAATTTATAGACTCTCTGTCCAAACCCTACAGCCAATAGGGCGTCGTGGTACTTGATGGCTTCAGACAACTTTAGACCAATAGAATTCTGGTGCGACACAATGGTTTCACACCTGCCCCCAATACCATTTGTTAAGGTGAAGCTTGCCAGCTAGGTGGTTGGCCTCCAAGTGTGGGTTAAGAGATTAAGAAAGTCCTGCAGAAAATCACTTGCCAAACTGGTTTTAGGCATTTCCACCTGACCCTGTCATCAAATTACAAAGACTCCGTCCTAAAGACATTTGGGGTTCGTGTAACAGAAGAAGATGCAGAGGACAGAAAGATATGGAAGAAGATGATCCACTGTGGTGACCCCTAACGGGAGCAGCCGAAAGAAGAAGAAGAAGAAGAAGAACCATCAAACCATTGCTCTTCTTATCAATAATGTAACATTGCTTTGTCTAAGTTACCAATAAAGACATGCAAAATATTTATCAACTTATATACAAAATTTCACACCACAACACAAGTACTCCATCCCAAAATGATACTCTTAGGCATTACATACCCCATGTAGTTTGTAGCAGTGACCAAGAAAAAAAACGTATTGTCATGTTTTCGTGGAGAAATTAAGTATTAAATATTTCAAGTCAACATGGTCAATAGGTGACCAATGCCGAACGGTGTGAAAAAATCACATGGTAAAAAGAAAAAAAAATCTCACATAACTCGTGTTGATCTTTTACATAAGAACATAAGAAATTTGACAAATGAGAGGAGACCATTCAGTCCATTTGTTTAGCTAACAGCAAAGCTGTCTCCTTCCTATGGCCTCTCCTCCTCTTCCTCTTTTCCTCACTACTTCTCTTTCAATTGCAAGTTGTACCCAGCAGGGGGGTGCTTGATCCCTGGGATTGTGATTTTTATTAAAAGCAGAACAGACTGGAACCAATTACACACCCCTTTATTAGCCATGGTGGAAATAATCAGACGAGAGAAATATGGTACAAAAAGATATATATAAAATATGTGCTGCTCAAACAAATTAAAGGACCACTTTTTAATGAGAGTATAGCATCAAGTCAATGAAACTTGTGGGCTATTGATCTGGTCAGTTAAGTAGCAGAGGGGCTTGTTAATCAGTTTCAGCTGCTTTGGTGTTCATGAAATTAGCAACAGGGGCACTAGAGGGGCAACAATGAGACGACCCCCAAAACAGGAATGAATGGTTTAATAGGTGGAGGCCACTTACATTTTTCCCTCCTCATCTGTTTTTTCACTCATTTTGCATTTGGCTACGGTCAGTGTCACTACTGGTAGCATGAGGCCGTACCTGGACTCTACAGAGGTGGCACAGGTAGTCCATCTTCTCTAGGATGGCACATCAATACATGCCATTGCCAGAAGGTTTGCTGTGTCTCCCAGCACAGTCTCAAGGGCATGGAGGAGATTTCAGGAGACAGGCAGTCACTCTAGGAGAGCTGGACAGAGCCCCTCGTAGAAGGTCCTTAACCCATCAGCAGGACTGACCGGTATCTGCTCTTTTGGGCAAGGAGGAACAGGATGAGCACTGCCAGAGCCTGCAAAATGACCTCCAGCAGACAGGCCTCTGGTGTGAATGTCTCTGACCAAACAATCAGAAACAGACTTCATGAGGGTGGCCACCACTGGCACCCTGTGCTTTTCACAGATGAGAGCAGGTTCACCCTGAGCACATGTGACAGACATGAAAGGGTCTAGAGAGGGCGTGGAGACGTTATGCTGCCTGTAACATCGTTCAGCATGACTGGTTTGGTGGTGGGTCAGTGATGGTCTGGGGAGGCATATCCATGGAAGGACGCACAGACCTCTACAGGCTAGACAATGGCGCCTTGACTGCCATTAGGTATTGGGATGAAATCCTTGGACCCATTGTCAGACCCTATGCTGGTGCAGTGTATCCTGGGTTCCTCCTGGTGCACGACAATGCCCGGCCTCATGTGGCAAGAGTATGCAGGCAGTTCCTGGAGGATGAAGGAGTTGATACCATTCACTGGTCCCCATGCTCACTCACCTGACCTCAATCCAATAGAACACTTTTGGGTGGGACATTATGTTTCTGTCCATCCGACACCGCCTGGTTGCACCTCAGACTGTCCAGGAGCTCAGTGATGCCCTGGTCCAGATCTGGGAGGAGATCCTCCAGGACACCATCCGTCGTCTCATTAGGAGCATGCCACCTCGACACTGTCAGGCATGGCTACAAGCATGTTGGGGCCATACAAACTACTGAGTGCGATTTGGAGTTGCTGCAATGAAATTTCAGCAAAATGGACGAGCCTGCCTGCAGCATCATTTTGCCACTTTGATTTTCGGGGTGTCTTTGAATTCATCCCTCTGTAGGTTGATCATTTTCATTTCCATTAAACAATGTGGCGTCCTTTCGTCCCTAACACATCACCACATCAGTCCATAGCAGTAGAGATAACCAGCAGGATTTTTTTCCCCATTGAGATCTGATGTGTTTTCAAAGCGTTCCTTTAATTTCTTTGAGCAGTTTATTTAACTTCATTTAAAATGTAGCCTCCATTCCCAAACTGGAATGCAGTATCATTTATACATACTGTACATATCCAGGCCGAAGAGAAGCCTGTGGAACAGCACAATTATCATCCAGGTCTTCAGTGAGTCATGTTGATAAATGTACAGCTTCCAACGCGGTAGAGTGTTGGCAGCATTTGGACAGCTTCTGCCTTCTTGATGGATCCTTGCCATTATAAATATTCACACGGTGGCGCAGTGGTAGCGTTGCTGACTCGTAGGAGACCTGGGATCGCTTCCCGGGTCCTCCCTGCATGGAGTTTGCATGTTCTCCCCGTGTCCGCGTGGGTTTCCTCCCACAGTCCAAAGACATGCAGGTTAGGTGCACTGGCGATCCTAAATTGTCCCTAGTGTGTGCTTGGTGTGTGTGTGTGTGTGCCCTGCGGTGGGCTGGCGCCCTGCCCGGGGTTTGTTTCCTGCCTTGCGCCCTGTGTTGGCTGGGATTGGCTCCAGCAGACCCCCGTGACCCTATAGTTGGGATATAGCGGGTTGGATAATGGATAGATGAATATTAACATGTTTTGACTTTATTATTATGGGTTATTGAGTGTAGATTGATGGGTAAAAATAGCAGACTTTCACAGCTGCATCCCACAGAGTTTTTAAAAGAGAACTAAGGCACGAGAAGGGGTAGGACGAAAAGAAGAAAGAGAACCGTGAGTGGGCACAGTATCGATTGGGTCAGTAACCTTGCAGTAAAGTGAACAATTTGCATTTCATGAGGTGGATCGTTACCCACTGATTTAAATGGAGGAGTGATTACGATGGTGGTGGAGTCATCCGTAGGAATCCAAGGGATTCCAGGAGAGCGTGAAGGATGATGAGAGGACAACTAACTCCGAGTGGTTTGTCGGACACCGAAGGAGGAAGCCAATATGGGAATCGGCAGGGAGGACTGCCGAGCAAATGATAGGTTGAGTTGGGGAGACAGGAGAGAGGAAGGCGAGCTGAGCTCAGTGACAGGAGAGGAAGACGATTACGGACCTGGGGACTGTGTTTTATTTTGATTTTATCATTGGATTGAATTTTAAACTCACAGCCTTCTTGATGGATCCTTGCCATTATAAATATTCACATATTTGTATATTCATTTAGTTTTTTTTTTAACCTATTGGTTACTGCCATCTGAGGTGTCAATGTTATTTATGGACTGTGCCCAAATAGCACTTTTTCCCTGTTCTAATCACTTTGTCACGCTGTCCAGAGTGGATGTGAAGAAACTGTCACACGGGTTACAAAGACAACGGAGGTCCGCTATGCCAGTTAGTGTCTCAACTCATAAGCCAAGTTTGTTTCTATGGTGATGTATTTGGACGATAGCCCCACAATGTAACACACTTCTTACCTGAAATTCCAACATGGTTTTGCCCTCATTTGCCTGCAGCATATAGCAGTAGGCTCCAATGCTTGTTCCAGGATCCTTGGCATCACCTAAACTGCCCTTGTTACACACAAAAAAGAAGAAAATATCATAAAAAAACAAAATCCACATTAAATGGGTTGCACAACCACATGCACAGGGTTCCTGCACCTATCCATTTTCTGAATCCACTCAACCCAATCCAGGGTCACAGGGCAGGGTTGGGGACTGGAACCCATTTGAACAGCAGTTGGCACAAGACCAGTCCATTACAGGGGCACACACACTCACTCACACCGAGCCAACGTGGAATGTCCAAGTAACATCTCAGGCAAATCTGAGCACAGTGGAAACCCCACACCGACAGAGGAGAACGTGTGGACTCCTCACAGATGGTGACCATCTCAGAAATTCAGTCCTGGGACTCTGGAGGTGAGGTGACAGGTGGCAGCACTAACCACTGTGCCACATTAAATGATGCACGTTGAACCAAAACTACACTCCTTCACTCTGCCATTTCAGAAGCGGCTTAACCCAAATTTAGGGTCACGCTGGGCTGTAGTATATTCTGGCAGCACAGCCAGTCCATCACAAGGCGCATTCACTCACATGTGGCCAATTTGGAGGCGTCACTTAACATAATGTGGAATTCTTTGATCTCCGGGTAGTAAAATGGAGAAACACCAACACAGAGGTGGAGGGAACATGCAAACAGCACAGAGACAGGCAGAGTGCCGGAACTGGACTCAAATGAGAAGGTAGCAACATTGAGCTCTTCTCCATCCTGCTGCCTAATCTACTCCAGTGGATTCAGAAAATATTCAGACCCCTTCACTTTCTGCACACTTTATTGTGCTGTAGATTTCATTATAAATGGATAAATTTGCCAGTTTGGACCATTAATCTACACTTAACAGCCCATAAAGTTAAAGAGAAAATAAGTTTTCAGAAAGGTTTTCAATATTTATTAAAAACGAAAACCTGAAATCTCTCATTTCTGTAAGTATTCAGACCCTTTGTTGTGTCAGGTGTATTCTGTTTGCTTTAATTCTCCTGGAGATGTTTTGAGAACTTGATTGGAGTCCACATATGGCAAATTGAATCGATCGAACATCATTTAGAAAAGCGTATACCTGTTGTAAGAGACGGCCGATGGCTCAGCCTGGCTGGGACGCCCCTGATATGGTAAGATTTGGGACGGTAGCTTTTTTAGGACACTGCCTCCCCCAAGATGCTAGATGGCAGCTTCCCTGGAGTGTAGCAGTGCCCTGGATTCCCATAGGGCATCCTGAGACTTGGAGTTCGGTATCTCAGCCCTGTTGCATGCTGTGGGTGCCACCAGGGGGTGCTGTGGAAGGACCTGGGGAGACAAAATTCCCTCATAGCTCGGATGCACTAGTGAGTCACGAGGATGGAAATCCAGAAGTACTTCCGGGCTGAAGAAAACCTGAATTCTCCATTTGACCCAGAAGTGCTGACAAGTCATGTGGACCCAGAAGAGCAGAAGCACTTCCGGGTTGAACAATATATAAAGAGAGCCAGAGTTGGGTGGAGGTGGGCGAAGCTTGCTGGGAGGTGTGGAGGAGAAAAGAGAGAGACAGAGAGAGAGAAGATTTGTGTTTGTGCTTGTGTATTTACCTGTTTATAGTGGCCGTGGTGCTTGGAGGGCACTGTACAAGAAGAACAAAGAACACAAAATACTTCTTGGTGCTTTTACCCTGTGTCCTTCGTATCTGTCTGTTAGGTTTAAGGGGTAACAGTGACCCCTAGAGTCAACACTGTGTATAGGAGGTCCAACAATTCACACTCCCCCATACTATGCAACTCTTCAATTCCACCCGGGGGAGTAAATGCTAACATTACTCAAAGTTATTGTCTGCTTTTTTTATTTTTATTTTTTTCATTTTTCATTTTTATTACTATTTAATTTAATATTGTTTTTTTTTTGTTTTGTTTTTTTTAATCAGTATACTGCTGCTGGATTATGTGAATTTCCCCTTGGGATTAATAAAATATCTATCTATCTATCTATCTATCTATCTATCTATCTATCTATCTATCTATCTATCTATCTATCTATCTATCTGTCTAGGAGAAAAACCAAACCATGAAGTCCAAGAAACTCTCAGAAAACCTCCAAAATCAAATTTTAGTTGGCATATAGTAGATCAGAACCAAGAGGATCAAACCATTTCTAAAGCTTTGAGTGTTCCCTGGGGTATGGTGGCTTCAATTCAAATCATGAAATGGAGGGAGTTTGGAATCACCAGGACTTTTCGTAGAGGGGGGTGTCTGACCAAACTGAGTAACCAGGCATGAAGGGCCTTGGCCAGGGAAGTGACCAAGAACACAATACTCAGTCTAACAGAGCTTCAGATGTCCTCTCCTGAGATGGGAGCACCTGTGGGAAGGATGTTTATCTCAGCAGCACTCCATCGATCAGGTGTTTATGGTAGAATGGCTACATGGAAGTCACTCTTGAGTTAAAGGCATAGGACTGTGAGATGATGAAGAGCAAGGTTCTCTGGTCTGATGAGACAAAATTTGAGCTGTTTGGGTAGAACTCGAAGAATTATGTCTGGTGAAGACCAGGCCCTCCTCGTCACCTGCCTAATATGATTATCATTGTTAAGTATGGTGATGATAGCATCATGCTATGGGATGTTTCTTTGTGTCAGGGACAAGGACACTGGTCAGAACTGAGGGAAAGATGAATGCAGACAAATACTGAGAGGACATTGAAGAAAATGTGCTCCAGAGTGCATGCCACCTCAGATTAGGGGAGACACATTAAAACAATGACTAAATTCATACAGCCAAGAAGAATGGGATAAACTACAGTTGTGTAAAGCTTGTAGAGAGACCTAAAGCTGGAATTGCTGCCAAAGAGGATTCTACACAATGCTACATTAAGGGTCTTGTATGACTGAGAGATTTCAGTTTTTGATTTTCAATAAATTTTCAAACGTTTGTTAACATGTTGAGGGCGGCACGGTGGCACAGTGGTAGTGCTGCTGACTCGTAGGAGTCCTGGGTTCGCTTCCCGGGTTCTCCCTGCGTGGAGTTTGCATGTTCTCCACGTGTCTGCGTGGGTGTCCTTCGGGTACTCCGGTTTCCTCCCACAGTCCAAAGACATGCAGGTTAGGTGCATTGGTGATTCTAAATTGTCTCTAGTGTGTGTGTGTGTGTGTGCACCCTGCGGTGGGCTGGCGCCCTGCCCACGGTTTGTTTCCTGCCTTGCACCCTGTGTTGGCTGGGATTGGCTCCAGCAGACCCCCATGACCCTATAGTTACGATATAGCGGGTTGGATAATGGATAGATGGATGTTAACATGTTTTGACTTTATTATTATGGGTTATTGAGTGTACTGTAGATTGATGTGTAAAAATAGCAAACACCAACAGCTGCATCCCACAGAGTTTTTAAAAGAGAACTGAGGCATGAGAAGGGGTAGGACGAAAAGAAGAAAGAGAACCGTGAGTGGGCACAGTATCGATTGGGTCAGTAACCTTGCAATAAAGTGAACAATTTGCATTTCATGAGGTGGATTGTTACCCACTGATTTAAATGGAGGAGTGGATACGATGGTGGTGCAGTCATCCGTAGGAATCCAATGGATTCCAGGAGAGCGTGAAGGATGATGAGAGGACAACTAACTCCGAGTGGTTTGTCGGACACCGATGGAGGCAGCCAATATGGGAATCGGCAGGGAGGACTGTAGCTGCTGGTGTCTCCGCCAGCTGAGCAAATGATGGGTTGAGTTGGGAAGACAGGAGAGAGGAAGACGAGCTGAGCTCAGTGACAGGAGAGCAAGACGATTACGGACCTGGGGACTGTGTTTTATTTTGATTTCATCATTGGATTGAATTCTAAACTCACAGCCTTTCACTTGGATTTTATCGAACTGTTTACTTATGGATGATCTTCTTGAACTGCACTGTTTGGACACTGTTTATTTGGCAGTTTGGTTTTAATAATTTAATAATTTGCACCAACCCCTTGCTGACTGTGGGTCTGTCCTCATTCGCCCAGCTCACTGTTATGGAGAATTCAGGGTTCAAGAGGCTCCTGGATGCAACTAGGGAGTGTGGTGCCAACCCATACCATTACAAATGGTTGGCAGCGGTGGGATTGCTGGAATGGTTGGCTGTGAAGCCGTAACTTTCCAAGGATAATATGCAGCACAAATTGCAGATTATCAAATGTCCTTCAAGAAATAAAATTGTCTTACAGGCAAGCTGTATTCACACATTAAAATAATTTCAGTCTAACAGGTGAAACACATTATACATTTTACCAAAAGCAATACTGTTTAGATAATAACACTATCTTTCACTTTCAATACATGCATTACATCTTCATGTTAAGTTTTTAAAGATTAAAAGGATCAAGCACCAAGAGCAGAGAACATTTTAAATAAATGCGCTCATTCATATTCATCTAGGCCCACAAACATTGCTCCTTATTCAAGGTTTCATCCCTGGCATCGTTAGCAGAATTCTTGGCAAAGCAGAGCGTTATTATAAACTAACATGGCTTCTTTGATGTAGTCCTTTCTACCACTTGAGATTAATTAATTAAGGCTGACTTATGTATTAAAACTGATCCCATCCCAGAATTCAGTTTGTCATTTTGAAGTGGTCTGATCTTTCCTTTGTGATCAGTTCAGCACACCAGTTCTGCTCTCACACTAGTAGAATGATGTCTCCACCGGGTTAAAGCTGCTGTTGGGTCACTCTGTGGCCTGTGCCTTTTACTCCCACATGTTAGACACGTTTAGGTGGGACATTGCGTCTTCTGTCCAGTCCCTAAACCTAACCCTGTCCTTAACAAACTGACCCATTGGAGTGATTCAAAATGGGCGGACCAGGCAGGCAGAAGGGAAGAGCCGACTTTCTGAAAGGAGTATTGTTCAGACTTACACTGGTCATGGAAACGGCCTCCTCGATGCTGCGATGAATGAATTCCTGTGTTATCCTGCGCAAGGGCAGCTCATTAAACACGGAGTTCATAAGCGCTACTCTGGCTGCATCTCGTCTGGCTTCTGCCTTGGTGAGACAGCACTAGAAAACATAAAAGGACACATCATGATTAGTCAGTGTTACATTTCAGCCAAGATTCCTCCCCTGGCTCGGGTTCACTTCCTTGTTTTACATATTTTATGTTATTTATTTCTGTTACTGTTACTTTGTTACTTATCTGCTCTGTCGTCTATGCCTGTGTTAAGTTTAGTGTGTTTTGTGGGTGATACCTCAGGAGGTGGTGCCTCCAGTACCTCACCACAAGGGACTGTCCACAGTTCCCTGCAGGTCATTTGAATGCACCAGGGAGTAGTGAGCGTTTCTTGTGATTTTGCTGTGCGTTGTGCTTATTGTGATTTTCTGGAGTGGAACGCAGATGTGAAAGGAGGAGTTTCAGACCCTTCATGATTTAATCATCTGTGGCGGGCGGCCGGGTCCCATCCCTGTGCGGGAAGCCCCTTCTGCTTATGTTCTGGGGGAGCAGCCATGGACTCCTCAGTACCTCCCCCAGGATGCTTGGTGGCAGCCTCCCTGGTTGACGATGGTGCCTCAGTTTCCTGCAGGGTTCCATGGGAGATGGAGTTCTCCACAACCCTGTGGGGACCTGGGGTGGCCGCCAGGGGGACGTGGCATGGATTGCTGAGCCCAGCTGGTCTAATCTTCAGCCTCACCCAGGAGTGCAATTGGAAACAGGTGAGCAAGCACCGGGAGCACTTCTGGGAGGGCCATAAAAGGAACTAGCAACCACCACTCAGGGCCAGAATTGTGAGGAAGAGGACAAGGTTACCTGGAAGGAGTGGTGGTGCCAGAGGAAGAGAGTGGTCTGTGACTTAAGTGCTCTGGGACTGTGTTGTGGCTGGAGGGTTCACGGGGAAGACGTGCCCTCCAGCTGAAGAAGAAAAATAAAAGTTTTGTGTTCCTGTTACACGTGCCTCTGTGTGAATCTGTGCCAGGTCGGGCGCTATACAGCGTCAATATCACACATCTAAAAAACTCTCTGTACATCAGAGCACCATGAGCCTATGGAGCTGGGCAGAAAATCACTTGGGGTTTCAAGAAAGACGCCAGCATACGGCACAAGATCTTTTGCTTTTACTGCAGGATACCAGGTCACGTAGTTTCCACTTGTGACAAACTTCAGGGAAAGTAGACAGACGACCTAATTTTGGACACTTACAGAGGGTAAATCAAAAAAGTAAAGGCAATTTGAAAATTATGCGGTAACTGCAATGGATAGAAACTGATCAAATATATTTGCAGTGGCTTATGGGTAGTTCAAACCTGCAGAGCACAGAGCTCTGCCATAAGTTTAGTTGAAGCTGAGGTCAAATGAACATGGACACTCCAGCGTGGGATTGCACCATTGTTGAATAACACGACACAATGGGATTCCTTTGGGCATTCTTCTTCAGTAAAGAAGAAATCCAAATGACAGTTCTTCACCAAGAAAATCATGATGACCTTCTTTTGGCATATGAAGGGTCCTATTCGGGCAAATGTTCAGGAACACAGACAGTCAGCATTGTGCTTTGCTTAGAGGGAAACTAGAAGCTTTATTTTTACTATGACAAACTGGGTTATGTAGTTTCCAATTGTAACAAACTTCAGGGGTACATAGAGAGACCATCTCATTTTAGGGTTGCTGGGATGGGCCTTTGTAGTCAAACTCAATCTATAAATTAACAATCCCCCAGCTAGGGTGTTTATCGACTCTGGCTCGACAGAAAATTGCAGATTTCTCTGTTTCTCATGTTATTACCACTCATCCACTTAAGATCCCCCCTACAGATTGCAGACATTGATGGTATCCCTATGTGGGGTTGGGTTAATCAGAGTAAGTTGATAAATAACAACATGTGCAGTCAATCCTGACACATGACTAACAGAGAAATGGATAAAAGTTAAAACTGGGATATTATAAGTGAAGTAGGGTCCTTCTGTGACACCCCCCCAAAACAAAACAATCCTCTATTGTAATATTTGTCTCACTGTAACGAACATTTAAAATGAAATCTATAAGTGTCATGGTAAAGACTGAATTTTGGGGTTTTAAAGCTTTTTTCTACAGTGGAAGCCATTTTGCGTACCGTTGTTAGGGTGGTGACCTGCGTTTCTAGGGGTGGGGTCTCCAGGGTTGTGACCTTGAGTTCATTAGCAGACAGGATAAAAGGTCAGTTTTATACGATCTGCACATAAATCCTTCACACCCTTTTAGTAATTCTCTGTATGATTGATTTTCACGTCTTGACTGCTTTTCGATTTTCTCGTCTGTGATTTCTGCCTCTCATCTGGGTTTCGGTTACTTTGTTTTATTTTATTTATTTGTTTTTTTTTTTTTGCCTTTTGCATGCATCTCCCAGTTTTACTTAAAGTATTAATTATCAGTTTCTTCCCGAGTCTGAACAAGAAGTACTTGAGGTCTCATCCTTCTATATAAAAGCGGTCAGGTGTCCTTCCGTCCCGTGAGTGCTACGCAGGCGCGGAGTTTCACACACGCCCCGTCCATTTTGCAATGCACGATGGGATT
>JANRMT010062835.1:22902635-22946869 GCA_026402145.1 Polypterus bichir lapradei
TAGATAGATAGATAGATAGATAGATAGATAGATAGATAGGGCACTACTAAAAGATAGATTGATAGATAGATAGTGTGAGTTCTACTCTGGTTACTCCGTTTTTTTTCCCACATCCACAGGGACTTGCTGGACTCAGTTAACTGCCATTTCTAAACTGGCCCCAGTGTGGTCCTGATACAGACCGCTTGTTTCCTGCCTGTGTTGCTGGAGTCGGCTCTACCTTTCAAGATTCTAATTTGAAATAAACTGCTTTGTGAATGGTATGTCATTTAATAAGAAACAGTGAAGTAGTCACTAATTTAAAGTTTGGAGAAGCTGCAGCCTTTGAGTGTCCAGGGGACTTTAAATCAGTAGACAGGTTGTACTTAGTTATGTTAAAGCAGTAAAATGATTACAGTTAATAGCCTTAAAGCATTATAATGGTTGTACTTAATGACCTTAAAGCAGTACGCTGATTACACTTAATTACCTTTTTAATTGCACGTTTTAATAAAGTGCACCCTGAATGCAAACCAAGAAGGCAAGTCTCTCAGCTGGACTTTGCTGTAATGCCTTTGCACCTTTGCTTGTTTTCTTAAACTTCATTTTTTGCCCATCAGAATTCATCTCTTTTGGTCAAATGTGTGAAGGACTGAAATAATTTGATTAATCAGGACTCACGTCACACCCCTAGATCTTTATGCTTATTGAATTATTCACTGGCACTAAAGCCAAGGAACAAGAACTGAGAATTTCTGAGACGGGATTTGTATGGAATTGCCCACCATGTGCTGAATGGCGGCTGATTCAGCTTCATTTTATTTTTTCTGAGGTTTTGCTGTTTAATTCTTTACTTTTTTTTTACTAAGGAAATAATAAAAGCATGGCGAGCTCTTCATGGGTTAACAACAAGAGCTGCAGCTGAAGGTTTTTTTTTTTTCAGCTGTTTTCATGAAGAGTTAACAATCCCGGGAATCTGTTAATCCCGGCACCCTCTGCTCCTCCATTCAGGGTCTGCCCTTCACCCCTCTCTTACAGGATGGCTCCCTGCTGTTCTTTTCTGATTACTAAAGCAAGTTTGAGGAGAAAGGAAATTGCCTCACCCTTCTGAGGAAGCTATACACTGGAAATACGCTCAAATCGTGAATTAACTTGCCCTCCATTAATCAATATTAGAAAAAATATCCATACTGTATTTTAACATGAATTCTTCTTAAACTTAGAGGCACTGAGTGAAGGGTGGCAACCGGGCATGCCAGCCCATTGTGGGACATCCTCAGGCAGCCACATTCACTCAGATGGGTCGATCTGGATTCAAGAAATAGTGTAAGTGTGCATATGAGACGGAATGGAGACACAGGAAGAACATGCAAACTCCACACTGGCATTGATCAGGCTGGGATTTAAACGCAGGGATCTCTCTCTGACTGTGACATTAAAGAGCCTTTTCTATTCATCAGGGTCAAAAAGCCAAATAATATCCACTCGATTCAAAGTAGTGTACCAATAAAACATAACACCTTCTCATAGGTCTCATGAGTATCTTTCTTGTTTTCTGTGGGTGGAACCCCAAGAGATGGGCCACCTTGATATCCCCCCAGTCGGACGCCTACAGACTTAACATTTCAGCTAAGGGCCGGCAGAGAGTCGTCGGTGTTTGTGGAGTTCAGACCTTTCATTGTAGGTACTGCTTAGATTTTCGGTTTTTATTTTTAATTTTATTTTCTTGTTTCTGTTTTCTGGATTTTGTCTTGGGATTCATTTTGGACTTGGGATGCCTTTTAAGGAAAGCCCTTTTTTCCTGTTTTTCTCCCCTACCTTGCTATTTTTGTTCTTATTTTGTTTATTTATAAAGAATTTTCTTTAACCCTGGCTATTTCAAGCCAAAGGTTTACAGCTATCCTCTCCCTTGAAGGGTATTTTGTGTATTGAAAGTACTTTTGGACTTTTTTATAGTCCCATATTTGTTATGCTTTGGCCACAGTTCCTTCCCAGGCTTATCTTTACGTTAGAACATTAGAACAATCCAGACGAGAACAGGCCATTCAGCCTAAAAAGGTTGCCAGTCCTATCCACTTATTTCTTAAAAAACAACATCAAGTCGAGTTTTGAAAGTCCTACTGTCTCCCACATTACTTGGTCACTTATTCCATGTGTCTGTGGTTCTCTATGTGAAGAAAACTTCCTAATATTTATGCGAAATTTATCCTTAACACATTTCCAACTGTGTCCCCGTGTTCTTGATAAACTCATTTTAAAGTCACAGTCTTGATCTACTGCACTAATTCCCTTCATAATTTTAAACACTTCAGTCATGTCTCCTCTTAATCTCCTTTAAAGGCTCAGCTCTTTTAATCTTTCCTTATCTCCTGTAACCTTGGAATCAGCCTAGTCGCTCTTCTCTGGACCTTTTCTAGCGCTGTTATGTCCTTTTTGTAGCCTGAAGACCAAAACTGCACCCAGTACTCCAGATGAGGCCTCACCAGTGTGTTATAAAGCTTGAGCAGAACCTCCTGTGACTTGTACTCCACACATCAAGGTGCTATATAACCTCAAATTCTGTTAGCCTTCTTAATGGCCTCTGCACACTGTCTGGCAGTTGATAATGTTGAGTCCACTACGACACCTAAGTCCTTCTCATAAGGTGGACTTTCAATTTTCAGACCACCCATTGTGTTTTCAAACCTCACATGTTTACTTCCTACATGTAATACCTTAAATTTAATGACATCAAATTTCATCTGCCACAAATCCGCCCAAACCAGTATGCTGTCCAAATCCCCCTGTGATGATTGAACGGATTCAAGATTATCTGCCAATCCACCTAAGTTTGGTATCATCTGTAAACTTAACCAGCTTGTTACTTATATTGCTATTTAAATCATTTATATTTACTAAAAATAGCAGTGGTCCTAGCGCTGACACCTCTTAACATCAGCCAATTCTGATGAGGTTCCTCGCATCATCATCCTCTGCTTCCTTTGTCAATTTTTACACCCATCTCCACACAACACTCTGATCTTCCACTTCTTTCAGTTCGATGCCCAACCTCTCATGTGGCCCCTTAGCAAATTCTTGATGTTGCTACATATTCCTTTTCTTTGTTTTTTTAACTCATTTCTCAATTTGAATTTGGTTATTTCTGTTAATATTGTTATGTTCATTTATGATTTACTTAATATGTTTTAATATGTTATTGTTTTTGTTATATTTAACAATATTTATATACAGTTTCCTTCCATATCATTATGTTTCTTGTGATTTGTGGGCAGTTCTCTGAGGGGCGGGGGTCACCTGTCCATCCCCATTAAGAGACTGCTTCCAGCCCTATAAAGGTTCATGAGATATGCAGTCCCTTGCGGTTCATTGATTTAATTATATTAGCTGTGTTGCTTTGTTGTTCTTTGCTGGTTATTTTGATGTTTTTGCTTCTGTTTATTGGGTGAGTTTGCTGGATTACAGTTTGAAACTGGTTTGTTGAGCATTGTCCTTTAGGCAATTCCTTTTCAGCATTCAGTTTTTTTTACTTTCTCATATATATAGTATGGAGAAAGTATAGGAATTGTAAAAAAAATTCAACCTAAAAATTTTGATGAATCTTGACATTTTAGACCTTCCTGAATCTGAAAATAACATTTTTGAAAATACATCTGTTTGTGCATAAACACAATAACTCAAAAACGCTTTGACCTCGGTTTATATTAAACCTGCTTTATATTAAAAATAAGGAATCCTACCAACATTTGAGCCACTTCTGGCAACTGGAAGTGGTACTTTAACTGAATACTTTTGCGAATTTTCAAGTAAACTATGGTTATAATTACAGATAGCTGATTCAAATTTTGTATAGATATTTATATCTGTATCATGGAAATATAAATATACACGATATTAAAAACTCTATTCAATAGAACACATATTCTTACAATAACTATTATTAATTTTATTTTAATTTATACATCATCGGTTTAACAATAATGTGTAAACATTGAACATGCCATGTAAATATAAAGGTGTAATTGGTAAATAAACTTCTACATTCCCATCGTGTTCCTGGTAATACATTTAATTTTATATGTTTTTTAATTCCTCCATCATTGTCATAATTAAATGTAGCTAAATGCAGGTTTACCTATAGCAATTGATTGCAACAAATAGTATATAATACTAACACTTTTTCTATGTTTTTAGGTGACTGTAACTCTTTTTACTTGGCACATAATCTAAGTACAGTGGAACCTCGGTTCATGACCATAATTCGTTCCAAAACTCTGGTCGTGAACCAAGACGTTCGTGAACCGAGGTTCTACTGTAATGCATATGTAATCATGAAAAAATTCCACCACTGTTTTTGACTTCCCTAAGTACGAAAATATTTTAATAAAAAGTTTGATTAGAAATAGAGGTAAATGATTGTGTATTGATATTATCAATTAGTTATGATGAGAAACAAAGAGATATGATATTTGAGAAATATTGTGCAACTGGAAGTGGTTCTTAGGACCTTTTCCTCTAACTCAGTATAGGAGAAAGTTGAGGGGAGCACACTCCTGATTTTCTTTTTCTATTTTTGTTAATAAATTTGTTGGACTTCTTGTGGTCTTGTTTCTACTCCCTGATAGAGTTTTTATGGGTCTTGTTACCGGAGAGAGAGTTACATTAAGGTTCTTACACTCTTTACTAGTCCTTTTTGAGTTTTAAAGCCTGACCTCCATTTTAAGGCCTAGTGAGGCTTATAGCCTCCCATTTTCCCAGAGCCAGACTTGCGTTGGGGTGAAACCTATTATGTGACCTATCTTTGAGGACATAATCCTTTGATGTTTTGAGGAGCCAGAGAAATCACAACACAATTCGATCTATGCAGGTTTTGATGTCTGCTTCCTAAAATTGGGGCCAGGCTGCCTAGGGTGAGCTTTATTTTGGTGCAGACTACTGAACTCCTTTTCTGGCCTTTTTGTGCATTTGGTGGCCTGCACCCCGATTCACCAACTTGTGTGCTGCTGTTCTCAACACTTCATTAGTTTGATCAGTTTAATAGAATATAAAACTTGAGCAAATGATAAAAGACACCAGAGTCTGTAGATTCATTCAGTCTAATCAGTCTCGTAATGGGGCAGGAGGTTATAAATCCAATAAATATCCAAACAGTAACCTGGACTGAAAGAACGACTAAGACCTGCTGGAGAAAATTGGTCAGTGCAGGCTCCTCTTTTATGGAGACTCTGGTCCATTAATTGCTGGGTATAGTCTAGTAATTCATAGGGTCCAGGGTACACCTGAATGTTTCCATGAGAAAAACCAACAGAGACATAGGTGGAACATTAAAATCAGCTCCAAAGTTTGAATTTGGTTTCCTGGAGTCGTGAGCACTAAGCCGTGTGCCACTATGCTGTTCCTTGTAACACACATTTATTTTCTATACCCGCTTTTATGCTATGCAGTGTGGTGGGGTGATGGAGACTACCTCAGCAAACATGGGGTGAAAGGTTGAAACAATCCCTAGATAGGGCACCAGTCGCAGGGCAACATATTTACACACACACACACACACACACAGGCCAGTTTAGCATCACCAAACCACCAAACCTGCATCTCTTTGCACTGTGGGAGGAAACCAGAGCACCTGGAGAAAACAAACACGGACATGGGGAGTACGCACAAACTCCATGTAGGAAGGATCTGAGATAGGAACTCTGGTCTCCTTACTGCAAGGCAGTAGCACTACTGCTGCACCACATTGCCACACTCCTGTTTGTACCGTATGATCCTCTAGTATTTATCAAGAAGCAGTGCTCTGGTCTAGCTGGCCTATCCCATGTTGCTGTTGGGTTCTGGAACTCAGACCAACGTAGTACATATTTAAAAGGGTGAAAAAAATACGTATTGATAACTGTTTGACATCTGTTCCAATCAACATCTGTGACCTCTTGTAATCTTTTTCGATGCTGGTCAAATCAAGCTGCATTTACTTTTACACATCTTGACTTTTTGGCTTATGTGAATGTTATTAATATTATCTGAGGGCAAACTTAGAATGAGATGTTGATTTGTTGTGCTACAGTATATGCCCTGGGATGGTACATATACAGTATATCAGGGTTTTCTTACAAAGAGAGACATCTGGTGCAAATTCATATCTCCATCTCCAGCATGAACACATTATCAAAGTAATCCTCCTACCAGGGTGCCGGCCACGTGAAGGCCTTCCTGTCTGACTCGCGGACAACACTCGGCTGATTAGTTTCAAGTGGGATTTGTTATGTTTAATTATTTAAGCCGTGCTCATCCACTGCAATTTGGATAAATCCGAGGGTTGATTATTTTTCTTCATACAGTATTTCATTCGGCTCCTTTCTTTCGTTGATTTGAGGCTGACTGCTTAGCCAGCCAGGAAACTGCAGGGTTACTTTGCTGTGTAAATTTCAGGCAGCCAGGAAGAATGTGAGTATTCATTTAATGCACACACACACCCCGATGCTGCTTCCAAAAATGTGAAAACCTGTGACCCTATCTAATCTAAAGGCCAGTATGCCAATTATGGTGGTATTTGGGTGGATATGAAAAAAATGTCACGGTCACGGTTAACTGGAAGTGTACAGGGAACGTCTGCAATTTGTATGTTGCCATGGGCCTGCTGTGCTCCATGTCTGAGTGACATTCGGAGCGGTTTAACAGGTTTTGTTTAATGTCATTTCTAATTTTATGTATATAATACTGTATATATAAATACTGTATATACTGTATATTGTCAGAGGTGGCTGGGGTGGCGACCTGGCCGGGACGCCCAGGAGGACCGGAGGAGGGCTTGCGCCTTCCCCAGACCATCTAGGGGCGACTGCCCTGGTTCCTTTGGGGGCTTTGAAGCTCCACCCTGTAGGGGCCCGTGGTCACCGCCAGGGGGTGCCCCCATGCCTTTGGAGCCCTGGACCTCAGCACTTTTACCACACCAGGAAGTGCTGGAGGGAAGAGGAGCAGGGACACCCGGCGTGCTTCCGGGGATACAGCCGGCATTTCCGCCACACGGGGGCGTGTCGGTGGGAGATTGCCGAGAAGCACCTGGAGCACATCTGGGTGTGAATAAAAGGGGCCGCCTCCCTTCATTCGAGGCGAGAGTCGGGAGTGGAGTGGACTGAGCTTGCTGGAGGAGGCAAGGAGGCGTCCTGAAGAGGAGAGTGAAGGCATTGTGTGGCCAGGACTTTGGGGACTTGTGGGGTTTGTGTGGCACTTAGGACTTTTGTAAATAGTGTAAATAAACGTGTGTTGGGTGAAATGTACGTGTCTGCCTGTCTGTGTCCGGGCCAGCCTCCACAATATATATATATATATATATATATATATACACACATACACACACTCACACACACAGACACACGCACTCTCACTGGCCACTTTATTAGGTACCCCCTGCTAGTACCAAGTTGGACCCCCTTTTGGCTTCAGACTGCCGTAATTCTTCCTGGCATATATTCAACAAGCTGCTGGCAACATTCCTCAGGGATTTTCACCCATATTGACATGATAGCCTCACGTAGGTGCTGCAGATTTGTTGGCTGCACATCCATGATGAGAATCTCCCTCATGAGAATCTTCCACCACCTCCCAAAGGTGCTCTTTTGAACTGAGATCTGGTGACTGTGGAGGCCATTTGAGTAAAGTGAACTCATTGTCATGTTCATAAAACAAGCTGGAGATGACCTGGTCTTTGTGACATGGCATGTAACCCAGCTGGAAGGAGCCATCAGAAGATGTGTACACTGTTGTCATAAAAGAATGGACGTGGTCAGCAACAAAATTAAGGTATGCTGTGGTATTCAAATGAGGCTCAGTTGGTACTAAAGGACCTAAAGTGTGCCAAGAAAATACCCCCATACCATTACACCACCACCACCACCAGCCTGAACAGCTGATACAATGTGGGATGGATCCACGCTTTCATGTTGTTGACTCCAAATTCTGACCCTACCATCTGAATGTGGCAGCAGAGAGCGAGACACATCAGACCAGGCAACATTTCTCCAGTCTTCTGTTGTCCAATTTTTGTTAGCCCATGTGAACTGTAGCTTCAGTTGCCTGTTCTTAGCTGAAAGGAGTGGCAGTTGGTGTGGTTTCTTGCTGCTGTAGCCCATCTGCTTCAAGGTGTGATGTGTTATGTGTTCAGAGATGCTCTTCTGCATACCTCGGCTGTAACGAGTGGTTATATGAGTTGCCGTTGCCTTTCTATCAGCTCAAACCAGTCTGGCCATTCTCCTCTGACCTCTGGCATCAACAAGGCATTTTTGCCCAGAAATGTCACTCACTGGATACTTTTCCTTTTTTTGGTCCATTCTCTGTAAGCCTTAGAGATGACTGTGGATGAAAATCCAAACCACGTTCAAAGTCACTTCAGTCACCTTTCTTCCTCATTCTGATATTTGGTTTGAACATCAGCAGGTCGTCTTGACAATGTCTACATGCCAAAATGCATTGAGTTACTGCCATGTGATTGGCTGATTAGATATTTGCATTAACAAGCCATTGTACCTAATAAAGTGACCAGTGAATGTTGTGGAATGGGACCCGGACACAGACAGGCGGACATCGTTTCTGCACCCAACACACTCCTTTATTATATACACTATTTACAGTTAGTCAGTGCACACCCCAGTGCCTCCAGCACCGATTCCCCAAGGTTCAGGCCTCACAGTCACAAAATGCCTTTCTAACCGCCTCCAGTCCTTTCTCCAGCTCCGTCCTTCTTCCACCCGACTTCCGCCGCCGAATGAAGGGAGGCGGCCCCTTATATAGGAACCCGGATGGGCTCCAGCTGCTTCCCGGCAATCTCCTGCGGGCACACCCCTGTGTGGCGGAAGTGCCGGCTGCGCACCCGGAAGCCCTTCGGGTGTCCCTGCTACTCTTCCCCCCAGCACTTCCTGGTGTGGCGGAAGTGCTGAGGTTCAGGGTTGTTCAGGCACTGGGGCGCCGCCTGGCGGTGGCCACGGGTCCCTACAGGGTTGGGCTTCTAAGCCCTCTACCCGTGGCCCCCAACACAACCAGGGCGGTCGCCCCCTCATAGTCTGGAGGAGGTACAAGCCCTCCTCTGGTCCTCCTGGGCGTCCCGGCTGGGCTCCACCCCCAACCGCATGCGACAATGTATACATACACACATATATATATATATATATATAGGATGAGTGAGCTTGTTGGGCTGAATGGGCTGAATAAAAAGTCACAACCTATGTCCTTTTTGTAGTCTGGAGACCAAAACTGAGCCCAGGACTCCAGATGAGGCCTCACCAGTGTGTTATAAACCTTGACCAGAACCTCCTGGGACTTGTACTCCACACATCAGGGTGCTTTATAACCTGACATTCTGTGATCCTTTTTAGCTTCGGTACCCCGTTTTAATGCAGATATTGATGAGTTTGCTGTGACTCCTTTTCATGAGGTGTACTTTCTAGAACGTCTGACTTCAAGTTTGGCCATATTGGTATTCGGTGCACTTCTCAATGATGAACACAGGGGCTGAATGCTTGTGTCAATGTGATATTTTACTTTTTTATTTTTAACACTTTTGCAGAAATTTTGAAAATCTTGTTTTTGCTTCATCATTCTGGTCTGTTCAAGTTGTTTGGGAGTGTCTATAAAATTTTAATATTTCCTTAGGATCAAATAGCGTATAATCTAATCTAATGTGTGCAAGTATAAAGCAAAAACAGCAGAGGAGTGGCAAAGGGACTACGCTGGGAATGTTTTATATAATGTTTTACAGAATGTATTATATAAAGTTATATTATAATATACTGTAAGTACGCACATAATGTTCACCTGCATTAACACTAAAATACCAGGAGGCCCTACACGGCCACTCAAACCATTTAGACTAAATATATAACATGTTATGCACATCAGTGTAACAATAAGTACTGAAACATAAAGCAGACCACTTCATTGGATGGAAACCACTAATCTCAAGCTTGAGGTTTTTATGGACAAATCAGTCTACGACAGTTTTGCCTGCATTGATGAGAACTGCACTATAATTTATAAGAACATAATGTAGAGACTGCGGTGGGCTGGCGCCCTGCCCGGGGTTTGTTTCCTGCCTTGCGCCCTGTGCTGGCTGGGGTTGGCTCCAGCAGACCCCCGTGACCCTGTAGTTAGGATATAGCGGGTTAGATAATGGATGGATGGATAATGTAGAGATGTGCTTTCTTAGCTGGAGGTTCTGGTTTGCCCATTCTTCGCCCAAGCTATGTGTTTTACACTCCAAATGATCTTTCTTTGGGTTCATACTTGGCTGGGGCAAGTGAGTTGACATCGGACTGGCGTTGTTCACAATCAAAGAACTTCTGATGATTCAGGATTTGTCTGTTTTGGATTGAACCAACGTCATTGGTGACTAAGCGTAGCAAGTCTCTGAATGCACTAATGGGCACAATGCACTGAATCAATTGATTGAATTGACCACAAGGTGGACTCCCAAGCAAGGTTTAGAAACATCTCAATGATGGCCAATAGAATGAGGGTCATAACAAAGGGTCTGAATACTTGTGTTAGTGTAAGATTTCAACTTTTTTTATTTTTAATACATTCTCAAAAATTTCTAAAATCCCGATTTCACTTTGTCGTTGTGGGGTACAAAGTGTTGAGTAGAAGGCTGGGCAGCACGGTGGCGCAGTGGGTAGCACTGCTGCCTTGCACTTCCCAGGTCCTCCCTGCGTGGAGTTTGCATGTTCTCCCCGTGTCTGCGTGGGTTTCCTCCCACAGTCCAAAGACATGCAGGTTAGGTGTGTTGGTGATCCTAAATTGTCCTGGGTGTGTGCTTGATGTGTGTGCCCTGTGGTGGGCTGGTGCCCTGCCTTGCACCCTGTGCTGGCTGGGATTGGCTCCAGCAGACCCCTCGTGACCCTGTTTTAGGATATAGCGGGTTGGAAAATGACTGACTGACTGACTGACTGACTGAGTAGAAGGCTGCAGGATAACAACATGCACAAAAAGAGAAGAGGTGTGAATATTTTCTGAATCCACTGTACACTTCACTTAACATACAATCCAAATAATTTGGGGCCAAACCACAGATATTATATCAGAAAAGTTACCTTAAAATTTCCAAAACAGCTCCCGCCTGGCAAAGTCACATAGCAGATAAATGGTGGGCTGGGGGACGGCACCGACTCATACACCACCAGGCTCTCGGACCGACTCAGGGCTCCTCCTGTCAGTTTCCTCTCCCAGAACTCATGAAGCATTCCAACCACATTAACTGAGGGGAAACCATGGACAGCAATACAAGAGTTAATACACGTGGAAGGTCATATCTCCAAGTTACAAGAAGCTGTAACACTAATCATACAATCAGGAGAGAAATGTGTGTGAAAAGCAGTGGCAGAGATCAGCTTGAATTGGTATGCAGGTTCATGGCATCAAATCTGCCACCACAGCTCATGCATAAAAACAACAACATTTACTTCTAGAACGCGTTTTATGCAAGGCAAGTAGCTCAAAGTGCTTTAAAGAATACACTGCAAGAAAAGAAAGAAAAACAACAAATTAGAAATAAATTAATAAATGAAATACCAAAAGCAGTAAATAAGAATAAATCAAGCAATCTATCTATCTAATAGTGACTCGAGAATGGCACTGTATGATCATTACTCCACAGGCCATGAAACATTCAGAAAGTTGCCTTTTATATATTTGTAAAGAAAGCACCAGAGTTTGACTGATGCAGCACCCACAGCTGGGGCTGACCTCGAGAACAGCATTCATCACTGCCACGACCTTAATAACATACAGTTAGGTCCATAAATATTTAGACAGAGACAACTTTTTTCTAATTTTGGTTCTGTACATTACCACAATGAATTTTAAATGAAACAACTCAGATGCAGTTGAAGTGCAGACTTTCAGCTTTAATTCAGTGGGTTGAACAAAAAGATTGCATAAAAATGTGAGGCAACTAAAGTATTTTTTTAACACAATCCCTTCATTTCAGGGGCTCAAAAGCAATTGGACAATTGACTCAAAGGCTATTTCATGGGCAGGTGTGTTCAAGTCCGAGGTTATGTCATTATCAATTAAGCAGATAAAAGGCCTGGAGTTGATTTGAGGTGTGGTGCTTGCATGTGGAAGATTTTGCTGTGAACAGACAACATGCGGTCAAAGGAGCTCTCCATGCAGGTGAAAGAAGCCATCCTTAAGCTGCGACAACAGAAAAAAACCATCCGAGAAATTGCTACAATATTACGAGTGGCAAAATCTACAGTTTGGTACATCCTGAGAAAGAAAGCAAACACTGGTGAACTCAGCAACGCAAAAAGACCTGGACGTCCACGGAAGACAACAGTGGTGGATGATCGCAGAATCATTTCCATGGTGAAGAGAAACCCCTTCACAACAGCCAACCAAGTGAACACCACTCTCCAGGGGGTCGGTGTATCGATATCCAAGTCTACCATAAAGAGAAGACTGCATGAAAGTAAATACAGAGGGTGCACTGCAAGGTGCAAGCCACTCATAAGCCTCAAGAATAGAAAGACTAGATTGGACTTTGCTAAAGAACATCTAAAAAAGCCAGCACAGTTCTGGAAAAACATTCTTTGGACAGATGAAACCAAGATCAACATCTACCAGAATGATGGCAAGAAAAAAGTATGGAGAAGGCGTGGAACAGCTCATTATCCAAAGCTTACCACATCATCTGTAAAACACGGTGGAGGCAGGCAGTGTGATGGCTTGGGCGTGCATGGCTGACAGTGGCACTGGGACACTAGTGTTTATTGATGATGTGACACAGGACAGAAGCAGCCAAATTAATTCTGAGGTGTTCAGAGACATACTGTCTGCTCAAATCCAGCTAAATGCAGTCAAATTGATTGGGCGGCGTTTCATGATATAGATGGGCAATGACCCAAAACATAAAGCCAAAGCAACCCAGAAGTTTATTAAAGCAAAGAAGTGGAAAATTCTTGAATGGCCAAGTCAGTCACCTGATCTTAACCCAATTGAGCATGCATTTCACTTGTTGAAGACTAAACTTCGACAGAAAGGCCCACAAACAAACAGCAACTGAAAGGCCTGGCAGAGCATTAAAAAGGAGGAAACGCAGCATCTGGTGATGTCCATGAGTTCAAAACTTCAGGCTGGCATTGCCAGCAAAGGGTTTTCAACCAAGTATTAGAAATGAACATTTTATTTCCAGTTATTTTATTTGTCCAATTGCTTTTGAGCCCCTGAAATAATTGTGTTAAAAAAATACTTTAGTTGCCTCACATTTTTATGAAATCTTTTTGTTCAACCCACTGAATTAAAGCTGAATGTCTGCACTTCAACTGCATCTGACTTGTTCCATTTAAAATTCATTGTGGTAATGTACAGAACCAAAATTAGAAAAAAGTTGTCTCTGTCCAAATATTTATGGACCTAACTGTATTTATGAGTAACATTTGATTGACTACAGACCCGTAATAATTACAGGAGAATAAAACCTGAATCCAGGGTTAACAATGTACATATTTTAATAATCTTAATTATCATTCTATAGTGCCTTTCTATATATCAGTCTATAAAAAAGATAAGGTAGAGTCCTCATATGCACTGCAGATTCACTTTTAAGTCTCTCCTGTAAAGTCCAATGCTTTGGTCAGATGGCTGTGGAGGACAGAAAAATTAAAAAAAAACTCCAACAGACGAGATGCTGTAGAAAAAAAAAATAGAAAATCTGCAGGGGATCCAAGGTCAAAAGACCACCCAGAGCCCAACGGACATTCTACCTAACATGAAGGTGCCATTAAGTGGTTCCTTATTGTCTTCAGGCTTTGTTCAAGCTTCGTCGACAGTTAGGAGTGTCCAGACTACTTAGGTAATTCCCAAGATGGGGTCAAATCCTGGTGACTTCGGGATACTTTTACATAGCTACAGCACAGCAGGCATGACTTAGGGAAGAGTTTATCAATTGTATGAACCACTGAGTGAGTTAACAAGTGGACAATTAATTGGTCTTCATGGGCCCAACATGTCACATGTGTGTCAGGCAGGGGACGTGTGCTCTTTAGGAATGAGTTACTTATCCTCCTTGGCATTAACCCTGTGTGTGACTCAGGCTTGGAATTCCATGTAATTAAAGTTAAACCTGAGCAATGACGTGTAAAGACCCCCTTTACAGTGTAAAGCCCAAATAACTCTAGGAATAGCATTCTGCTGCCATCTAGTAGGTGAAATAACATCATGCTGCAAGAAATCATGAATATGTCCATCTGCTATGTCACTTTATGGAAACTCTCATCAATATTCATGAGCGGGGCGGAGCCTTCAGTTGAGAGTTGTGTCATATGAAGATAGCGAGAAGATAAACAGTATAGGGGAGGTTAGTTTATAATTTTCATATTACTTACATTTTAGTACAAATGACTAACATATATATTAATATGAACAGTTAATCAGCAGCTCTAGTCAGGGTATGCTAAACTGAAGTTGCAAATCTTCAGCCGGGATTTAAAAGCTAAGACTGAAGAGGCACCACTTATAAAAACAGGCAGGCCATTCCACAGCTTCGGGGCCCTTCAACCAAAAGCTCAACCTCCCACTCTTATTTTATTAATCATTGGAATCATAAGCAGGCAAAAGCATAAACAAACAGCAAAACAGACATTGAAGAGAAACTTGAACCCTAGCCAGGGGTGACCCATGGCTGAAACTAAACAATAAAATGTTAATGTTAGGTTTTGTGAGAAATGTTACTCAGTTTTTTTTTTTAATTAAGATGCACGACATCTCACACTGACAGCTCAAAGCCATCAAAGCTTCTGCTGCTCTTCGGCAAATGGAACCTGAACGGCACATTCCTAAAAAGCCGCATTGGAATATCTGGCTGCAGGGTTGCTCATTTAATGAGGTGATTTCTTTGCCTAAGAAAGACCAAGCGTTGTACTCTTTGCTTGGCAATTTTTCAAAACTAAAGTTAGGGTGATATTTCTAACCAGACTGTCTTTATTGTCTCATATCCTCATTATATTCATTGATTTCATGGCCAATGTTTCGGCTCTTCACAATATGGGAAACCAGGAACAACATGCACTGGATCTGCAGTAGTGGCTTACAGCGAGAAGACCCTCACAGAAATTGGAGCCAGTTCCATAAATTGTTTATTGACCTGACCGGACGCCAAGGAATTTTTCATAACGCACAGAGGAAGCTGTGAGCTGCTAACGATTCACTTACCTTTCAGTTTTGACTGAGTAACTGATTTCTTCAGGCCTCAATAAAAACAAGAACCTTGTGTTGAATTAATTTGAACTCAGGTCCAACAGGACTATTAAAATAATAATAAAATAAGCTTCATATGTAATTTAAACAGTGCCTTAAGTCAGCTTTTAACAACTTCTCTCTACTGAGGCAAATGCACTCAAAGAAGTACATCAATGCCACTCATCCGTCTACAGAAATGAAACAACTGAAAACAAAACGGGTAATGCTGCCCACTGGGGGGCGACTTGAACCCCTGTGACATCTGACATTAACAACTCCAGACGTTTGAGATCCCAGAATTATCCAAGGCCACTTTGTCCCATTACAGGATAAAAATATATTATAAAAATAACAAAGAGAGAGTTCTGTCATTGGATTACAGCTAACAATGTTTTATTACGTGATCTAAAAATATTTTCCCTTGCTTAAATTTGTAGTTGGCCTGTCAGCCCACCGCGCACTGCTCTTAAACAATTGTTGCCTCCTGTGTGAATTACCCATTGTAAGGGATGGCACATGACATGGGAGGACCAGGGGGGAGAGAACATGCACAGGGCATTATCTCCCCTGGAACACTAGATGGCAGCCCCCCTGGGCCGCAGTGGTGCCACATGGAATGGGACATGGAGTTCTTTGACTCCACCCTGTTAGGTACCGTGGGTGCCGCCAAGGGGTGCCACAGGGACTGGGGAGCCCTATTTTATGGGGTTTCTATCTCACCCAGAAGTGCTTTCAGACCATGTGCATGGACGACTGGAAGGAAGATAAAAGGAGCTGCTTGCCTCAGATGGACAAGCCAGAGTCGGGTGGAAGGTGGATGAAGCTTGCGAGGAGGAGTGGAGGAGCCAATGGAAGAGTGACCGAGAGAGATAAGGGAGAAAAGAGTTATTGTGTGCTACTGTGCTTCTTGTACTTGTGGCTGTGGTGGGAAATGCTTGATTCAAAGAGTTTCCCACAGTAAAAGACCCTTTGTGCCTTTTAACTTGTGTCCGTGCCTGCTTGTGTTAGGTGCTTGGGGAGCTGGAGCGCCTCCTGGTGTCCACACCGTGTTCTTCTTAAACTGCTGGCAAAGATGCCCTCAATTCACTGGTGTAGCACAAAATTTGTGTGCTCTCGAACAGAAGCCGAGGTTTGGGCCCTCACACCTGCCCCTACACTATAGTCAGAAACTCTTCAAAGGAATAATTTTTTGAAGAATGCGCTAGCTTTGTTGCAATTCAGGAGTAAACTACTGTGGCTTTATCATAATAATAATGTGAAAAACTTTCAGACTCCCATGTTTTTAATTACTTATTTTTTTTCAAATAGTGCAGATCATTATTTCTAGCTTGACACAAGCTCATGGTCAGCATGAGAAACATCCTATGGTAGTCAGGGGAGTCCTGTTAGCTGAACGCTGGAACTACAGAACACACAATAATTTAGATATGGAGAAGGTTATCAGTTAAGATAAGCATATGAATTGCATTATACGTCGATAGACTGTCTGCAAACCAAACCTATGCCAGCATTACACGGAAAAGACACTTTTCATGAAGTATATAGTTAAAAAGCTGTCTGCAGCTTCTCTTGGACCATTCTGGTTTCCACTGAGATCTGAAGGTAAATGCCAACATTTTTTTAAGAGTGAGCCAATGCCCTGCCAGGTCTTGTGCACCCCTGCTGAATGCTGGGAATAGCGCTGGGTGTTTTGTTCGATGAAATGATTTTCAAATAATATTCAAAATCGAAAATCCTGTATTTTTGTATGTATCAATTGTTACAGTTAAACAGTCAAGCAGACAATAAATATGCCAACAGAGGAATAAAAATCAGGCTAATGATCGCCTCAATTTGTTCAGCCAGGTATGTGCACACAGTCGAAACATATTGTAATGGTCTTGCTAAAATTTCTGCCTAAAAAGCCGATTCCTGACGAGAGGCCTTCAAATAGGAGCTGTCAGACAGTGTTGCTTTGTCCACAGCTTTCTAACCCAATTGGACTATTTTTGATCGGTGTCCATGTGGGGAAAATGGTCTTTCGGAGGATTCCTGTTTGGGCTTCTTTTTTAAAAACAATGTGGTGTTTTGGGTTATTTTTCAAACACTCTCATTTGCTGTATTAGTGCACTGCTCACCTATTGGGAATTTTACCCTGCTTGATAGTATATAACCATTTTATCTCTCAAATCTCCAAGATAGACCACCTCCATTTTATTTTTGATGGTATGTACCTAATCTATCGCTCTCCCACTGTTTTTCGATGGTACTTTATGTGCCTAATATACCTCTCATCAATGATCTGTACCTAATCTACCACTCTCCTGATCTCTTCAATGGTACTGTATGTACCTAATCTATCACTCTCCCACTGTTTTTGATGGTATTGTAGGTACCTAATATACTGTTTTCCCGCTCTCCTCGATAGTATGGACCCAATCTACCACTTACTTGCTATTTTCTATGATACTGTACCTACCTAATATACCACTCTCCTGATCTCTTCAATGGTACTGTATATACCTAATCTATCGCTCTCCCACTGTTTTTCGATGGTACTTTATGTACCTAATCTATCTCTCATCAATGATCTGTACCTAATCTACCACTCTCCTGATCTCTTCAATGGTACTGTATGTACCTAATCTATCGCTCTCCCACTCTTTTCAATGGTATTGTATGTACCTAATATACTGTTCTCCTGCTCTCCTCAATAGTATGGATCCAATGTACCTCTCTCCTGCTCTTTTCTATGATACTGCACCTACCTAATATACCGCTCTCCTGCTCTCTTCAATGGTACTGTATATACCTAATCTACTGCTCTCCCAATTTTCTCGATAGTATGTACCTAATCTATGTTTCTCCCACTCTTTTCGAAGGTACTGTATGTACCTAATATACTGTTCTCCCGCTCTCCTCGATAGTATGTACCTAATCTAGAACTCTCTTGCTCTCTTCATGCCCAGAGGGGACTGGGTGGTCTCATGGTCTGGAATCCCTACAGATTTTATTTTTTTCTCCAGTCGTCTGGAGTTTTTTTTTTGTTTTTTCTGTCCTCCCTGGCCATCGGACCTTACTCTTATTCTATGTTAATTAATGTTTATTTATTTACTTTATTTATTTTACTTATTTTAATTTCTCACTGTGTCTTTTATTTTTCTATTCTTCATTATGTAAAGCACTTTGAGCTACATTTTTTTGTATGAAAATGTGCTATATAAATAAATGTTGTTGTTGTTGTTCAGTGGTACTGCATATACTTAATATACCATTCTCCCGCTTTCCTCGATAGTATGTACCTAATCTAAAACTCTCTTGCTCTCTTCGGTGGTACTGTATGTACCTAATATACCATTCTCCCGCTTTCCTCGATAGTATGTACCTAATCTATCGCTCTCACACTCTTTTTGATGGTATTGTATGTACCTAATATACTGTTCTCTCGCTCTCCTCGATAATATGTACTGTACCCAATCTACCACTCTCTTGCTCTTTTCTGTACTTACCAAATTTACTGCTCGCTTCAATAGTATTTACGTAATCTACCACTCTCCTGCTCTCTTCAATGGTACTGTATGTACCTAATCTATCGCTCTTTTCAATGGAATGTACCTAATCTATCGCTCTCTCGGTGGTATGTATCTAATCTATTGCTCTCTTGCTGTCTTCGGTGGTATGTACCCAATGTATTGCTCTCCCACTATGTTTGGCGGTATGTACCTAATGCCTTTGTTTTCGGTGTGTCAGTTTGTATATGTCAGGATTTGGGTTATTTTCTTGCACCACTTTGCAGGTTTTGAGCTGTCCTTGTGCTGGAAAATTTTTCATGTCATGGAAACCTGGTGACCTGTTAGAGCACTGTAAAAATTGTGGGCACAGAAGACCTCTATCTGATCTGCCCACTCAGCAATCAAGATGCTGTTAGGTCAGGATTGGGGCACCAAGAAGAAGTGGTGAACTTTTCGAGCTTGTTTTGATAAGAATAGTGCTATGTGTGGTTATGTTGGACATCAAGGTTTTCTTCCATGCAGGACTTAGAGACTGCGGGACTGTGGCAGGTAAGGTTTATGTGGGCTGCTGTGTTTTCAAAGCAGGAGGCAGTAAGAGCAAGAAAATCCAGGAAAGACTAAATGTTGAAGTGAAGAAATCTCCCATGGTCGAAGCAATAGGAGGATTGTAAATACTTGTTGGCTTCTTTATTGTTCCTTTGAATGTTTGGTTTAAAGAAAAAAGAAATAAATCGCTTTGATTGCTGCACCGCGACCAGTCCACGCGGGTTTCTTTCTCCTGCCTGGAAAGGGGATTTTATAATATTAATGCAAGGATGGAGATGAGCGGCATTTCTTTAATGAATTAGCTTGTTGCAAAGAAAGGGTGGAACATCAATTTAGTTGTCTGCAATTCGTCTGGATTTGAAAGATCGAATTGTCAAAGTAATGTAAGATGCAAAGTTTGCAAAATGATGATATAAACTCAAAACGGCACCACATCTAGTTTATTGCAGCATTTAAAACAGAAAAACCCAACAAAATGGAACCAATGCAAGAAAGCCCAGGGCAAAGATAAAGCCTCGATGTATTCTTCTCACTGCACCAGCGTGCACTGCGCAAGGTGCTCTCCTTGTTAAATATCCCATTAGACAGCACGACAGGGGGTGAGAAAGACCCTTCGCAAATAATGAAAGAGTAAAAGAAGCAGGCTTTATGGGAATGTGTTCAAGAGAGGGAGCGCCCGTGAAACGACGTTCACACACATGAATATGGAGAAAAGACACTGAAGGTACACATATGGCAAGAAATAGCAAATGCTTTTTAATTATTTAATTAGCTGTCTGTGACAGATACCATGGCTAGCAGAAAATAAAAAGCCTAGAAACTTACCAAATATGTCCTATTTAAGTTTCTATAAGGGAAAATATGCCATTTCTGTTTAAGATGCATGTTTGTGACAACAAAAAGGATCTGGAAATAATAATTTTATCTCATATTCCTGGCACTGTTTTTCTCATGGTAAGAATATGTTTCTATTCGGTTGTGTGAGTCCTCACATACATTTGGAAGAAAATCAAAACAAGACCAAGCACGTGGCACAAAAAGTTCACGGTGATTTTGTGTTTTGAGAGGAAAACACGCTCTGATGGGGTGAAAGGTTATTGTGAAAGAAGGGAAGGGCTGAGGAAGTGCACACAGTTGATCTTCATTTAAAATGGTTACATTTCATAATATTGTTTTTTTTTGTTCAAGTGACATTTAATGTATAAGCTATTTTATAATACTTGTGTAATCGTAAGATGCGGATCAACACTCGACAACTGTCTAGGCTTGAAAAATGGACATATCTGGTAATGCTGTATGCCTGTGTGTTATAGGATTGTGGAATAGAGGGTCGGCGGTTCAAAAATCAGTGGCCCGTTTTAAATAAATAAGTGAATGACTGGCTCGATCTCTGTGGGTGCGTGTGCTCGGGAAGTTGGTGAGATAATTGGGGTGAGACGCACCAGCACATGAGGTTGGGATCTGTCTCAGTTTCTTCAGTGGAAGTGAGGCACTGCACCCATGGAGGCATATAAAGGAGAGCAGGCAAGAGAAGAAAGAAAAACAAAAGGAAGAAGAATAGAGGAGAGAGTGAGACATAGAAAGAGACAGAGAGAGCGAGCAGGCAGGAATACGGGAGAGAGAAGAAGCAGGCAGCTGTGAGGAGATCCCTCAGGGCAGGCGTTGCCAACTCCGGTCCTGGAGGACCACCGTGGCTGCAGGTTTTCATTCTAACCCTTTTTTTAATCAGTGACCCGTTTTTGCTGCTAATTAACGTCTTTTGAACTCATTTTATTTGACCTGTTCTTGAAGACTCAGACCCCTTAATTGTTTCTTTTTCCTTAATTAGCAGCCAAACAATAGTGAGATACAAAATGAGCCAAAACAGCTGGTGTCCATCATACAATATCTGAAAATAAAGAAAGGTGAAGGTCTCAGGAATGTTGATCTGCTCAGGTCCCCAAAACATTTGACCAGAGCTCTTAGAGAAAATCAACAATTTCAGAAATGTCTGTTAATGCATCACGAGAGCAGCAACAAGCCACGGAAGTAAAGAATTGGTTTAATTAATGACAAGAATCGGCACCTTATTAAGCAACTGGTTGGAGTGAAATTGGTTGGAGTTTGAGGCCCTGACTTAGTTGGTCTTCTGTTGGCTCACTCACTTCACGTTTCATTTCTGTTTGGGTGCCATTCAAGGAAAGAAATGAAGCAAATCAGAGGAATGATGAAGAAATTCAGAGGAACAAATCTTAAAAAAGAAATTCAATTAAAATTGAAAGTTAATTAGCAGCACAAATAGGGCACTAGAATGAAAACCTGCAACCACGGTGGTCCTCCAGGACTGAAGTTGGCGACCCCTGCCTCAGGGGAGCACGTGGCAGACACTCAGGGGATGTTGAAGTGAATCATGCTGGCTGAGCTGGAGTGAGGCGATGCTGGATGGTGCAACTTGGCACATAAGTCTAGTAAAGCAGCAGGAGTTGGTGAGGCTCAGATGGGGAGGCCTACTGGAGTCATAGACAGTAGGAACCAGAGCCTTGGTTTGGATTGGACAGCCCTGCTGCAAGCCATTGGACATCAGGGATCCAGACTTGTGGAAGAAGGTCACCTATACCTGCAAGATCTAAGATGGGTAAGCCGGGGAGACGTCCAGTTTAAAGGGGAAGCACCAGAGACTTGTTTTTAAAGGACAGACACCTGCTTGTGAGATTTTTAACCTTGTTTAAATGGATTGTTTATTTGGATTTTAACCTCCATGATGTGCTTCTTTTTATGGATTATTTATTTACTCTGGAACTTTTGCATTGCACTTTTGAACACTGTCTTGGAGTTTTAAATAAGAACACTGACGCACTTTTGCACCTACCACTTGCTTTGTGTGTTGTGTCCTCATCTGCTAGGCTCTTCCCTCAGGTACATTATCGGAGGAAACGGGTTCAAGCAGCCCCATGGGGCCGACCTGCACTGTCACACAAATCCAATGTAAAATGCCAGGATTGGCTATGTATTTTTTTTAATTTATAGAAAATGTCATCTTTAGAACACAATTTTTCATGGTAAATGTATATATATACGGTGTTTGTGAAGAAATAACTGTGACTTGAAAAATACTGAACTTATCCTTTAATGAAAGTGGATAATCCTCATAGGAAGGAAGAACGGTAGTGTAGTAATAGCACTGCTGCCTCACTTTAAGGCAGGGGTCTCCAACACATCGCTCGCGAGTTACCAGTAGCTCACAATCCCTTTCCAAGTAGCTCACCAAAGGGCTAATGAATTCTACTTAAATTTGAAAACTTGATTATTCAAATTAGGGGTGGGCGATCTTTCCACAAAATCATATCACGATCCACAATCTGAATTGCAATCGATCTTTTCAGTGTGGCATACACTTAAGAGAATATCTGGACTCAAACTCATCAAGACCTCAGTAACACTTTATTTTAAATATCAAACAAAGTTGAATTCAATTGTTCTCTCGTTCACGAGCTAAGCGGAGTTAAGGAACACGCACCGAAGCTGGCGAGTGAGGGAGGAAGGCCCCTACCCTCGGCCCGCTGCCTTTTTCTCGGATTCACACAAATAAATCGGTACCGCAAGTGAACTGTGATACGTAGCGAAATGAGAGAAGTCGTAAAATCAACCAAAATGTTCAAGCAAATTATAGAAAAAAAAACCCAATCTAAATCTGTTAAGTAGTTCTCTCGTTTAAAGTACACAGACATACAGACAGACAGACATTGGATTTTATATATTATATATTAGTAAACCTTTAAAATAATGTGCAGTTAAAGTCTCAACAGCATTCTCAGCATTTCTGGAGATTAGTAGAGCCAGATAACTATAAGAATCTTCACCAAGTAGCTCTGAAAATATCTCCTTTGTTTGGGTCTTCATACCTCTGTGAGTCTGACACGAATGTCATGAAATCAAAGTTCAGAATAAGACTGACAGACGAACATTTAAATGACTCCATAAGAGTGAACCTCAGTGGCTCCACTCCACCAGACACCTGCCTCTCTTGCTGACTCCATGTAATGCCAGTCATCTGACTAACTAAAAAACACATCAGACATGAAAGTGGACCTGTGAATAAAGTGAAACAGTGACATGTGACAAAATGACAAATGAATAAGTCATATCTGTGTATTTGGAGTTGCATTGTTTTGATTTGACAGCATTCATGTTTTAATTCAATAGTGTGAGATACGCTAGAAAATGCATACAGACGTAGAAAATGCACTTGCAGGTGGACTAAATATTTTTTTTATGATGTTTCAATGCAAAATGTGAATTGTGGACACCCAACATTTTGTAAATGTTCAGGCAAAACAAGCTTATTCAGTTTGTTTGGGTTGAAATAAGCTATGAGAATAAACGTTAGAAAACAGGAGTAGCTCTCGGCCATTTTCATTTTGTAAAAGTAGCTCTCAGTGGAAAAAGAAAGTTGGAGACCCCAGCATTAAGGAGACCAGGGTTTATGTCCTCCCTGTGTGGAGTTTGTACGCTTTCCCCATGTCAGCTGACCCCAGGAGTTCACCCTGTGAGGGGTCAAAGATACTCCTTTTCACAAAACTTTGAAAAAATGGGGGGTGGTTTAGTAATATAGACATGTGGAGCGACATTTAATGTTATTATGAGGTTGGTCTTCACGATTATGATTATTGAGTTTACTGGAGGTCCTAGCCCTCTAAAAGCCACTCCCAGAAGGTTATAAACGACACATTTTAAACATAAGCATGTGGGGTATCGTTTCAGACTGTTTCAAGGTCAGTGATTACGAATCTGATGCTATTTTTGATTTTGGATCGTTCACGAGGGATGTAGCGCTCTATGGACGTTAATCAGAGTGGGGAAAATGACCAGTTTCTATTAGCATTGCAGACTTTAAACAATTCAGTTTTCAGATTTTAAACATTTGAAACAACTATTCTTGCTTATCATGTACTTCTATCTCATGACGTAAATCATTTCATTTGTCACAAACACCACAAATTAGGGAGGCTTCAGGCTGTTTTATTTTAAAGTGCCTGTCATGATGAACACCACTTGTTTTTGGCTGATAGGAGGCGCTCTTTTACATTGCATTTATATTGCCAGTTTCCTGTAGATGTTAAAAGTGGCTGACGCAGCCTCGGAGGGGTACTGATGCTGCGCCTCGTGACTTGAACACCAGCGTGATGAACACATTTAAGAAATGCCGCACCAGAGAGAGGCCCCTCTGGATCTTTTCCTCATCAGGCAGCCTATGTCTGCAACACCAAGCCCCCCTGAGTGGGTGGACCCCACCGGCATCTGTTTGTTTTTGTTTCCTAACACAATCATAATTGAGGCATAAGCACTCAGTGTGGAGACAATGTGTATCAATCCCATCTGCATGTTTTCACAGTGCGATTTTTAAACAAAAATTGGCCATGACCGGACAAATGAGCTCTTTTAAAGTATATTAACCCTGGCGGTGTCAGACTCAAAAAGAGGGAACTCTGGGAGGTACGCAGGAGACCTGAAGAGCAGTAAACGGACAGTAAATACACACAGACATACATGCTTAGAATTACTCAAACATATTCAGGACCCTCTGAGCCCTTACCAGCAGCACCCGGGTACAAGGCAGGAAGCTGCCCTGGACCAGACGCCAGTCTACGGCCAAGCCCGCACTACAGTTTTCATTTAAAAACGCAGACATTAGTCTCTGTTTTCACCTTCAGTCCACACTAACCTGTTATTTTTAACCTACAAAAATGGAAACCTTTGAATACGCTCTCCAGAGACACGTCCTTCTGAAAACACCGGCTAGACATTGTAATGTGGGTGGGCTAAAATGGAGGTTTTTTCAACTGTAATTACACTCTGATTGGCTTATTATGCAGCCTTTACCCTGATTGGGTCCTGCTCATTACAACATCCCATTCCCTGATTGGTTACCCTTCATGGTAGAATTCTAATATAGTGGACATGTAGAAGCTGTTTTCCATGGCGCTTGTTGTGTTGCTTGCCTGTATGCATCTAAATTGTGTTTTGTGCATTCTGAATGCTACATACATGCGCAAAAGTTAAAAAATGTCTGGGTCGCTACAGTTTTGTGATAAATCCCATGGCTTCTTGTAGAGAAGCATCGAGAAAATCAGAAAAGTTTCCATATGGTGTTTACAGATTTGGAGAAGGCTTATGATACAGGTGCCACGTCAAGAGGTCTGGAGGTGCATGAGAGATAAAGGAGGACCAGAGGAGTAGGTGAGGATTGTCCAGGATATGATGAGGGAGTGAGGACTCGGGTTAAAAGTAGTGTTAGGGCAACAGACAAGATCCAAGTTAGAGGAGCTCTGCACCGGGGATCTTCTTGAAGGCATTGCCTCTTTGATCTGATTATGGATGTGCGGAGTCAGAGGATAAAAGACACAGCCCTCTGGTGCAGGCGTTTTGCTGACGACATTGTGTTGTGTAGCACCAGAAAAAGAGGAACTGGAGTGGAAGCTGGAAGAATGGAGAAGTGCTGTGGACGATAGAGGGTTGAAGATAAATAGGAAGAAGGCAGAATATCAGAGGTTTCATGACGATCAGGATTCAGAAGTTGGCCTACAGGGAGAGCTACTGAAACAAGTGGATAACATTTAAATATTGTGGCAGGCGGCTGGCGTCCATGCCCAGCCGGGACGCCCTTGCACACTATATTCAGGGGGAGCAGCCCTGGCCAGTGCAATACCTCCCCGTGGATGCTAGATGGCCGCCCCCTGGGCTGGTGTAGTGCCTCGGTTTCCCACAGGGCTCCCTGGGAATTGGAGTTGGGGGCAGCGCTGTTGGGTCCCACAAGTACCGCCAGGGGGTGCTGTGTTTGGGACTCCTGAGCCCGTGTGGGCAACAGATTCATCACACCTGGAAGTGCCGCCGGAACTCGGTGATCAAACACCTGGAGCACTTCCAGGTGACCTATGAAAGGAGCCAGCGACCACCACTCATCGGCCAGAGTCGGGTGGAGGAGGACAAGGTTGCTAGGGAGGAGTGGTGGTGCCAAGGAAGAGAAAAGTGCTTGTGCTATACTGGTGTTTGGGACTGTGTTGTGGCTGGGGGGGGATTACGGAGAAGACGTGCCCTCCAGCTGAAGAGAAATAAAAGTCTCTTTATTTTACACGTGCCTCCTGTGTCCAATCTATGTCGGGTCAGACGCTATATAGCGCCTTTATTACAATATCTAGAATCAGTGGTAGATGCAGAGATAACCAATAGAGGGCAGTGCTGATGAAACAATTGGAAGAAGGAGTCAAGTGTTAACATCAGTGTCGTCACTATTGCACCCTCAACAGCATACAGCAAACCCTGGATTACAAAAAAGGAGCTAAAAAGATGTCTGAATGAAAAAAAGAAAGCAATCAAATCCAATGCCAAAGAAGATCTGAAGGATACACAGCGTAATGGAAGCTTACAAAGCTAAAATAGAAAATAAATTCACTCCGAATAACAAGAAGGATGTCTGGAATGGACTGAGCATAATTACTGGATTCACACAATTCAGGGCACAGGTGTTAGAAGGGGACGTGGTTACAGCTAACACTCTGAACCATTTTTTTTAAGATTTTCCTTCCCACTGCCACCTTCTTCTAATGACCAGTCCCCCCATACCATCCAACTACCACCACTTCAGCTGGAATGGCCAATGACGAGTTAAGGCTTCCCGTCAAGGGTAAAGAACCAACCCCTCTAGTCTTTGGGATGCCTGTCCATCCCGTGTGGCACTTACATTGACTATCATGTACCCAGTAAGACTTGACCGTTGTCACATACACAGGAATTCAAGAAGTAACGAAGAGTAATGTAAAGAACCAAGAACGTAGTGAAATGAGACTTTTATTTTGGGGAATGTAAGCTTGTTATGTTCTTGGCTGGAAACATCCCATGTCTCTTGAGCCAATCAGAATGAATGCAATCTAGTGAACCAATCACAGTAAGCAGTGATTCAGCACTGTTAAGCCAATTCAGTTATCTACTGGATAAGAATGACTCTCTCTCTCCGTCTCTGTTCTGTGACCACTTTCTGGCAACCTTGACTTAGGGCAATGTCCTTTAGTAGACTGCTGTACATGGGGCTCGCTCTTCATGAAGAGATAATTAGAGACGCAGATGAACAAGCTTTCTCCTGCCTGATTTCTGACTCAAAGAGGTCCTAATTGAGGGCAAGATTTCTTAATATATTTCCAGCTTAATTTCTTCCACATATGGAGATGACATGGAAACTCTACATACGAGCTGTGGCAGAAAAGTAATGAGACTGATTTTTTATTTACCAAAGTTTTTATTTTTTTCAAACATCAATGTTATCCCCTTCAAAGTAGTTCCCTTGGGCAGCTACACACCGATGGAGACGTTGTTCCCACTGTTGGTAGCAGCGCTGGAAGTCTTCAACCGGTATGGTCTTCAGCATGTCCGTTACACTCTTTTGGATGTTTTCTAAAGTCCCGAAATGACGTCCTTTGAGGACATTTTTCAGTTTAGGAAAGAGGAAAAAGTCACACGGACTGAGGTCAGGTGAATAAGGGGGCTGAGGAACCACAGGAATGCGTTTTTTCGATTGTCCTTCTGCTCATTTGTGAGGTTTTTCGGCACCATTTTGGCACAGACCTTTCGCATGTGCAAATGTTCAGTCAAAATTTGATGAACGGTAAATCTGTTCAAATTTAATTGTTCACTCAACATTCTTAATGTTAAACGACGGTCTGATCTCACAAGAGTGTTGACACGTTCGATGTTTTCATTGGTTTTCGAAGTTGAAGGCCTCCCTGAAAAACTTGAGCTCGGGATAAAGAATGTTCCCCATAGGCCTGTTTTAACTTTTCAAACATCACACTTGTCGATTCTCCAAGCTTAACACAAAATTTAATGGCACAACGTTGCTCCAAATTCCGCTGTTCCATTTTGCGTGACGCACAACCAAAAACACAACTTCGCTAATAGCACTCACAAAAATCACGTAGTTAACGGAAGGAGTTGAAACTCGCACTGAGCTATGGGAGGGTACTGATACACGTGCTCTATCAAGGACAACAGCGCAGCGTTGCCAGATCGCTTGCAGTGTTGCCAGTCTCATTACTTTTCTGCCACACCTCGTAGATAGTGGCTTTAAAATCATATCATATCACAGTGGTTCTCACTGTGGGGCGGGCACCCCTAGGGGGGTGTGAAGTAACAAAAAGTGGGGCGCAAAGATGTGAAAAAAAGAAAACAAAAATCAAAAATATGAAAAATATATCTATTGAAACCAAAACAAATTAAACTACATTCTGACACTAGAAAAATAAATATAGAGTTAGGTAAAAGGCGATAAAAGTTAAGTGGGTATAATAAAATATGCATCTATGATATATCATTAATTAAAAAAGAACAAATTGGTATTAGTGGGCTCCTTTCAAAAAACTTTAGGGGGGGGCGCGATTAAAACTGTTATGAAAACTCAGGTTGCAAATACTTAAAGGTTGAGAAATGCCGTTATATCATATTATATCATACACAGTAGAATAATGGAAACTACTCCAGACTGTAAAATTCTTTGGATGCAAACATTAGCTAAATATCCACCCATCTATCAATTTCCAACCCCAATCCATCAGTTACAGGGAGCCACTCCTGGCAGCTCTAGGTAAACAACAGGACCGAAACGTAGATGGATGCCACTCAATCACAAATAAACTAAATAAGTAAGAGTTATTTGATTTATTTCTGTGATATAAATTCCATGTGTCCATTCATTCATTTTCTATGCCCTCTTATCCAGAGCAGGGTGACAGGGAAACTGAAGCCTATCCCAGCAAGCATTGTGCACAAGGACGCCTGGCGATCACGGGGTGAACACACATACAGTACATGTTTACAGGGGCCAATTTAGCTTCGCTATTCCACCTAACCTGCATGTCTTTGGACTGTGGGTGGACATGGCAGCACCCGCAGGAAACCTAGGTGGGCATAGACATGCAAACTCCACGCAGGGGGTTCAGGGTATGAACCCCGGCCTGTTTGTTGTGAGTCAGCAGTACTACCACTGCACCACCATGCCACATAAATTATGACTTATCCTAAAAAATCCTAAATGAACACATATACTGGAAGAAGAGATGGAAATTCATTACAGGTGATTTTACGACAAGGAAAAAGTTAGCTAAGGAATATATAGTACACTGTAAAAAAATTCTGTAAAAATACCCGACATTAACCATATATTCTCACAGTAAAAAACAATAATGCAGTAAAGAGTTAAAAGAATGATATTAAATAGATAAATACAATACAATTTACATTTGAGAAGTGTTTAGCTATCAATATCAATTGTTTCACTGGGCAAGATTATTTTATGAATAATTGTTGTATTGCCATAATCTCATAATGGTACAGAATTCTAAATTTGCATAACGTTAGTATATTTGCATAAGGAAACGCCCCCAAATGGCCCCTTATATCCCCGATATTTGTGCATTGTCAAAAACAAAAATTTAATGATGGTTAGCAAGAGGAAGAGGAAAAGCCAGGCAAGAGGAAAAGAGGAAGGCCTAAGAGAAGGTTTATGGATGTGGTGAGAGAGGACATGCAGGTGATGAGTGTGACAGAGAAAGGTAGAGACAGGTGGAGAAGACAGGAAGATATGGAAGATTGTGGCAGCCCCTAATGGGAGCAGCCAAAAGAAGATGAAGAAGAAGATTGTGTTCTGAATATTTCTGTGCTAATGGTTGTTGATTCGTGCAGAGTTACTTTCGATATGCTGGCGAAACTGCAGCACACCCTGTACACCAGAAAAGCTAAGTTTCCTAATCCACTGGACAACATTCATTTTAATTCTGTAATTATTGAATCATGTCCAATGACCCAAAGTAAAACCTGTTTGTTTACATTTTTCATATTTTCTTAAAGGTAGACATTGTTGTTAGTCTCTTAGAGGCAAATGAACTGTGTATTGTAATAAGATGCAAATCAGAAGCACAGTGAAGCAGTTCAACTCCATTGATTTTACTGAGGCAAACCACATCCTGGTCCATGCTCCTGGACGCTTCCATCCATCCATTATCCAACAAGCTATATCCTAACTACAAGGTCAAGGGGGTCTGCTGGAGCCAATCCCAGCCAACACAGGACCCAAGGCAGGAAACAAACCCCGGGCAGGGCGTCAACCCACCACAGGACACCCACACACACGGGACAATTTAGAATCGCCAATGCACCTAACCTGCATGTCTTTGGACTGTGGGAGGAAACCCACGCAGACACGGGGAGAACATGCAAACCCGGGTCTCCTAACTGAGAGGCAACAGCGCTACCAACGGCGCCACCATGCCACCTCCTGGATGCTTCTTGATGGCTAAATGATTGGTACCTCACCAGTCAGTCATTTAATCGTTAAATCTGGATCCATTTTTTCACAGCGTAGAACAACAACAGAACAAGACAACCCACACGTGGACCTTCATCAGAAACAACAAGATCAACAATAAAGATCTAATTGTCTTCCATCCTACTTGGTCTTGAGAAGTTTGCTGGCTTGTTTGACAGATTCTATCATTTACTTTGAATCCTTCTCCTAGGAGCCCCCTATAGTAGGAACACCTGCCTCAGCCATTAGCCGCGTCCAGACGAAGGCGTCCTTTGCCTCAGACGCTGCAGTTTGCTAAATGGCAGGATGAGTCCTTCATTTGCCTGCCAGTTCCCTGAACTTTCCTGATTCTGCAAGTGATTTGATATCCATAGCCCTTCTTTCGTAACGTTATTTAAATGTTGTACAGTGACCTTCCTTTGTTTAATCTTTATCTTCAACAGCATAAAGGTAACAGCAAAATCAAAGTTCTTGCCAGATTATTGCCGCTACCTATTCTTTAGCTCAGTGTATAACTGGAACCATTTGCAACGCCATTGATCCTGAGAGGCTACGCTCTGGTGAAACGGAATAATTACAGGAAAAAGGATTTGGGTGGGGGGGTTCGCCCGCACAGTTATTTACTCATCTGGCTTTAAAGAGCCCGATCTTTTCATATCTCACAGTGAGTTCTGGCTGCTAATCTCTGAGGTCTCAACCCCTGCCCTCAGCCCCATTGACAGCCTTCTGTTCTCCACTGTCGGAGATTTCTAGAAGTGGCAATGCAAACGGAAAAACAAGTAAGACCTGGCTGTGATTTTGTAAGCAAAATGAATATATTTAGTACACTTCTAAAAATGTTGATTCTTTAATGGCACTTTACTGGTTTGGGTGGTTCCTCATAGAACCTTTACTTAACAAAGAACCATTTAATTCTAGAAAGGGGTCTTTGCGTATAAAATTGGGTCTTTTGGGTTTTGTAAAAAATTTTAATTTGAGTATAAAACAGAAATCTTTAATCTTTAGTGGGCTACTTGGCAGGATACCCCAGATTATGAAATTCTGAATTTAGCCCGGGGTATTTTATAGACCAGGGGGTCTTCAACTCTAGTCCAGGGGCCTCATTTACAAAGCTTGTTTACACACAAAAAGAGGCTCGAAATGTTTGTACGCAACTTCCCACGTAAACGTCGGGATTTATAAAAGAAAACTTGACGAGGAAACGTGTGTACTGCATATTTAGGGCAACTTTGACCCCAGTGTACGCAACAGTTCAGAGAAATGGCGACACCCTTGGTCAAGTAGGGAAATGCGGTCAAACGAGCTAAATGTCGACTCGCAGGCGTAATAATTCATATCACCGAGCCGTTATTTTTTTTTTTTGAAGTTTTATTCATTTTATTCCAATCATTCCATACAAGTCAATCAATTTTACAAAAAGTAAAACTGAGTTAAGAACAAGTCGATCCTCACCCCTGAGAGAGAGAGCAAGGCAAACGGCGTAAAATTTAAGGCTTGTAAACATACCTAAATTAATAAGTTTGATAAGCTAATAGAGCTGAATGCAGAAGACAAAGAAATACAGAAATAATTGCTTCCTCTGTGCTTTAAGAGCTTATTTTAAAATATTACTGATTAGATCCTGCCAGGTTTTGAAAAAAGTCTGTACGGATCCTCTAACTGTGTATTTGATTTTTTCCAATTTCAAATAGTATAACACATCAGTTTCCCACTGACTTAAAAGAGGAGAGTTAGGATTCTTCCAGTTTAGCAAAATAAGTCTGTGTGCCAAAAGTGTAGTGAATGCAATCACAGTTTGTTTGTCCTTCTCCACTTTAAGCCCCTCTGGAAGAACCCCAAACACAGCTGTTAATGGGTTAGGAGGGATTGTGAGACCAAGGCTGTCTGAAAGGTAATTAAAAATTTTGGTCCAGAATGATGTTAATTTGGTGCAGGCCCAAAACATGTGACCCAGTGAGGCTGGGACTTGATTGCAACGTTCACAAGTTGGATCCTGCCCTTGTAGTTTTAGTCGAGACAGATGTTCTCGATATATAATTTTGAGTTGTATAATTGTATGCTTTGCGCATATGGAGCTCGAGTGAATTCTCTGCATTGCTACTTTCCACTCCTTTTCTGATATATTAATTGAGAGATCTTTTTCCCAGTGTCCTCTTGGATCTTTGAAAGGGAGGGACTGTAAAATGATTTTATATATTGTAGAGATGGTGTCTGAGTCCTTGAGATTGAGCAATATTTTTTCCAGCATGGATGAGGGTGCAAGATGAGGAAAATCGGGAAGGTTCTGTTTAACAAAATTTCTGATTTGAAGATAGTGAAATGAAATGTGTAGCTGGAATGTTAAATTTGGAACGTAATTGTTCATAGGATGCAGAGACGTTGTCTATATAAAGATCTCTAAGCAAGTTAATCCCAAATTTTTTCCAGATATTAAAAACTGCATATGTTTGCGAAGGTTGAAAGAGGTGGTTCTCTTGCAGAGGTGCCACAGATAAAAGCTTCTCCGTCTTAAAATGCTTTCTACATTGGTTCCATATTCTGAGTGAGTGAAGCACAATTGGGTTATTAGTGTATTGCCGATAACGTGTGTTTATTGGAGCACAATGCAGGGAATACAAAGAAGTACTGCAGAATTTTACTTCTATTGCAGACCAAGCCTGTGTATGTTCTTCTATTTGTGTCCAGGTTTTTATCGTCTGTATATTTGCTGCCCAGTAATAAAACTGGAAGTTAGGTAGAGCCGTGCCGCCTTCTGCCTTTTGTCTTTGTAGGGTCGCTCTTTGGATGCGTGGATGTTTTGAATTCCAAATAAATGAGGTTATTGTTGAATCTAATTGCTTAAAAAATGATTTATTGATGTACATTGGAATGTTTTGAAATAAAAAAAGGAGCTTAGGAAGAATATTCATCTTAACAGCGTTAATTCTTCCAGCTAGTGTGAGATGAAGGGTTGACCATCTATGCAAGTCTTGCTTAATTTTTTCCATGCAGACAGCAAACTTTTGTTGATAAAGAGCTTTATGTTCACTTGTGATGTTTACCCCGAGGTATTTAAACTGTTCTGCAATGATAAAAGGTAGGGTATCTAATCTAATATTATATGCTTGAGAATTCACTGGAAAGAGTACACTTTTATTCAGATTAATTCTGAGACCAGAGATCTTTTGAAATTCTGTGAGTGTTGTTAAGACTGCAGGCACAGAATTTTGTGGGTCTGATATATACAGTACCATATCATCTGTATACGGAGAATTTTTTCTGTTCCAGTCCTTCTCTGATAATCCCCTTTATCTGATAAGTATTTCAACAGTGTATTGCCAGTGGTTCAATGGCGATTGCAAACAGTAGCGGTGACAAGGGGCATCCTTGTCTAGTACCACGTTCTAGTTTAAGCCATTATTTTAATGTGCAATGATGTGGCAAACATATTGCAATACAATACAATACAATTTATTTTTTCTATAGCCCAAAATCACACAAGAAGTGGCGCAATGCGCTTTAACAGGTCCTACCTCTTGACAGCCCCCCAGTCTTGACCCCCTAAGAAGACAAGAAAAAACTCCAAAAAAACCTTGTAAGGAAATAAAATGGAAGAAACCTTGGGAAAGGCAGTTCAAAGAGAGACCCCTTTCCAGGTAGTTTGGGCGTGCAGTGGGTGTCAAAAAAAGGGATAAATACAACACAATACACGGAACAGAACACAATTTAACCTCAATACAGTATAATAGTGCAATAGAAATATTACCTCTCAAAAGTGATGAATACGATTGTATTTTAGTTGCCTTTTAAGAGGACCGATGCTGCGTATTTGCACTGAAGAACTTTTTATTTTTTTCCGTCACTTTAGGCTACCTGTTGTCACTTCTCATGGTATTGGCTGACAATTTAGGAATATCTTAGCCAAGCTTCACTCCGTTGTGCCCGCTGTGTTGGAAGCCTTTAACCGACTGGCCAAGTGCTACATCCAGTTTTTGTGTGGTGTGTGTGGATATACACATCAATCATAACATGCTGTTACCAACATAAAAAGGCAATTTGCTGCACTATCTGGTTTTCCTAATGTCATGGAAGCACTACACTGCACATAAGCAGTTAAATCCTAAGAATGCACAAGTCATCTGTGATGCTAAGATAAGATTGACGATGACGACTGCTCTGGCATGATGCCGTATAAAACGACATCTCCATTTACACATGCCATTCACAGGTCAAAATCAGAGAGCATAGATGTGTTTTTCACTCCTCCTGTTACACACACACTCGACTAGTAAGGCGCCTTGTCGCCAGAAATCGGACCTTTTATTAATTCAGGCATTGTGTGGCTGGAGCTCAGAGCATTTACAGCAGCAGTAATGAAGTACCACCAGGGCCGGATTAAGATGAAACTGGGCCTGATGCTGCAGCACAAAAAAGGCCTGTTTTTTCTCACATTGGTGCATGTGCATTTGACACTCACCGTACATGCACACTCAGACCGACCGAGGAGCCTTAATTGCTTGCGACGCAACCAGCCAGCCTTTATTGAACAAGAATAATAATAACGATGTAGTATCGTAACAACTCGAGATTAACATCAAACTATGTAACATCAACATTCAATAGCAATTGTCTGAAAAGTGCACTTAATGCAGAAAACCTAACAATAAAATACATGAATTTTCGCAATTCTCTTAAGAGAAAAAGAGTAAGAAAAAATGAATTTGCAGAGACATTGGGTCAAAGTGATCAAAGTTCAGGCTCCTGAGGGTAAAAATTTGTCCACGATTTAAATTTCATAATAGACCAGAATCCTGTCGAGGATTTTAAAAATTCTATACATCCATGCTGGGCCCGCAGGCCGCCTTTTAGTTTTACTTTTACAGGTAACCATTTAAATAGCCATCGATTTTTACTGTACAACTAACTTTCAAGGTGAAAAATTTACTAAGTGGCACTTACCGAACAATAATAAAATGGCAAGAATCCCCAAGATATTGCAAAAAAACGCAGCTAAATTACTCAGTAAACTGTTTAACGTAAAATTGATAGCATTAACTTGAAATCTTATGTTAACAATAAACACAATGACATTATACTTACGTCACAGCGCAAAGAACAATAGTAACTGTATAATAAGTAACGCTGTGTCTAGGCGTCCGAAAGTCGGACTCCAAATTTCATTCTAAGAATTATTTTGAGGTTAATATAGCAAAGGAAAACTGTTCATCTTCTGGAAAATTCTCGTCTGTTTTCATCTGGGCCTGTTTCAGGAATGGGCCTAATGCTGCAGCATCAATAGCACCCACCTTAATCCGGCCCTGACTACCAATAATCATAATTTGCGTTTGTTGCTTGGGCCACCAAAAGAAGGTACTTTGTGTGCCTGTAAATTAGAGACAAGAACTTCTGTCTCACGCTTCTGGATGTGTCATGTGACTGCACTGCCAGCCAATGAAGGCCTGCGGCATTGTGATTGAATATGCATAAAGGTTAATTAGCATAGTCCATAGAGGGCTGTTTCGGGTGGAGGTGAAATTTACAAACGCACATTTACAAAGGTGATTGTGATATATAAAGGGTAAATTGCGTAGAAATTAGTACATGTCAGGTTTTATAAATCCGATTTGTTTTTGTTGCCCTACATATTTTCCTGCTTTTTGGCGTACATGTGAAGCTCGATAGTCTTATAAAAGAGGTCACTGGAGCATTGCTATGGATGCAGAGTTTTATTCTAGCCATTTTGTAAATTAGTGACCGGTTTTTGCTGCTAACTCATTTGTTTTTTAAGATTCAGTCCTCTGAACTGCTTCAGCTGATCCTTTAATGGCATCCAAACAGAAATGAGATGTTAGGTGAGCGGACAGATGACCAGCTAAGTCAGGTCCTTAAAGTCCAACCAATTCCACTCCAACCAGTTTCTTAATCAGAGGCCCACTGTTCTAGTTAATGAAACCTGTTTTTTAATTCCCTGGCTTGTTGCTGCTCTCATTCTGCCACAGCAGACATTTCCAAAACGGTTGATTTTCTTTTATCTACGAACACCAACGAGATGTTTTGTGGTCCTGAGCAGATCAACATCGCTGAGACCTTCGCCTTTCTTTATTTTCAGATACAGTAAGATGGACACAGGTGAGCTTGTCAGGTGTTGGCTCATTTCTTTCCTCATTATAGTTTGGCAGCTAATTAAGGAGAAAAGAAACGCTGATTGTGAGTCTTAAAATGCAAGTCAATTCAAATTAAAAGAGTTAATTGGCAGCAAAAACTGGTCACCAATTAAGAAAAGGATTACAATGAAAGCCTGCATCCACTGCAGAGCTCTAGGACCGCAGTTGGAGACCCCTGGGTCAGAGTAAGAGTCCTTCGAAAGAGTGAAATTGTAGACCACAGTACTTATGAGGTCAGTCATGTAACGCCCCAACATCACGAAACACCCTCAACATCAGTCACAAAACACCCGTAGCATTAGACTGTGGTTAACATTAGGACTCCATTACACTGTGGATAAGATTAAGATTATGGGAGGGTTAACTGGCTCAAAAGGCATTACGTGACTGACGTTGTGGGCATTACCTGACCTTTGTCATAGGTATTGCAGTCTTTCTGAGTCCTTTTAAAATCAAGAACTGTAGAACGTGGTACTCAACAAGGGTGCCCTCTATCACCATAGTTTTTTGCAATCGCCATAGAGCCATTGGCTATTCACTTTCAAAATGCATTAAAGATAAAGAGGATTATCAGAGAAGGACTTAAACAGAAAATATCACTGTACATGGATTATATGGTACTGTGGTGCCACAATCACTCGTAACCCATTAACAGCTGTGTTTGGTTGGCTAAAATTGGAGAAGGACAAATTGATTGTAACTGCTGATACCACACTACGAGCACGTAGACTTATCTTGGTTAACTGGAAGAATCCAAACCCACCTTTTATAAGTCAGTAGGTAAATGATGTTATATACTGTGTGAAATTAGAAAAAATCCAATTCTTACTTACAGGATCTGTTCAAAATCCATCCATCCATTCATATATCCTAACTACAGGGTCACGGGGGTCTGCTTTGAGAACTTTGAGCTACATTTTTTTGTATGAAAATGTGCTATATAAATAAATGTTGTTGGAGCCAATCCCAGCCAACACAGGGCGCAAGGCAGGAAACAAACCCCGGGCAGGGCGCCAGCCCACCACAGGGCACACACCCACACTTGGGACAATTTAGGATCACCAATCCACCTAACCTGCATGTCTTTGGACTGTGGCAGGAAACCCACGGGGGAGAACATGCAAACTCCACGCAGGGAGGACCCGGGAAGTGAACCCAAGTCTCCTTACTGTGAGGCAGCAACGCTACCCACTGCGCCACCGTGACACCAACTGTTCAAAATATTTTTAAAATATGGCAAGATCTAATTAATAAAATTATAGAATAAGCATTCCCTTCTTTGTCTTTCGTTTGTGTCTTCTTCTAACTGTTTTTGCCAATGCTCTTCGCTCGTCGCACTTTATCTCGGGTGGGGGGTTAAATTCTGTTTTGTTAGGTTTTGTCTTATTTCATGTTTTCACTTTTATTTCATTTGTTTCTAGTTTTACTATGAGGTTATGTGTTGTATAAGTTTGATTTGATTATATGCAATTTTATTTCCTTCAATTAAAATACATTTTAAAAAATAATTAAGATGGTATTGGCATACCTTTGGTAATAATTGTCTTTCACACACAAATCTGTTATCATCTGTTCAGTTCTACTTATGGAACCCATTTACAGATCTAAATAAGTAGAAATTTTATCTAGAAACTTCATGTGGGAATCAAAAATAGTTCCTATATGGCATCACTCCGAAGCACCGCTTTGGCACCTTTATATTTAAGAGTGCAGGCTGACCAATCTTTTTAGGCCTACAGCTACCCTGATAGACAGAATAACAGTATAATAAGTACAACTTTTAATTTAGAAATTTTTTCTTAATTAAAGACATGAGATGAAATGATTTCACCTGATGAAAGCTCAATGGCCCCAAGCTTAGATTCCTCTTTGTTTTTCAGTGTTGCAGTTGCCTTTTGTTATTTTTAATTTCTATAATTATTGCAAGCATAACTGTGTTACACTACCAGCTCATTCAGATCTTATCCCAACCTTGAACCCGTACAGGCTCTGGCATCCGCGACTATCAATCAGATCATCTTGATTCAATAACAGATGAATAAGAAAATTAGAACAGCGACGAGAACAGGCCATGCAACTCAACAAGCCTCGCCAATCCTATCACCTAATTTCTCCAAAATGACGTCAAGTCCTACTGTCTACCAAACTACTTAGTCATTCACTCCATGTGTCTGTGGTTCTCTGTGGGAACAAAAAAGCTAAACAACTGAGCAAAATTTACTCAGTAAAAGAAATCTGCTCTCTGTACCTTTTTTTGTGTTGTAGCACCGCTAAGTTTCCTACAACTCCCAGCAACCCCGGTGGTGTTACCCCATTGGACAGGTTCTGAGTGGGTGGAGTTGCTGGGAATTAGGCACGCTCTTTAAAAAACAGCAAAAGGATGCCAAAGGGATTGTGATCATCTGTATATATTTTTCTATGTATTACACACACAAACACAAACACACAATTGGAATACAACTACAACCGCCATGGATGGATGTGTTTGTTCTGTGCCTGCGGATTTTGTCCTCGTCTGGGGAGCGCTCCCAGTCACCCCAAATCTTCACGCAGCAACCGAAACCTCATAGGACGAAGCTTTGTATTTTATTCAGAGGGCTGTCCACAAGGGGGTTGCCATTCCACGTACCATCGTCTTCCTCACCTGCTGTACTGGATGGACTGTGTTTAGATGTTATCGTGAGTGTTCATTGTTTACTGTGTAGTGTCTGGTGTTTCGTTCAGTTTCATTTGTGCAGAGTTTGTAAATAATTATCGCCATGGTTGAATTTTGACGGACTTTTGCGTACGCGTTGCTTGTTTAATAGTTGTTTTTATTTCCCCTCATTATTTACTTAATCTTTATCATATTATTTTTGTTATTTATTGAGCCTTTTTATCAGTGTCTCTGTGTGTGAGTGTGTGCGTGTCAGCTCAATACTGGGGGTGTTCCAGGGGTCCCCTATAGTAAAACAAGCAAATCGCTGAATCTTAGCATCCTCACCACCGCTATAGTGTAACCAAAACACCATTTGCCAGCACATTCAGCATTTAGAGGATGCGATAATGTGGCATTTAACTCTTTATTGTCTTCTGTAGAATTTATAGGAAGTTCTTATATTGGAAACTTTGACGACAACAGGCCATTCAGCCCAACAAAGCTCACCAGTCTTATCCGCTCCAAAATAACATCAAGTCGAGTTTTGAAAATCCCTAAAGTTTTACTGTCCACCACACTACGTAGTCTCTTATTCCAAGTGTCTGGGGTTCTCCGTGAGAAGAAAAACTTCCTAATGTTTGTGTGAAATTTACCCTTAACAGGTTTCCAACTGTGTCCCTGTGTTCTTGATGAACTCATTTTAAAGTCACAGTCTCGATCCACTGCACTAATTCCCTTTATAATTTTAAACACTTCAGTCAGGTCTCCTCTTAATCTCCTTTTACTTAAACTGTAAAGGCTCAGCTCTTTTAATCTTTCCTCCTAACTCACACCCTGCAGTCAGTCCGTGAATCAGCCTAGTTTCTCTCCTCTGGACTTTTTCCAGACTTATAATAATAAAAGGCTTGCCAACACCTTTAAATTTATAAATATTTAGAAATCTTTAGATAGAGTGTGGCCTGCAGGAGGCAGACTGAGCCCCATAACACCAGATACAACTACTACAGACACAATCCTGGGTTCAAAACCAGTTAAACTGATTTATAACATGCGTTCCTTTCACAGGTTTCTTCCCCACACAGTCCTTCCTTGATCTGCTTTGTTCTCCTCCACTCCACCCAGGTGAACGTCATCCATCTCCTCTCCCAACTCCAAGTCACTGGGTCGAGTGGAGGACTCTCTTTGAACTCCGGACCTGGGAGTACTTCTGGTGCTTAATCTATTGTCACCGGAAAGCACTTCCAGGTTAGGCAGGACCCCAGTGGTCCTTGTGCTACAAGCATCCGACCCCACAGATCCTGACAGGGCGCAGGGCCACGGGACCACAACTCCTATGCTGCTCTACAGGCATCCATACTAGAGCTTGCCAGACCGCATGCTGCCACCCAGGATGCACAGAGGACGCTCTACCCATAGCAGGCAGTCACCCACTGTCCTGACCTTCCAGGTGCCCAACAAGCACGTCTCTCCATGGTTGATGGGACCCCAGCTCTGGTGCTGCTGTGGCCGTAAAGTCTTTCTGTTCTCATGTTCTGGCATGGAAAGGGAATATCACTGCTCCCCTGCTGACCTTCCTTTCCTAAGACCACCTGACCACCGGTCCCTCACAAGAGATAATAAGATGGACTGTATTCATTATCCATCCATCCATCCTCTTCGTGGTCGGATCAGAGATGCCCAGACTTCCCTCTCCCCGGGCACTTCTTCTAGCTCTTTCGAGGGAATCCCGAGGCGTTCCCAGGCCAGCCAGGAGACATAGTCCCTCCAGTGTGTCCTGGGTCTTCCCCAGGGCCTCCTCCCAGTTGGATGTGCCTGGAACACCTCGCCAGGGAGGCGTCCAGGAGGCATCCTGATCAGATGCCCGAGCCACCTCATCTGACTCCTCTCTGTATTCATTATCTTAGTGTGACTTGGTGCACAATGTGAACTTTTACAGATATGAATGCGAATGACATTAGCTTTCTCACGAGTGTGCTCTGCCATACGCCAGTCGGCTTAGAGAGCTCCGCTGTTAAAATGCAGCCTCCATTGGGTCCAGAAGAACTGTAAGATTAAGATGAAGATAAGAAGAAGAAGAAGAAGAAGATAAGAAGATCTATAAGAACGGATATCTGGCTCATTGCAATGGCGCTCTCCGCACTTATTTAGGAGTATTTAAAGAGAAACCTCCTCAACAAACCCTTACAAATCTCCAACTGCGTCCCTCTATTCTTGCTGAACACGTTTTAAAGTAACAGTCTGGATCCACTGTGCTAATTGCTATCATAATTATAAACACTTCAATCATGTCACCTCATCTGTTTGCTTAAACTGAAAAATTCAAAACTCCTTTACTCCATCAATAGCAGTGCCATGTGGAAAAAGAGAAATACAATAAACAGGTTCGCTATAAAATAAAGGTGCCAGGGTGCTTCTGCACGTTGATGCCCGCAGGGAGGAGCCATTTTTGGCTCCCGAAAGATAAAATACATGAAGGCTCCACAAGGAACGTTAATTTATTTATATCTGTAGCAGGTCCAGTAAATAACCATGAATGGATGGTAAGAGATTTGGGAAATACCTGATTTTAGGAGGATTCTCACTACAGACAATCACATGAGCGCTGCAGTGCAGATCTTCTTGATCTGTTAACATTCTCCTAGGTAGGCAACTATTCATTGAAGATTTCTGAGGTTTTTTTTTTATTTCTTTTCCATATATTAAGAACAGTTTTCAAGCCCAAAGACGCAACTTCAAATGCAGTGAACCCTTCTCAGCCTGACACGACTCTTTATTAAGCAATGGCTCTGCGAGGAAACACACAAACCAGGAAAGTCCCATTACAGGACCGGTTATTTTCTAAGAGTCTACATAAGAGTGGGAGGACAATTAGCGCTGCTGCTCAAAAACAGAAGGGAAACCCGAGATCAACGTCCATGCCAGTCACTAACACTGCCGGGCTGGCACGTAAACAGCGTGAGCTGACAAGCAACAGGTATTCGACAATTAGACCTGCACCTCTGGGCTCTCTTCTTATAAATAATCTGCCACAAAATGATCTAAAATTATCAACTTCCCACACTCTGCAGCTCCTAATTGAAATACGTATTAATTTAGCAATACAAGATCGCTCTTTATGACTAGTTTAGAGACCACTAATATTAAGGAGATAAAGACTGCGGAACTGATGTATAAATGCACCACATGAAAAGAGACAATCAAGATTAATGTGAAATATGTTAGTTGTTAGTAAAATCACGTAGTATATATTGAATTGAGTTTATATATTATATATAACTAGATAAAAGATTCCATACAAATACAAAATGTTCAATGCTGAATGCAAGGTATACATAGAATATGTAATCAATAATCCAAAAAATAATATTCTCGAAAGAAATGAACCTCTTCTTTCTTTCTTTCTTTCTTTCTTTCTTTCTTTCTTTCTTTCTTTCTTACATGAATGCCTGCTTTGTAACCTGTGTGAATGCACCGAGGGTGGCACGATGCCCAAGCGCCAAGCTGTTGCGCTCTCTGTTCAGTATAATCGTACTCACGGTCCTTAAAGACGCTGTCGGCGTCCGCCTGGGGCAGCACGTTGCAGACTATTTGCTCCACCGAATCCAGCACGCTCTCCATCTCTGGAAACTCCTGATGCAGTTAGCTGTTCGCAGTGCCTTCATGCCTGAAGAAATGGGCAACTTTTTCGTGAACTTCGGTTCATCCAAATGCAGTACGCTGTCTCTCTCTCTCTCTCTTAACTCGTCTGTCCGTCTGCCAGTCTGTCACGGAGTTGAGAGCGCCCACGTTTCCCCCGATCCTCCTCCTCCTGCTGTTCCTATTTGGCTGCTTTACCTTTGTTCAACTAATTAGCTGTGCGGCAGACCCACAACCCCGCCGTTAAATTCACCCCCCGAAGTGACTGGAGTTCAAGCAGTCCGCTGCGGCTCACACTACAAGAGCAATGACACCCAAATAAGAAAGGAGCCAAAATGTAAGAGAGACTCTGTGCGCCTTTACTTTACTGGCCAAGGCTGACCGGACGAACCAACTTGTGCTCACAAGTTAAACACCCACCGCACATTTAGGTACTGAGATGAACGTAAAAACCAAATTATGCTCCAGTACTCGCACCGGTGGATACTAAGAGGCAGTTTCTACCCACAGATTGTAAGGCTGCTGAGCACTCAATCATAAAAACAAATACTTTATTGTAGCATAAAAAGCAGCGTGTATATATAAAATGTGTATATATATATATATATGTGTGTTTGTATATATGTATGTATTTGTATGTGTATATATATATAAATGTATATATGTGTGCGTGCGTGTGTGTGATATATGTGTTTATATATATATATATATATATATATATATATATATATGTTCTCTATATATAAAATCCTAACCCTAAAAGTGCAACAGTGACGTTTTTATGTCACATTTTTTGTCACGCTTTAAATTGGGCTAATTTTAAAACCTACATATATATGTTTGGTATCATTCTTTTCAGATTTTATCGAACTTTAATGTGATGTTGTTAGATTTTCAGATTCTTATTACATTTTTAAATTATAAACTAAAAAATATCAAGAACTCACGTCCTGCGAGACAAGTCTTTGTGCTAAGAGATTTAACCACGTCCGGGGCTGGAAACAAAAGACAAAGAGTAGGACAGCTGTTGTACAGGGTTTTAAATGTTTGAAGCGCTGTGCGAGATGCAGATCATGCAGCAGGATAGCAGCAGCAAGCCAGCAGCTGATCCAGCAAAGATGAAATAAAAAAAAAAACTGTATTTGTTTCCCATTGTATCACTGTTTAAGAGGGGGTTTCGGAGGAGCAACCCTGTCTCCTTGGGGTGCGTTCAGCCCCCCTCTTCACAACGCAAGCGACAGAGATGC
>JANRMT010062835.1:22947269-22961404 GCA_026402145.1 Polypterus bichir lapradei
ATATATATATATATATATATATATATATATATATATATAATCCAACGCCTGTCTGTATGTGTGTCCGCTTTTCACAAGAGAACTACTTAATGTATTTAGATCAGGTTTTTTTATATAATTTGCTTGAACATTCCGGTTGATTTTGCGACCTCTCTCATCACGCTAAGAATCATAGTTCAGTTGCGGTACCGATTTATTTGTGCGAATCCAAGAAAAAGGCAGCAGGCTGAGGGGAGGGGGAAGCGTGACGTCAGGAGTGGGGAGTTGGTCTACCGCTGTGTTTTGGAGCGTAACTTGCCTCCACTCAGCATATTGATGTTTAAAGTTTGTCCTGACTTGGTGTGTGTGTGTGTGCCCTGCGGTGGGCTGGCATCCTGCCCGGGATTTGTTTCTGCCTTGTGCCCTATGTTGGCTGGGATTGGCTCCAGCAGACCCCCGTGACCCTGTATTAGGATATAGCGGGTTGGAAAATGGCTGACTGACTGACTGTTTCACTACTACGTGTAGTGTGTGTAGTTTTTTAGCTCAATATTCAATGTTTTTTTCAGGACTTCTTATTTTTTCATCACATGTTATTCTGACCTGGATTCTCAAAGCATTTGAGTTTCCAAACAGGTGTGATCACTGGAGGGCACTGCAGCTCCCCAAACCAGGAACACAAGTGCAGTCACACAGTCAAAAGGCTTCCATAAGTGTGGCTTTATTAGATTCAGCACCTTACACACGTTTCAGTCCTACTTCAATAGATGAAACCTCCACAATAAATAAATCCTCCATCTCTCCTCCAGGCAAGCTTTGTCCACCTCCTCCTGACTTTGGCTTTTACCTCAGGACCCGGGAGTGTTTCCAGTGTCAAGTGACTGGAGCCTGGCAGCACTCCCAAATCAGTTGGGACCTCCTTTGAGGTGTGTGCCTTTCTTATATCTCCCTCTGGTGGCACCCACACACCCCGACAGGGTTGTTTTCCATGATTACGTGTCTCAAGGTGCCCTGCGTGAATGGGAGCTCTGCCACCTAGCATATTGGGGGAACAAGCAGACCCCAGTGGCAGTCCTTCCCTGCCCTTTCATTTTATCCTGCACTGAAAACACATCCAGCCAGGACGCCTGTCCATCCACCTGGGGCTTTCCATCTGGGAAGGAAACTTCCTCTTTCCTGGTTGGGATGGATGCCCATCTATTCCACATGGCACTTACACAGTCCTTTAAAAATGCTTACTAGAGGGGGAAATTCCATCAAATCCCACCCTAGACAAAAAATGAGTCTGTAGAATCTTTATAAAATAAAAGTTGAATATCACAAAAATTCTCTTTAATAACAATGAAGCTCCGTGGAGCATAAAGGCAAAAGGATTTGTTGTAAACAATAAGGCAATCCAAAGGAACCAAAGCCAGAAATGAAGTGAAAACCGGCATGAGGTCAAAACATTTAGAGTAACAAATAATCTGAGTAGAAAATAAGGCACAAGAATGCACCACTGCCTGGCACATTCAAATCGAACTGCCAGGAACTGTGGGAGACCCTCCAGATTTATAGGGCGGGGGGCAGTTCCTGGCGGTGATTGGCAGGTGGCACCACCTCTTTGGGGAACCATTCAAAAAAACACATGGAACATAGCAAAGGCAAAAAAAATACAGCACATATTAACAAAAGTAACATTAACATAAATAAATAGCTCAACAAATTACAAAAATGACAAAATTAGAAAATGAACCACAGTCGGGGGGGAACTCTGGCTGAGATACAACATAACCCCCTCCTCAAAGGATGGCTTCCAGACACCCCAACTCTCCAGTTCTCCATGGCAAAGGCAAGAATGAAAGACTTGAATCTGACTGGATAGACGAGGTTGAAAGACCTGGGACTATGGAAGTCTGGTCAACCTGCATATCGGACCTGGACGCTTCTCCCCGATTATCTCCTTGCTCCATCTCTTAGCGTCTTCTATCTGTTGTTCTGTTCCCGATCCTTTCCACCTTTTTCAGACTGTGCACTGGTATACATTGGCAGGACAGCACGTTGCATTTTCTTTGTTTCGACCTTCCATCAGTCTCCTGGGAAAGAGTCTGCCTGTTACAACCTGCTGTGTTCATCTACCTCAGTAATTTACTCATTCTGTGTAAGATCTTAACAACTTCTTAGATAGTTAGGGAAATTATTATAGACCAGGTGTTTGGATTTTTTTGTTTTTTTTTTGCATGTTTGCTATGACCTTAACATTTCATAGCGGCTTTTTTTCGGATATGTGGTCACTGCCATTTTGTTTGTAGTCACAACCCTCCTTGGTAATCCCTTGACTCGTGACCTGCAACCGACCTGCACCTATAAAAGATGTGGGCTCACATAATGTGCCATCCTCACTTTGGGCTTCCTTAAATAAACAAGACTCCACAAATTTATGAGATTTTGAGGGCTAATCTTTGCAAGGTATTAGAACTTCAGCTTGCTTGTTCCTTTTTGTTTTTTTACTTTGCTTTTTCGTTTGCTTGTTGGGATTTGATAGTTAATTTTAAATATGTCTTCATGGTATTCAGGCCCTCTGCTATGCCCCATATCATCTCCTCTTGTCAAACACTTTTTGGTTTAGTCACCTCCTGGTGTTCTCATCATTATCACCTTCATTTTGTTATTTTGACTCCTTCATTTTTAATTACAATCTCCAAAATTCGTACGTGAGCGTCAGTAGGCCTTGCGCCCCAGGAACCAAGTTACCCAAACTATTCTATAACATTTCAGTTATAGTTATAATTATTATTGTCAATTATTCAGTTACAATTATTTACTGCTCTGATGCTGATCTTTCTGATCATAAAATTGGTCATTACAATAGCAGTTGGCGAGAAGAATTCATAATTGATCGCAGAATTTGCGGGTTCCACCAGAGTGCCTCTTTCTCATGCAGAAGTTGGCTCAAACGCTAATCAGCACATTGTCATCTCATAACAGAGTTAAGTTTCAAGTTTGCCATTTTTCCGTCCACTTGTTTTAGTTCTAAACCATCCTCAAGGAACTATGACACACAGACACACACAGACACACACACACTGAGAGACACCTACCCATCATCGAGTTATCAATATTTTCAGGATCAGGAGACCCTAAAATGTCGAGATCCATTGAAAACCAGAGATCGAAGTTTTTGACAAATCTAAAGCTTTGCTCCTCCTCCACAAGCAATAGGTTACGTTAGGGGAGGGTGCAAAGCAAAAATGATGGATCATTAACAGCATTTTGTGGTTCTTAACTGGGATGTGTGGTTGCTCTAGAAAGGGTTCTTTGCATGTTAAGTTGGTTCTTTGTGCTTTGAAAATCTTTCTGATATGTAGAAGAAAATCCTGAAATCTCTAAAGTGTGGTAGGCTACCAGGCAGGACATTAACAGGTTAAGAAAAGCTGAACTTAGCCTGTGTTATTTTATGTAGGAAGAGTCCTTTAAAAATTTTGACTCATTGGTTTTTCACAAATCTGTTAACCTCATGGTTATTTACTGTATGGAGCTTGTTATGCTGTTAAATAAATGAAGGTTCTTTCTGGAACCTTTATGTAGATGGGCCTTTTGAAAACTGTGGAAAAAAATCAACATATTAATTAAACAAACTTATCATCTACTAGGATAAGTCTGATAAAACATGTTTTAGTCAGAAACCGGGCAGGAGGAAGCTTGTCCATTGCGTCTTTAATTATCTTTTCATCAAATGCCAAAGAGGGAACATTCATCACAGCAATCTGTTACAGAATGATTAAAGAAATAAGGGCAGAGGTCTATTTTATAAATAACTGAATTTACATAATATTGCTGATTAATGCATACATTTCTCTGATTGGTTCGTTTGTTTACATCCAAATGACCACACTCTTGTTCTTCTCATATCTAAAATGTAAAGCTATTACACTTAATTATTATTATTAAATTGCTGTGTATGTGACAACTGTCCAGTCTTGTTGTTTATAGGATCTCTGCTGATCTCTTAATCATCTCCAAGTACATTTTCTGTATGATGTCAACCTTCTCCTGGCACATCCTTGTATTTTATTTACTTAACCATTTCAGTAGATCTCCATAAGAAAATGGTTACTGTATATACTCCTTGATAAGTCGGGACTTGATTTTACTGTATAATCTATGGTATTTTATAATGTTGGTCGTATAAGTCGAATAAAGAAAACTCACGTTATTGGTCCAAGAGGTTATGATATGCTAACGCCCACCTGAGAGAGTAACCACGGAGCATGCTGCCTTTTTTTTCTATGTGGGTGAGGCAATGCGCTGTATCAGCATGTGCTCCTCACCTCTTTCTCTGTTTCTCTATTGTGCCTACTTGACCACACGGTAATACCCGAACTATTCCGAAGCAACGTTTGCACTGATTTGTGTTTTTTGTATCTCACACCATCATACACCTTTATCGTAAGATGGAGCGTTGTTGAAGTAGCAAAAGAAATTGGTAACTGCGCTGCTGCAACAAAGTTAGATGCGTCTGAGAAACTGATGTGAGATTGGAGGAGGCAAGAAGATGTAAAAAAAAAAAAAAATAAGTGTCACATTTTTGAACGGGCGTATAAGTCAGGGTCTGATTTTATGATCGATTTTTTGGGTTTGAAGACCTGACTTATACGTGAGTATATATGGTATATTCTTAAATGTGCCCATCAAACCAAATTACTTAAATACTGTTACCTCTAATTTATTCTCTCACAGAACCAAAAATGGTTCTCCCATGGCATCACTCTGAAGAGCCTCACTGGCACCTTTATACAGTATTTAAGAGTGTATGACCCTCGCTCTGGTGATAGATCTTTAGCCTGGACCGTCGACTCTCGTTACGGTTAGCCCTTTTAAAGACCTTTATCTTTGAATCTTATCAAATTCCCCACTTGGCAGACCATGCATATCATTAACCTGTTATTTTCTCTCCATAGATAATTGCCAATCACTAGAACTGAGATCACACAATTATGTGCATTTAATTAGCATACATTTGCATTTAAAATCATTTTCATGCATAATAATACAATTAATTATGTAGAATCCTAATTGCCCCAAGCCTTTCCCTAACTGTAGTCTTACTAATTAAAATTACATTTGTAAAACTACATGTATCAAATAATCTTATGGCATCTTTTTTGTTTTGTAGCATTAAAATGTTGAGAATGTAATGACAAGGAAATTAATGGAGACAGCGAAGGGTTGGAGGTCAACCAGTACCCCATTTAATAGGGCAAAGTATGAAAATGAGAGAAGAAAAAGTCCAATAGACAAAATGGAAGTTGCTCGTCGGGTGCTTCCTTTTTCCAGGCTTTCTCTTATTCACCTTTTGGAGCTCCGTGCTCTCTCTAGCCCAGTCTGCAAATGAACGTTGACTTCCAGTGCTTTTCCTCTTTAAATATCTTATAAGGCATAAGAGACAGGACCTTCCGGGTCGAAGCAGAAGCAACATCAGAGGTCTCCATCGTCCAGGATGCGAACGATAAGGAAGAGACAGTTAGCAACGGGATTTCAACAAGATGCTGGTTAATGAGTCATTTCACTGAATTGTTGCATGGATGCTCTTGATTTGTGCACGTGACAAGGTGAAACAATAAATATCGTCATATATGTACATCTCCTCTAGTTTGGAGTGGCGGCTCTGAGGCTAAGGATCTGTGCTGGTATCTGGAAGGTTGCAAGTTTGAATCCCTGTTACTGCCAAATGAGATCCTACTCTGCTGGGCCCTTGAGCAGAGCCCTTAACAGGGGTGCTGTACAATGGCTGACCCTGTGCTCTGACCCCAAGGGGTATTCAAAAACTAACAAATTCCTAATACAAGAAATCGTATAAAGCAAAATAAAGAACAAATCTGGGGATCACCTTCAGGGCATAAGCAAGGTAAGCAATTCCAGCCCAGACCAAGAGGAGGTGCTGTTGCTAGCTGTTCTCTCTCTTCCATCCTCAGTGTCAAGAAGGGCCTCGCTACTGACACTGCCATTGGAGCCTGGAGAAGGCCCCGCCCCTTCCAGTATGTACCAATGAAATGGGAGTGTGCCCCGAGTGCCACATCTCATTTCAACCCTGGACTGAAATGTAAGGATCTCCTGAGCTGCCTGTAACCAGACGCGTCTCATTTTTTTGTCTGATTTATAGCTTTTGTGGTTGTGTTTCTGTTTTCTTAAAAGGCTGAATTGGCCAACTTTTCTTTTGGTCACAAGCCACAATACTTTTGTGGTTCTTTCATTAAACAAGATTGCCCAGCCGGCCCCCATAGTGTTTATTGTGGAGTCCTGGAGTCTTCCTGGACATGACAATATAAAAATACAGAACAAGTGCCTCTTTTATTAGAATCAGGAAGATCCTTCTTGGTTTTGTGAACTTTATTTATTCACTGTTACTGTTGTCATGGTCTTTTTGATGCTGTGTTCCCAGTTCCATTCATTTTGTCTTTGCCCATATCTGTCAATCTTTGTCTCATGCAGTGGTTCTCAGCTGTTTCAGTTAATGGAGCTGGAAGGAAATACAATTTGGTTCTAGTTGAGGATGCAGATGAAGTGTGGTTCATATAAATATTATAAGAGAACCTAGCAAGGATCAAGTGACCTGAACCAGGCTTGGAGAAGATAAGTTCATTAGGAGAGCACGTGCTGGTTGGGCCTTCACCCATGGGACCTGGCTGGACACAGCTTGAAGGAGCAACATGGGTCCATCCTCCAGTGGGCCCACCACCTGCAGGAGGAGCCATAAGGGTCTGGTGCATTGTGGCTTGGGTGGAAGTCAAAGACAAATGCTACCAGAACTGTCTCTAAGGTGACCTCAGGATTTAATTTCTGCTTTTTTTGCAGATAATGTGGTCCTGCCAGCTTCATCGGGCTGTGAACTGGTTAGGATGAGGAGCAGCACCTCCAAGGCTGAGGTCATGGTTCTCAGCTGGAGAAGGATGGAGATTCCTTTCAAGATTAGGGAGAAGGTGCTGCCTCATGTGGAGGAGTTTTTGGTATATTACTTGTTCACAAGTAAGGGAAGATGAGAGCGGGTGGTTGACAGGTGGACTGAAGCAGCAGCAGACGTTGCACTGGTCAACCATGGTGAAAAGAGAACTGAACCAAAAGACAAAGATCTCAATTTACCAGTTCATTTACATCACCTTCCTCACTCATGGTCATGAGCTGAGGATAGTGATCAAAAGAACTAGATCACAGATACAAGTGTCAGAAATGAGTTTCCTTCAGAGGGTTTCTGGACTTGACTTACAGAGAGGGTGAAGAGCGTAGACATTTGGGAGGAACTCAAAGCAGAGCTCCTCCTCATTGAAAGGAGCCCATTGAGGTGGTTTGTGTATCTCTGGGATGCCTCCCTACTGAGCTTTTTCGGGCCTGTCCATGCAGGAGGAGACCTCAGAGCAGACCCAGGTAATGCTGGGGAAATTATATCACTCTGCTGGCCTGGGAATGCCTTGGTATCCCTCACAAGAGTTGAAGGGGAAAAAGGACATCTGGGCATCTATCCTTAGACTGTTGGCCCGCCCAACCTGGACCAGGATAAGTGGAAGAAAATGGATAGTGTGGACGCTAGGGGTCAGTGTTGCCCCTTTATACCCAACAGACAGACACTCAGGACACAAAGTTAAAGTAATAAGAAGTTTTTAATTCTTTTCTTCTTTTATAAATAGTGCCCCTAAGCACCACAGCCACCATACATGGGCAAGTAAATACACCAATTTCACACAATTCTCTCTCTATCTCCTCCACACCTCCTGACTCTGGCTCGCTTTCTGGGTTCACAGCATTCCTTTACAGTATATAGTCCTTGAGCTGGAAGTGCTTCTGTCCTTCCATCCACGTGACTTGCCAGCACTTCTGAGTCAGATGAAGAACTTGAATTTTCTTCAGCCCGGACATATCTATGGGGCTTCTGTCCTCGTGACTTGGGAGAGACATGACTCCTCTGGTTCTCTGGCAGCGTCCCCTGGCAGCACCCACGGTACCCAGCAGGGCTGTGTTGCTGAAACTCCATGTCCCATAGTGCCCTGCGGGAATGCATGAAGCTGCCATCTAACGTCTTGGGGTAAGGAGTGTCCCAAAGAGGTTGCGTTCCTCTATCCTTCCACTCTGTGGGCGCCCCGGCCAGGCTGAGCTGCTGGCCGTCTATCACAACAGTAACAAACTTTTATTTCATGATGAACACTTTACAAAGCTACCTACACTTTTCCTACAGATGTTATAACAACTTTAGAACACAAAAGTCCCAACCACATGTTTCACAGCAGGAGCGATTCTCTTACCGCCAATCATACGCCACATTAACCTCCATAAGAATGGGAGTTGGTCCGATGATTTAACCACATTTTTCTACATTTCAAGTGGCTGGAAACTCTGCAGCCCTCACGGTTTTGTAATGCGTAGCCTCCATATCCATCTTACCCACGTGCTTTGGATAATAATAGTGATGAACTTACATTTCTAATTATATCGACAGTATAAATGTGATAATATGAAACATGCCTGGGAGGAATTTCCCTGGACGTCATTACTGTCTGTCTGAGCTAGCACTTCATGAATCAATACTTTGTTCCCCAAATAAAGGAGTACTACAGCGGCTTGACCCCTCCAGGCAGCAGAGCTATTCAGTCTTCACTAAGAGGTCTCAGATCAGGTCAGCCTTTCACAGCTCTTCAATCAGCCTTCATTTGGCAAGTGCCAAACCGGAGCAGCTTTCCTTTGTGTGGCGCTCACAAAGACTGCCTGCTCAGAGGCTCCTCCACTCATGTGATCTTTGAAAACATGAGAGCACAGATGGAGAGACGCCTGCTGAGACACTTCAGCAAGTGGCAGCAGTTTGAATCGCATTCTCGCTTCTGGGTACTTCATAGATGTATACTGCGACAATGCCATTCATTAGTGGCGCCACAGATCCAGAAGGAAAAAAAAAATGATGCCAGGCTGCCATGCACTTTGAAAGAGATTTGGGGCTGGCATTCAAACAGCATTCTACACAGAAGACATGTTGTATGTTACAGGCGCAGATTTGAGTGGCACACAAAGAGGACTCCCCTCACTCCAACCGCTCTGCCCCAAGTGCACCTCATAAAAGGCTACAAGTGAGGTTTAGTTCAGGGACTACAATGTTAGTGAAACCTCATGAAGATGGATTAATGGTAGCTCTTTATTTTGTGTTGTCATGTGTGTGCGCTTGGGAGGCAGCTTAACTCTTTCAGGGCGGATGTCAATTTTTGTCAAAAGAGGTTGTTGACGGTGATGATTAACTGTAAATGGTGACAAAACCTGCCGTTATGTTGTAGTTGGACTCTCTTTGCTAGAAGGAAAGTTAGCTTCATTGGTTTGACTGAGATTCCTTACACTCACGTGAGTAGCAGGGAGCAAACAACAGTAAAAATGGCATTGACGTCTGGCAAGAGGTCAAGAGAATATCCATCCATTATCCAACCCGCTATATCCTAACACAGGGCCACGGGGGTCTACTGGAGCCAATCCCAGCCAACACAGGAACAAATCCCCGGGCTGGGTGCCAGCCCACGCAGGACACATACACATCAAAACACAATAGGGACAATTTAGGATCGGCAATGCACCTGGCCTGCATGTCTTTGGACTGTGGGAAGAAACCGGACCACCTGGGGGAAACCCGCACAGACATGAGGAGAACATGCAAACTCCACGCAGGGAGGACCCGGGAAGCGATCCTGGGTCTCCTTACTGCGAGGCAGCAGCGCTACCACTGCGTCACCGTGCCATCCTCAAGAGAATATGTAAAGCAAAATACCACATGGACGACAATTTGCACGTTATCTCTGAATTGGGCTCTGACTCGTCCGACTTGAAACTGAACAAGAAGTACCAGCATCAGGTGATCGGTCCCCAGCTGCTTGATCCTAAGCTGATCATGATGTTGAACAGGTTTGTGTAGCTGACACGCCTGTGAAGTTTGCCTGGGATGACCACCACTTACAGTGACAAGAGGTGCAAACCAGATTGTGGTGCACTGCGACTGTATATGGCCACTGCTGCCAATGCCCCCCCAACCGAACCTGCGAAGACAGCCTGGCGGCGATGATTTTTGATCCACTTGTAAAAAATGGGCCTTTGTGGGTTGTGTTTTTTGGGCTACTATTTAAAAAAAAACAAAAACATTGTGGCATTTTTGGGCATTAACGACAAATGTTTACCATGTTTTTCATCCATCTGGCACTACTGTACCCGCTGTTCACACTTGTGTTTGTTCTTTACTTTTGTAAAATCTCTGAGAAGAACCCCACCCCAGTTGTGTGATGGTATATACTCATTCTATTACTCTCACACACACCCCCCACTTTGATGGTATGTATGAAACCCACTGGCACTGACGCCGCCCCGACCCCCTACTGCCTTCTGGTGTGTCATTTTGTCTACCTCAGGCTTTGGGCTATTTTTTTTGGGGGGGGGAATTTGCTATTCTTGAGCTGTCCTTGGCCTATAAACCTTTAGTAACCTGGCAACCCTGATCTCTAGAGAAGAATGGCAAAAATTTGGTCGTGAGCATCAGTAGGCTTTGTGCTCTAGGAACCAAGTTATCCAAACTATTCTATAACATTTCAGTAGTTACCGCTCTGATCATAAAATAGGTCATTACGATAGCAATTGACGAAAGTAATTCATAATTAATTGCAGAATTACGGTATTTGAGGGTTCCTCTAAAGTGCCTCAAAAATTAATCAGCACATCGTCATCTCATAACAGGCTTACGTTTCGAGTTTGGTATTTTTCCGTCCAGCCGTTTTAGCTCCAGACCATCCTAAGGAAACTGCGACACACACAGACACATACACACACCCATCATCGAGATATAAATGTTTTTGGTATCGGGGACCATAAAACGTTGAGATACGTTGAAAACTGGAGATTGAAATTTTTGCCGAATGTAAAACTTTCACTACCCGCCCCCTCATAGACGATAGGTTATGGTGGGAGAGGACACAAAGCAAAAAATACCCAAATTCAGGTGTATGAAGCTTGTCATGTCAGATCCAAGAAGACTGCAGTCTGGAATTGCTGCCAAAGGGGCTTCAAAGAAGTCCTGAGCATAAAACTCATGTCAAGTGGATATTTAGGTTTGTCATTCTTGGATATTGAGTGTTGCTTGATGTTGGGAAAAATTAATTTAAATTATTTTTAGTATTAGGATTCAGCATAACAAAATGTAAAAAGTGAAGTGCTTTCTGAATCTACTGAACTTCATGTAAAATGTCAGGATGCCTCAGGTGGAGAAGGTTAAGCATTTCAAAGTCTAGTTTACTGTGAGGCATTCAAGAGAATGACAAACACAACACGGCCATCACTGTAGCAATTTCATTCACTTCATTGTTAATCTGTTCAGTCACTTATTGATTAAGCTTGTCAAGCTGCCTCCTTCAATACGAGGTCACCAGAATGACAGCAACATAGGAGAAGACTCAGAAGGTTACCCTGACTAGAGCATCAGTCCATCGCAGAATATGCTCAGCCATACTGGGCCAGTTTTGAGTTACAAGTCAACTTAACCTCACGCATTAGTTTGTTGGAGATGTGAGAGGCAGACAGGAATACGTAGAGATAAACCCACACAGCAATGGGGAGGATGTGCAAACTCGATACCTATAGTGACCCAGAAGGGGTTTCACCTAACATGTCAGCCGCAAGCTCTGTGGCCTTTTCCTTTGTTCTCCTGACTAACTGAATCAGATTGTGAAATGAGCTTGAGACAGTTGTGAGATGTGAAGCTATATAGCATGATGTTTCAAGAGGGATAGACTGCTTTGTTCTTCGACTTCCAAGTTCAACCACCAAGCATCTTACCTTTGACATTGTTGACCACTCCACCTAACCACCACTCATCTCATTTTGCTCGAACTGCTCCTGCTTTGACCATTTGAAATTCCATCCTAACTTCGTCGGCCGGTGACTGGCTTTGCTGTTCACCAAAGTTTGCAAAGTTGGTCTCCACATCAGCCACAGGAATCTCATTGTATATAAAGATTAATGGGGGGGTAGGGGCTTCCAAAGATGTCACTGCCTGTTCTCTGTTTACATTTCAACAGCAGCAGGCCATAAAATAAATAACCGTTGAGGAAGTGCGCCATGTGTGATGAAACAAAAGACGTGGCTCTCTCTGCCTCTTATCAGCAATGAGTGACTTTAACATCAGGGTCATCCGTCTAATGCAGTGACGACTCGTGGCTCCCCTCTCACACGGCCCCTCATTCTTAAGACCACCCAAAGGTAAGATCAGAAGAGCTAGGAAGCTAAAAGGAGTGAATAAATGTGGCTTGTCTTTGTAATTAATCAAACAATCACATTACATTTTAGGTGGCACCTTTAACAGCCCACCCTCTGACAATATGCTTCACAAATACACACCCAAAAAAATGGAAAAACCCGAATATTTCAGTGTCAGTAATGTTTGGTGCCCAGCCACTTCTGTTATACAGTCAGGCAGTGTGAGGATATAGGCACATCCTCACTATTTGGTTTCCATTCAAAAAAGCAGACATCAGCCTCCATTTTTACCTGTCGCCCACACTACCCAAACGTTTTTAATCCCAAAAAAAAGGGAGACCTTTGAAAATGACAGACGGAAATTTCAGAACACGCCAGCTCGCCATTGCAGTGGGAACGAATGAAAAGGAAAAAGTTAGAAACTCAGGCGCTAATTGTGCTCTGATTGGCTAATTATGTAGCCCTTCCCTGATTGGTCACCCTGTAACGGGGCCACATAAATGTTGTTTATAGTGTCATCACCCCGTTTAAACTAATATGTGTTTGTTTAAATGTCATCCCCGTAATGAGAAATGGGGAAGGATGTTGCGGGAGACCCCTGGAAATGTCAGAATCGGAGTTTTGCCAGTTACATCCGGCTCGTTATTATAAGAAGGGACAGAAGAGGAAGAGGAGAGAGACGGATATTTCACCTAACAACCGATCATCATTTTTTTGCCTTTATTTACATCACTACAGAATCACTACAACACAGTCATCGCCTGAAACCCTGGGGTTGGACATTATTTTCCACCATCACTGAAGAAGCACGGTGGTGAGATTGTTCTGTTTTTACTTGGGAGAATTAAACACAATCATTTTGAACAGCCATCAGTATTTTGGACAGTTAATTACCCGGACTCATTTCAAGTTTATTAACATTTCAGTAATCATCCATTGGCATTATTTGTGTTGTGTATTTGTTATACGTGTGCAGGGGCAAGGGAGGTTTCGTTATTGTATATGTGGTGTTTTCACTTTGCTGGTATGGTGGAGGAATATATATCGATACATTTTACGTCGGTGATTTGTATTATTGTATTTGTCATTGTGTTTTATTTCATATACTGCCGCACTTGTTTTACATATCTGCTTTTGTTTGCTTGTGTTTAACCGTCGATTGGGGGGAAGGGAATATTATTTGTCGGAGGTACGGCTTAATATAAGTAGGTTCCATCCATCCATCCATTATCTAACCTGCTATATCCTAACTACAGGGTCACGGGGGTCTGCTGGAGCCACAGGCAGGAAATAAACCCCGGGCAGGGCGCCAGCCCACCGCAGTATAAGTAGGTTCTCCTCAGCAATGTATCCAGACCACGGGTCCTGGTAGTGTTAGCCGGATGGGTAAGGGGTCGGCCATTACAACCTTTCATGGAAGAAATTCAGATTCTCTCATAGCAGACACACAGGAGTTTATTTGTATGATGTTTGTGGTGTTGCTTACCTGTATGCATCTACATTGAATTTTTTTTCAGTTTAAAAGCTGCATATATGCGCAGAAGGAAAATAATTTAACAGTCACAACAGTTTTGTGGCAAATCCTGTGGCCGGTGGCATTACCATCTCTTCAAGGATTCATTCCAATGATGTGTGCCTACTTCCCACACTATGCAACTGTTCAGTTCCACCTGGGGGGGTAAACGTTAATATTATACAAAATTGTAGTCTGTCTGTTATACCTTCATTGTTATCACTCTTTAATTTAATATTGTTCTTTATCAGTATGCTGCTGCTGGAGTATGTGAATGTCCCCTTGGGATTAATAAAGTATCTATCTATCTATCTATCTATCTATCTATCTATCTATCTATCTATCTATCTATCTATCTATCTATCTATCTATCTATCTATCTATCTATCTATCTATTATATAG
>JANRMT010062835.1:22966404-23051156 GCA_026402145.1 Polypterus bichir lapradei
CTATCTATCTATCTATCTATCTATCTATCTATCTATCTATCTATCTAAATCAGCTGTCTGGAATATCATGAAGACAGAACACACTGGTGGGCTCAGTGATCACAAAGGAACTGGCCAGGCCAAGGAAGACCTGCACTGCTGGTGACAAAAGAATCCTCACAATGGTAAAGAAAAAGCTCCAAACGCCCGTGTGACAGACCAGAGACAGTCCTCAGGGGGCCGACTTCATGAACAGAAATAGAGAGGCCACACTGCAAGATGCAAACTACTAGTTAGCCACAAAAACAGGACGGCCGGGTTAAAAGTTTGAGAAAAAGGACTTCAAGGAGCCTGCAGAATTCTGGGAAAGGTTCTTGTGGGAAGACAAGTCAAAGATGAACCTCATCAGAGTGAAGTCTGGAGACGAAATGAGGCCATCTGATCTGTTAAACATGGCAGTGCTGGGGGTGTTATGGCTTGGGCATGTATGGCTGGCACAGGTCCTGGCACACTTCTCTTCATTGATAATGGAACTGCTGATCACAGACGCACAATGAATTCTAATGTGTGTAGGAACATCTGATCTGCTCAACTTCCAGTAAAGCCCTCCAAACTCAATGGGCGACACTTCATCCTACAACAAGATAACAGTCCACACAGACTGTTGAGAGAACACAGGAGTTTTTCAAAGCTAAAAAATGGAAGATTCTTGAATGGCCAAGCCAGTCACCTGATTTTAAATCCAATTGAGCAGGCCTTCCATACGCTGAAGAGAAAACTTAAGGGGACAAGACCCTGAAACAAGCAGGAGCTGAAGATGGCTGCATTAGGGGCTTGGCAGAGCATCACCAGAGAAGACCCTCAGCACCTGCTCATGTCTGTGAATCACAGACTTCAAGCAGTCATTACATGTGAGGGACACTCGACAAAGTCCTAATAATAGACCTACCACTGCCACATCCCAAAGATTATGGTGCCCTGAAATGGGGGGACCGTGTAGAAAAAGTGTTGCCATTTCTACATGGTGTAACTGACATGTTTGTAATTATTTTTATTGTATGCAAATATTGTTTGTAATTTTAAACAGGTGGAGTGGTGGCTCTGAGGCTATGGATGTGTGCCGGCAATCAGAAGGTTGCCAGTTTGAATCCTGTAAATGATGGACGTGTTTCCACTCCGTTGGGCCCTTGGGTAAGGCCCTTAATCTGCAAGTGCTCTGTCCCGAGTATAACGTTAATCTGCATCCAGCAGGTCTCCAACTTCCAGGGAGAACTTGGCGGTTGGTGGCAGGATTGGCACTCCAGCCACCATAAAAACCTCACACTGTTCTATTCCATTTGAACTAGTGTGGTGCTGAGGTGGTTTGTCGTGCGGTGAGTGTGACAAAGTGCATAATCCCAACCTCCTAAACTGTTGAGCAGAGGTGTAAAGAAAGAAAAAAATGTGTCGTTATGGAGGGCAGTGTCCCTTCATAAATGATACAAACGTGCTAAGTTGGATGGAAATTGTTTCTGTTTAAAAACACCATTTTTAAATGACAGCGCGGTGGTGTGGACGTAGCCCAAGGTACTGCACTTGCTTGTTCGTTTAGCACCTCCACCACACTGGATGAATTTGAGCCTCATGTGCAGCCTCATGTGCAAGGCAAGAACTAATTCTGGATGTTAGTCCATTGTGGGGCTAAGTCACTTACCTGTTTCAATACGAATCATCAACCATCCTAACCTTCACGTGTTCAGGGTGACAGTGGGAGACTGGAGTATCTGGAAGAAATCCTACAAGTGCACAGAGGAAGCGGGAAACATCCACACAGAAGGTGGACAGGCTGGGAGCTGAGAGGCAGACACACAAATCAGTGGGCCCTCTATTCTGACAGCTACTGCTTCTATTCTTCCTCCTCCTCCTCCATCTTCTCTTCCTCCTCCTTCACCTTCTTTTACAAAAACTTCACTACTGTGCTGATGATCTCCCTGAAGTTTTCAGTTCTCTGCACCAGTAGTTCTCACGTTCAGTCCGGGGCTTTTCTGTGGCTGCAGGTTTACAATTCGAACCAGCGTCACAGGTCAGTGGGCCACTCACGTTTGTAATTGATCTCATTGCTCAGATAAGACACAGTAGATAGGTAGAAAAGGCACTATATAAAATAGATAGAAAAATAGAAAAGGTGCTGTATAGAAACACACTATATGATAGATAGACAGGGCATTATAAAAATGAAAGGCACTATATAATGAAAGGAATAGATAGATAGATAGATAGATAGATAGATATATAGATAGATAGATAGATAGATATGAAAGGCACTATATGATAGATAGATAGATAAATATGTAAGACACTCTATAATAGATAGATAGGTAGGTAGATAGACATGAAAGGCACTATATAATAGATAGATAGACATGAAAGGCACTATATAATAGACAGATAGACATGAAAGGCACTATATAATAGATAGATAGATATGTAAGGCACTATATAATAGATAGATAGACATGAAAGGCACTATATAATAGATAGATATGTAAGGCACCATATAATAGATAGATAGATATGTAAGGCACTATATGATAGATAGATAGATAGATAGATATGTAGGGCACTATATAATAGATAGATAGACAGACAGATATGTAAGGCACTATATAATAGATAGATAGATAGATATGTAAAGCACTATATAATAGATAGATAAATAGATAGATAGATATGTAAAGCACTATATGATAGATAGATAGATAGATAGATATGTAAGGCACTATATAATAGATAGATAGATAGACAGATAGATAGATAGATAGATATGTAAGGCACTATATGATAGATAGATAGATAGATATGTAAGGCATTATATAATAGAAAGATATGTAAAGCACTATATGATAGATAGATAGATAGATAGATAGATAGATAGATAGATAGATAGAAATGAAAGGCACTATATAATAGATAGATAGATATGTAAGGCACTATATGATAGATAGATATGTAAAGCACTATATGATAGATAGATAGATAGACATGAAAGGCACTATATAATAGATAGATAGACAGATAGATATGTAAGGCATTATATAATAGAGAGATATGTAAAGCACTATATAATAGATAGATAGATAGACAGATAGATAGATAGATATGTAAGGCACTATATGATAGATAGATAGATAGATAGACATGAAAGGCACTATATAATAGATAGATAGATAGATATGTAAGGCACTATATAATAGATAGATAGATAGATAGATAGATATGTAAGGCACCATATAATAGATAGATAGATAGATATGTAAGGCACTTAATAATAGATAGATAGATATGTAAGGCACTATATGATAGATAGATAGATAGATAGATAGATAGATAGATAGATAGATAGATATGAAAGGCACTATATAATAGATAGATAGATAGAGAGATAGACATGAAAGGCACTATATAATAGATAAGTAGATAGATAGAGAGGTGAAAGGCATTATATGATAGATAGATAGATAGATAGATAGATAGATAGATAGATAGATAGATAGATAGAGTGGTAGTGAGGATGAGACAAAACCTTTTACTCACCTGGAACCCAGGCAGGTGGCACAGGTGCATTGAGAAGGGTGGAGACGACATTGAGATATGACATGATCAGTTTTGTGAAGGTTTGTTTCATTTTCTAATAATTCCCATTGTCTAACTTTAGCTTGACTCCCCCTCGTATATATTAACTACTAGTTCAGCTACCTGTCTAAGATGGCTTGAAATCAAAGTAATCAACACAGACCTCGCGTTAACGTTTGCTGTGCACCATGCACTCTGTTATGTCTCTGTTACATGCCATTTGGTATGGGATTCAGTAAAGCCGTGTTAATGTTTGTGACATGCCATTTGTTGGAATGACCGAGGCATAGCAACCAAATGGACACACAGACACTTATCCTTTATTGAAAGTGGATATGTTTTAAGTATGAAGCCATACATACAGTAGTATGTGTTAATTAAATATAAATGTACTGTATTAGTGTTTTAAGTTAATGGCCATGATGTAAAAGGCATGAGTCTAAACTGCAGTGTTTGACAGTCAGAGTCTCCTCTTTTTACTCATTCCACATTCACAGATTCACTCACAACCCCAAGAGGGATGCTACTTATTAAGAAAATGAAAGTCATATCACATGCACTTCAGATGAGATCATCCACCTGAAACTGAGCACGTTCGGACCCAGCCAGTATTTGGGTGGGAGACCATCCAGGAAAAGCTTGGCTTGCTGCTGGAAGAACTGTTGGTGAGGCCAGTAGGGGGCACTTACCCAGTGGTCTAAATGTAGATCCTGATGCCCCCGTGCTGGAGAAATGGCGCCGTCCTTCAGATGAGATGTAAAACTGATTCTCTGTGGTCATAAAAGATCCCTGGGCATCCTTCATAAAGAGTAGGGTGTATCCTGATGCCCTGGCTAAATTACACTCCATGGTCTAGTCATTCTGGCCCCATAATCATCCCCTGTCTCTAATTGTCTCTCTCTCTCTCACCCCTTCACCACCTAACAGCTAATGTGTGGTGAGTGTACTGATGCAAAATTGGCTGCCATCGCATCAAACAGTTTGATGCCACTCATTAGTGTTGGTTGAAGTGGCTTCCCACTCCCTGACCCGCTTTAATTTGTGAAAAAAAGTGTTCTATAAATGTATCAAACGATTATTATTATTAAGAAGAATTACATTAAAGTGGTGCAGACACCCTCTGTGATTTTAAGTTTTTACCTCTCACCATTGAAACCTGATTGGCAGAGTTCCTGCTTCTATTTACTTGAATTCTCTCTTGGTGATCTTAATGTGTATTTCAAGCCAGGGACTCAGACAGCACATCAAACAGTCAAAGTTCATTTAGAAAAGCAGCTGTCCACTTTGAACTTCCTGCATAGGAATATGTGGAGACAAAACACTCCTTTGACGACGTAACGCTGTTTGTGTGACAGCTGCCTCCGTAAATACGCAACTTGCTTCTGGAGGCAGAAATCTGAATGTCACGTGTGCCTGCGTGAAGCTCATCGCATTTGGGAAGACCGGAACTCCAACTTCACACTCACGCTGGATCTTTAGCACCATCTGCTGGCAATATTGAATATTGCACTACATGGTGCTTAAGTATCAAGGATATTTATTTTTACGCAATCATGACATACTAATTTTAATTTGACACATAAAACTGTGGATGAAAGTGATTTTTTTTTAAATACATTTTAAAAATACTCGGTCTTTTTTAGTAGCATACAAGTAGCATTCCACAGAGCAGAAATCTCCAACCTTCCGCCCCCCCCCCCAGCCCCAAAACCCTCCCCCCCCCGACATCTACTTTTACAAAATGAAAATGGCCGAGATCTACTCCTGTTTTCTAACGTTTATTCTCATAGCTTATTTCAACCCAAACAAACTGAATTAGCTTGTTTTGCCTGAACATTTATAAAATGTTGGGTGTCCACAACTCACATTTTGTATTAAAACATCATAAAAAAAATATTTAGTCCACCTGCAAGTGCATTTTGTATGTCTGTATGCATTTTCTAGCGTATCTCACACTATTGAATTAAACATTAATGCTGTCAAAACAAAACAATGCAATTCCAAATACACAGATATGACTTATTCATTTGTCATTTTGTCACATGTCACTGTTTCACTTTATTCACAGGTCCAGTTTCATGTCTGATGTGTTTTTTAGTTAGTCAGGTGACTGGCACTACATGGAGTCACCAAGAGAGGCAGGTGTCTGGTGGAGTGGAGCCACTGGGGTTCACTCTTATGGAGTCATTTAAATGTTTGTCTATCAGTCTTGTTCTTTGATTTCATGACATTCACGTCAGACTCACAGAGGTATGGAGACCCAAACAAAGCAGACATTTTCAGAGCTGCTTGGTGAAGATTCTTATAGTCATCTGGCTCTACTAAGCTCCAGAAATGCTGAAAATGCTGTTGAGACTTTAACTGCATGTTATTTTGAAGGTTTACTAATATATAATATAGAAAATCCAATGTCTGTCTGTCCGCTTTTCATGAGAGAACAACTTAACGGATTTAGATCGTTTTTTTCTATAATTTGCTTGAAGATTCCGGTTGATTTTCCGACTTCACTATGTATCATAGTTTGCTTGTGGTACCGATTTATTTGTGCGAATCCAAGAAAAAGGCAGCAGGCCGAGGGTAGGGCCTTCCTCACTCACTCGCCAGCTTCGCTGCGTGTTTCTTAACTGCTTAGCTAACAAACAAAAGAACAATTGAATTCAACTTTGTTTGATATTTAAAATAAAGTGTTACTGAGGTCTTGATGAGTTTGTGTCCGGATATTCTCTTAAGTGTATGCCACACTGAAAATATAGATTGCAATTCAGATTGTGGCTCCTGATATGATTTTTTTGGAAAGATCGCCCACCTCTAATTTGACTAATCAAGTTTTCAAATTTAAGTAGGATTCATTATCCCTTTGACGAGCTACTTGGAAAGGGGTTTTGAGCTACCGGTAACTCGCAAACAACGTGTTAGAGACCCCTGCCATAGAGTGTATTCTCATTTGAGAATCATGTCTGGCCCCACGAGGGTATGGCAATGGTGTTTTGTGATCAGTTCAGTTTCAAGGAATATGAAACTCTCCACATGCTCCACTACTGCCCCATCAATGATGACGGGCGAGTGGTCCTCCTCTCTCATCCTGAAGTCAGAAATCATTTCTTTGGTTTTGTTTAAGGTGAGGTTGCTGATATTAACTTCAGTCAGCCAGACTGGTGATCTGCTGATAGTATGCGGTCTTACCGTTGTTCTTAATGAGCCTGTGGTGTCATCAGCAGATTTAATGATATCATTAGTGTCATGTCTGGTTGCACAGTCCCAAGTGAACAGTGAGCACAATTTTGGGCTCAGATTGTCTTGTGGAGCTCCTGTTTTTACAATCTGTGATGATGTTATTTTGCTGCCAATCCTAACTACCTGAATTCTACCTGTTAAAAAGTCCAACAAGCTATTTGTAATAAATAAAAATGATTAATCTAGCCACTAAGGGGGCACACCAGCCCAACAAGCTGCCAGCCACAAGCCCTGATTAACTGAGAGAGTTGTCAGGATGAGCATCCATCTGGAATACTTTAGCCTAAACCTTCACTAATGAAGTCCGTCCAATCACTTTTGGAAAATACTTGGGCGTACCCTGTAGATCAAGTGTAGAGGTCTCTCCTGACCCTCGTCAGCGAAGTGTGCGAGCGCTACCGGTACGACGGTGGGCCTGGTAAAAGAAATAAGTCCAGAAGAAGAAAATGATGGGGAAGGAGAATGCTAAGAGTGGGGAGACTGAATACTGGAGCAATGAATGAGAAATATTTTGATGGATAGGAGGAAGATAGAAGGAAGGGGAGTAAGGCACGAGATTTGGGTGGAGGCTAGACGATGTAGTACAGTGGAGCGAATAAGCAAGTTACATTTACATTTATTGGCTTAGCAGAACGCTTTTCTCCAAAGCGACCTACAAATCAGATCAACGTAAATGTGTAAAAATCAATCCGGGGACTGTTTGGGAGCAAGTGTTATGTAACAAAGGTTACGAAATTGATTGTCACAATTGAGAAGCTCAGAACAAAATACAAACGAGTTATAATTCCTAAGTTAAAAAAATCTAACAGCTCAGTTAAGACAGAAATTCACCAAACAGGAGAGTCTTCAAATGCTTCTTAAACAGACTGAGGGAGTACAGAGGTGGCATCAATAGATGATCTTCATTAGCAGACCTCAATGGCCAAGAAGGAGCGTAAGATCTCACAAATGCCTCCATATACAGTACTTAATGCTGACCCACTGACTAATCTGTAGGAAAATAACTAGAATTTGAACTGAATATGTGCTGCTATAGGGAGCCAGTGGGGTGACCTGAAGAGAGACGTGACACATGCTCACCCCGGTTGCTTGAACATCAGATGTGCCAGTGCATTTTTAATAATCTGCAGCTGTAGTAGTATTCAAAGAACTGAAGTACAGTCTTGTCAGTCTGAACACGAGGAGTGCGAGGGTAAAGAGTGCCAAGCCTGGCCTTGAGGAGACTGCAATTAATGTCATTTACGCGTATGCTCCTCAAGTGGGCTGTGAGGAAGAGGAGACAAAATGGATGAAGACCCTAGAGTGGTACAAGAGGGAGAAAAAGTTGTTGGTAGTGATCTAAATGGGCATTTGGGAAGATGATAGGGACAGTACATGGAGGATGGGGGATTAGGGGAAAGAGCAGATTTTGCCAAGACATTTAATTTAACAATAGTGAACATATTTTTCTTTAAAGAAAATCAGTTTGTGACTTACAATAGTGGAGAAGAGAAAGCCAAGTAGACTTTTGAATGTGTTGAAGATCGCATTTGAAAAAGATAAAGAATTATATCATTATAAATGTGTGTGACAGCACAAAATAAAGTGGTGGTGACGGACTGGGAAATCATAATCGCCAGGAAGAGTAAAACCAGAGCAAGCAGAGCCAAGGATAAGGTGGTGGAGGTTAAAAGAGTCAGAGCTTAGGAACAGGTTTAGGGAGAAAATGTTACATGAAGCACAGCCATTTGAGATTGTGCAGGAAAGGAGGGAGATAAATAGCAAAGTGGAAAGTAGGTGAAGAGGTGTTGGGTAGAATGCCAGAAAGGAAACTACCTGGGGTCAAAGAGACAAGGCAGTGGAACACAGAGGTGTAGGATGTGATAACGGCTAAGAAAAGGAAAAGAGGACATACTACCAATGAGGATACAGACAGACAAACAAGGGCGCAGAGAGGGCAGTAGCAGGAGCCAAGTCAGAGTCTTTGATGAAGGGTTATGAAAAACTGGAGACACACGGGAGAGAGTAGGATTTTTAGAATAATGGAGGCTAAGAAGGATTTTTGTCAGATAAAAGATCAGCAAGGAGTGGTCTCAAGTGAGCACGTTAGGGTCAAGAATAGAAGGAAGTGGTACTGTGAACAGCTGCAGAACAAAGAAAAGTCAAAACTAGTATCTGGAGCCCAAATGAAGGGCTAATACCAAGAATAAGGAAGGAGGAAATAAAGGTTTAGCTGAAACACCTCAAAATGAGGTCAGCTTTAATCAATGTCCATTTCTGTGTGTCAAAAAAAAAAAAACAAAAAAAAAAAAAAAAAACAAAAACAAACAATTATATTTTGAAAGATTATTTTATAGATAACAGATTTTGTAACGGTAACACCATTTGAATGTTGCTACTATCAATGTTATGTACAATTTAGCAGTACTTCTGTACTTCTTCTAACTTCAGTTACATAAAGCACACTTCAGCCCCAGAAATTTGCTGCCTCCAGACTCCATTTAATATTCTGCATGTTCTCTCGCCTTTCTTTCGTAATCAAGTTGGCTTCTCCTTTTTGCAAACGTCTTCTCTGTGCAGACTTTTGTTGTTTTGACATCTGTCGCTTTACTTTTTGCTTCACCATTTCCTAGAAGATCAGACAAACAAAACAAAAAATATTCATATGTATTGAAAGAGGAATGATGTAAAATTAATTATATGGGTTGAAATATACTATACAGTTTTTCAGACATTTTGGAAACATAAAAAACTGACTTAATATACAACAGGTTTAAGCCTCTCATGCATTCATCCAAACCCTAACTCTATATATTTTGATTTGGAGAAATGTTAAATGACTATAAAAACATAATTCAGGAAAATTAAAAATAAACAATCTGTAAGAAATCAAAAAGAATTTCCTTTAGAGATTTATGGCAACACCAAGACATTATCCAGTTATTAAAATGTGAGATTTTGCAGTTGGCAGCAAAAAAAAAATATATCACAACCATTCAGAAGCTTTCAGGCATAATCATTTGGTACATGGCAACCTAAACAATATTTGCTAAATATTATTATTTTGTAACTACTGTCTACAATGTCAAAAAATTAACTACAGCAAGTATCTACAGATGTGATGAGCATCAAAACTAACTGACAGAAATGCATAAGACGGCTCATGGTACTCGAATATTATTTGGAAAAAATGTCAGCACCCTAATGGCTTTACAATGCAATCATTTGTAACAAACATAACACTCTCAGTCCTACATAATTAATCCAATTCAGGGTTGTGGGTGGCCAGAGCATATCCCTGGCAGCCTTTACATAAGGTGGGAACCCACACTGGATGAGGTGCCAGTCCACTGCAGGGCCAACGCACACATACATATTGCCAACTAATGTAATGTGTACGCCTTTGAGGATGTGTGAAGAAAATTGGAGAATCCAAAAAGAAAAACCACATATGCTTAACACTAGAATTACCAGAGCCTACGAAAAAACTCGTAGATCCGTCCCACCTTAAATCGCTTTGCACCTCTCCGTCAGCGTCTTTTGTCCTTTAAATGTTTTGATAAGCAGCAAGTAGCCTGCTATCACATCCCCCACCAGCACACAGTTTTCTCAGCTCAAGCCTGTTTACCTGCGTGTCAGTTGCTTGGAGTTGTATAAAGTGAGAAGTCAAGCAAAATCACACCTTTTATAAATACTATATCGTTAAAGAGAATGTGCAAACTCCACACAGAAGACAACTGAAGCACAATTTAACCATAGGCATAGGACCATGGAACTGTGAATGAGCTACACCAACTCTTGCTCTACTATGCTGCCCTGTTACTAATTAAGTTACTTAAATATGTACAAAAAAAGTATAACTGCTAAAAGAAAGGTTCATAATATAGACAACTATGGAGAAATATAAATGTGTTAACAGAATAAACATATATAATGCCTAAAAAGCAGAAGACCAGAAACAAACAAACTAATAAAAATAAGAATTGCACACTGAGGTTCAAATTCTACAAATTACAGTGAAAGAGACACATATTAAACATACTGAAATTTATCTGCAATATGGATAAATCAAAAAACACAAGCTAAATATATACACACAAACATACATACATACAATATACTGTATAAACCTCTCTCTATCAACCCAAATTTAGGTTTCCGTTAAATAGAGGTGACCACTCATACCAGCAGTCTTGTATGCCTAGTTAATGCTGAATTTTCAGCAATATTTTATCTACTATATTCTAAAGTTTGTCCTGTCTTTTAGCAATATGCTCAACACTTGTTATGATGACCCATTCATTAGATGCTTACTGGTATTTGATTTTTCTTTTTTTCCCCACCAATGATCTTCAATATTTGCTTCACTCATTACCTTTAAGTATTCAGGGGAGAAACTTACTTTGTTGTCTCATTTTAGTTTTCTAAAGACTCAATTTAGGTCCATATGTAGTGCTTTCTATTCAAGATAGCAGAGGTTACATATTTTAGCTTTTTTATTTTTTTATAATGGAGATGCGTCTTTCCAAAATCCTCAAACATGCTGACAAACGTCTCAGAGAAATCAGGAAAAATTCAATAAATAACAAACTTTCAATAACTGCAGTTATTAGCAAGGGCTCCATAAATGCAGAAAGTCCAATGCTGCCAAATAATAAAAATTAAAATAAAGAAGGGGTAAAAAGAAGGCTGATAATTGACCAAATGGCTCTGTAGCAGCCAAAATTTTATATTTCACACCACGGCAAAAATAGGAGGCACCAGGGCTTAACAAGGCTGAAATAGCCCTTTTAAACAGCCAATAACTATATATATATGCTTATAATTGCGACACCTATACTCACCCCAGATGTCCCTGAACTGGCACAGTGTCTTTTAAATTATTGTCACCCCACCTACCATAAAGCAGTGGATCCATACCACTCTGAAAAAAGGGGCATCCATTCTCTTATGAAATGGAGTGCCCTTGACAGAGACCTGACCTCAACCCTACTGAACACCTTTGTGATATTGTGAGCCAGGCCTTCTACCTGACCTCACAAATGCTCTTTTGGCTGAATGGGCATAAATTCCCACAGACACACTCCGGCATTTTGTGGAAAGCTTTCCCAGAAGAGTGGAGGCTATTATAGGCACAAAGTTCAAGACAACTCCATATTAGTACTCAAAGTTTTGGAATAAGATGTCTAACAAGCTCATACAGGTGTTATGGTCAGATGTCCACAAATTTTTGTCAATACAGTGTAATTTCAAAAACCTTTTTCCACTCTAAGAAATTGAAATTCGGTTTGTGTTATTTGATATAAACAACTATTTAGCGTAGTAAGTCCGATCCTCTTTTCAATCATTTGTGCTAGTAATTCTTTTCAGTAAAAGTAAGGATTATGCAAGAAAATTTCTGACAATGTTTTGTTCTTTGAATACTTTCAATAAGTGTTAGAGCTGGGTGAGTTCAATTTACATCTATGCTGCATTCTGAAGTTAACATTTGCTTTTACAAGAAGAACTGACCCTTTCTTCTTAAGTGGTAGAAATACTTAGCTTTATGTGAATACTTTTGTTTTTAAGACAATGACCTAAATATTTAAATGTATATTTAACACATACATAGATTGTGTTACATATGAATGTGCATTATTTTTGTTATGAACTTGTGTATAAAATCCAATACCCTTGAGTGGAACAGTTAGAAAATAAACCTGTCTGACACAGCAGGCACTGAATCCTGAGGATGGAAATATTATATTACTGACATATGCATTATAAGCCAAATAGATCCACATCCTGCTCTCAAGACAGATTCACTCCCTTCCAAAACATGTGTAACTCAATCTGTAGTGAGCAAGAAGAGACAAACACTACATCCCACAGGCCTTACATTTCTTGGCCAGCCTTAACTGCTTAAGGTACACAAGCATTGTTTTCATCCGAGGATTTAATGAAGGATTGTGTCTAGGGCAATTGATTTTGCCTTTACTTTCTGCAGTTATTAATGGACCCTGTGTTTCTAAATGCATTAGGCTTCTCATTTAATACCTAAACCTTGCAAGTCTTAAAATGACCTTTTACATGTTAAAAAGAATCACTGTGATTGTGTTACTAATGTACATTAGGTAAAACGCACTCGTAGGGAAGCTTTTATGACATTGACAGGCATTAAATAAAAGGCACTTGACATGAGTTTGTTTGATACCTTTATGTGTGGTTTTTAAAAACACATTCAGCTCTCATTTTTTTCACATTTGGTACTCACTGCCTGGTTACTTCAGAAAGTATATGGGTACATTTTAGTTGGGAATCACATTAAATTCTTTAATAAATCCCCTTCTGAAATGAAACTGTTAAGAAAAGGGTTATGAATAATATAAATAAAAGCTAGAATTAGTTTTTCAGTGTTTTCTTGATTAAAATGTTCTATGGGGCTGAAGCCTATCCATGTAACATCAGCCACAAGGCAGCCACCATCCCTGACAGAATGCCAGTTCATTTCATCTCATTTAATACTTCCTAAACCTCTGTAATTTCTTCCTTTTAAGACACTTTGAAGAGTCCTCTGGCCTCTTAAGCTCTGGGAATTTGTCATACGGTCAACAGATATTTAAACACCTGCTGACATTAGCTTTAACAAACTGTTGTCTTTTATAATCAAACCTTAGGCATTGGTGGCAAATCTTGTATTTTCCTGACATGAGTGAATTGGGGCATGTAGACTGTTGCGAACATCTGTGATAACAATCAATTGAGGCTTTTCAGGATTTGAGGTCCTATTTGGATATTCCTTTCTCCTTTCTTTTTCTACCAGCAACTCAGATGTGAATTTTTAAAGTCACTTCCATTTCATCAAGTCCATAGTTTTTCTCCTCTTTAACTCCAACTTCAAGACCAATTTATGCTTTATACGTGTTGTTATGCAGCATTTCCTACCAGCCTTTACCAATTTAATGAATTTAGCAATGGGATCATCCCTTTACCTTGTACATTTCATAGAATTTAGTATTTTAAAAAAATATTTCCATCTTCCAAAAAATCCCAACCATGAAAATATAAATGAGTACACTGCTCATATGTCACCCCTTGTAAGCACTATGCCATGGGATTGTCCACTAATGCTTATTTCTAGTTCTGGCAAGTTAAAACTCCAGGCACAGCTTTATGTAAATTTTGGGACTGTTGTCAATTTATAAATTTTACTCTGCATTTTCAGAAGTTTCCACCATCTATCCTATCCATCAACATCCCTCTTTGTCTCATATATTCCTACTTCTAGATTTCTCTTCTTTACCTTGTAATCTACCACAGAAGGGCATTCCCCCTATAAAACTTCCTTTATTTTTTTTTTTTTATTAATTTTATTACAATCCATACAAAGCAATCAAGTTTTTACAAAGAGAAAAATTAAGAAACTTCCTTTAACCTTCTTAGCGTTAGACCTGAGCGCTACTTGGGCTGTAAAAACAGTGCTAAAAGTGTTAGTCCCGAGAGTCACTCTGACAACAGTACAGACGCATCTCGAGTAATCGCTAGACCCAAATATTACTCGGGGCATGTTTTGCAAAAGTGACAGGGCAAGTGTTACCCGGGCAATGGTGAAGACACGTCTTCTCCTTGTCTCATAATGGAGTCTTGTAAGAAATGTTTGTGAGCAGCCCAGGTTATTACACGCTTTGATGATGACACAAGCTGAGATAATGAAGTGAATCTGTTTTCAGGTAGTGAAATTGAAGGTGATTCTGATGAATCCGAAAGTGATGCTCGTGTCAATCACACATGTGCAGTGTGGTACTCAAAAGCTGATCAGTCTGGATAGAAAATCTGCAAGGAATCATGCAACTATTGTTGTAAATTTGACGTTGGATTGTGTATCACCATGTTTCAAGATATACCACTCAAATGACACATTTTGACAGTATATTTGGTATTAGCATTATTTTTAGTATTATTATTCACTATTACTATCATTTGTATTATTATTATACTTTCTACACTTATGACTTTGTACTTTTAGTGTTTTGCATGTTTTACAGTAGAAAGACGAGATTTAATTAATATGACATTTTTCACGCCAAAAATGTGATGCTTTTTATAAGTTTTTTTTGAGAAAAAATGTAACGCTAAGGAGGTTAACCTTTGGAAGTCCACCTTTTTTCGACTTGATCCAACTAGAGTTCTCTGCTGCAAATATTAATTGATTGTATCTTCGTATGAACTCTGAAGTACAAAATGGCAAGAGATGGTACGGATGGATTATGTCCATTGGTTGACATTGCTTCTCTAAAGAGACTCCTAATCTCCAAGTTCTCTTCAGATGGAGTGTTATATGCACAAAATATTTTTTTAGATTTCCTCCTGTCTGTTTATAATTTCTTGTTTGAAACCTACATATCTCTGTACTTCCTAACATATTTCTATTATTATTCAATAACAAAAATCTGATTTCACAAAATAAAATACTTCAGCCAAAAAAAAAAAAAAAAAATTCTGTAATAGGAAAAACAAAATAAAAAACAAATCTAGAATGGCTCAGACTGTCACCAGACAACAATAGCAAAGGATTAGAGATGTGCAAGATTCACTAAGCTAAAGGAAAAAATAACTGAATATTCTGATTAAATGTAAAGGCTGGTTGGTTGTTTTATTTGGGATAGAAGTATCAGAATGTCCTTTGCAATAGATACATGAGATCCACTAAATGAACTAAATGAAATAAGACATCACATAGCTGGTTAGTGCACAGTGCTTTGCATGGCATTACACATTTTTAAAAACAGAATTAGAAGCATTAAGTTACAAAAAGAAACATGTGATTACATTACTTATAGCAACACAATAGGCCTATTTTCCCCCAGTAATAAAATCTGTTAGTTCACACTTCGTACCAACTAGATTACTCCAGCTCATGGCCAACATGGGCAGGACATATTTCAACAGAATGGGGGTGCAAGACAAATATCAACTCACTACACTACACTATGTCACTCTACTCCCTGTCAAACGGCAAATTGGTGCTAAGACAATTTACTGAAAGATACTGGAATACAAGAGGAAGCCCACGTGGATATTCCATGTGGAAAGAAATCTTAAACCATCTCTCCATGTTAGTTTGCTAGTTCAAGTGCAAATTTGTCTAGTGTGCATAATAAAATGAAAATATCTGCATTTATGACTGACTGTTTAGCATTCTGACAACCTTTAGACAGATATTCTCTCTGAATATACTGGTCTAAGTGCAAATGGTCCAGTACTGTTTACTAGAAGAAAGGAGTGAGAAAAGTGACTGTGTAGGATGGCGGAGGTCTTTAATATATACAATACATGATAAAAATACAAAATAAATAATTTGGTCTGGAAATATACTAACAGTTGTAATAATGAAAGGTTTTCCCAGCTGTGATAACAGGATGCTTTTCAGGTTGTTTTTAGGGAAGGGCCATAACTTTTGTTGTCATGTCAAAATGGTATTCAGGGTCAACCAGTAGCATTGGTGACACACACACTTACCAGTGATGCATGGACTGGTCAATGGGAAAGGCAGACTAGAAATCCACAACAATTTTGACACAGTGCCTATAAGACGTATTCACCCATCCTACCCAGGAGTTTGCAAATTTTATTATCGAATATTTTGCTCTTATTTTTTAAATTAATTTAAATCCGTTTTAACTTTGACAAAAGGGAGTACACTTCTGGTGATCAGTGTCAAAAAAGAAAAATTAAATCCATTGAGATTAAATGTTATGTATAATAAAATGCAAAAACTTCAAAAAAGATGAATACCTCTCATAGGCATTTAGAAAGGGATCCCCATTCTTTTTACTCATCTCATGATGTAGCAATAAGAAAATTCTTGAATACATGGATGAAATATGAAAATAATGATTACTATAATACTAAAATATACTGCACATGTCAAGAAGGAACCAATGAATCCTATCAGTCGATCCTCCGTTCTCAACCACAGGAGCCGTAAATGGAGAACTGCAGGGGTTGGCTGTGGTGGTGTGCTCAGAGTAGACATTGTACAGGGTTATTCAAAAGAAATATCCAATAGCCACACCATTTTCAATCTCTGCACAGCTGAACAGCAGAAAAAATTAATTCTTTTCCAACCACATAATAGACAAATCTCCATTCAGTAAGAACCACATATTTATAATTTGAAAAGTCACAGAATTAAAATAACTTAAAATGGGACATTTTATGGTATATAAAAATATGCGTATACAATTCCTAGCTGTTTGTACTATTTACACTAAGGCTTGTGTTCCATCACTCCCATTCTGTAATGATGCTCCAGTCACTCGCTGTATTTTCTTGTTATATTTATAGATGGATACGACACAAAGACTTAATAATCAAGTCTTCACTTGAAAATGCAATGAACCTGACTCTTTAAGAGTCCAACTTACAAATATGCTGATTTATGCTAAAAAGCACATATAAATCTATTCACCGATTAATCAAAAATTGAATGGATGACATAATCGGACAACTTAAATATGAGCTATGTGCTTAAGTCAGAATAACCGGTTTCTTCCCTATGCTCAATTATGCTTTAAAATATCTTGCAGAATCATCATAAAATGTTAAATCAAGAAGTGTTTGAACCAATTCAACCGATATTTAACAAAACAGAACTAAAATGTTCTAATTAAAATACTATTTTAATTTAAAATTGTGTTTTCAAAGCAGATGATACTATTGACACTTTATATATAGTTAGGACTTCATAAAGTAAGGCAGATATATGCCAAACCAATTAACATTTAGAATCTCGCAAATTAATTTTGGATATCTAAAATGCATTTCGATGCATCTCAAAATATTTTAAGATATTTTAAAATACATTCCTGTGCATTTCAACATGTCCAAAATACATTATTACATATCTAACATTAACCTATGCATTTTAAAATATCTGAAAATGATTTCAAGATATTTCCAATTCACCATCTATAGACTTTCCTATTTTTTCAAAATTTATTTGAAGAATCTTAATATACCAAGAAATTATTTTTCCATATCCTAAAATGCATTTTAGATTGCTCAAAACAGTCAGGGTTAGACTAAGCTAACTGATATGAAAGTTGAAGATTTCACAGTCATTACATTTCTGCTTTTTAAATAGTTTTATTTATAACAGTAAGTCCTATTCAAATACTAATAGTGATAATAGAATGCAGTTCCATGTGCTAGTAGACTATATTACATATGTGCTTTTTAACAGTACTTTACAAAAGAGTTAAAAACGGAGCACAAATAAACTTGTGCTGGCTGAATAACTTTCATACACAGCAGTCTGCAATTTTGGTGTGTTAATGGTGGAGGGTCTTTGACTAATTGTTCCTCAATTTTCTTAAAAATAGTATTTTTGAAAGTACACCCAATAGAACAGTATCTAATAACTAGCAATTGAAAAATACCTATTAATACCTTATGACCAATACTAGCATACAAATCATTATCTATATTAACCTATGAAAGGAGAAAAGAAACTGAAATAAGCTCCCCGTTACTTTTTAATATTAGTTAGAACACAGTAATTTGTTAAAATTATATAAATAAGAACTTGCAAAGAAACTGACTTCTTGTATTAAGCAAATGCGAATGACACACAATGGGCAAGAAGATCAGGGGCTTGCCACGATTGTTCATTTTCTACCTGGGACTGAAAGTTCATGTTAATAATAATAATAATAATACATTTTATTTATACAAGGCGCCTTTCAGAGAACTCAAGGACACCGAACAAACAATAAATAAATAAATAAAAGACACAATTATAAACAACTTAAAACATCAGAAAATCTAAAAATTAAAACCAAACAAAACCACTATAATCAGGAGGAAGAAGAAAAAGCCATTTTAAACAAATGTGTTTTAAGTTTGCATTTGAAAGATGAATATGATTTGATATTTCGGAGATCCGCAGGTAATGAGTTCCAGTGCTTGGGAGCAGAACGGCTGAAAGCTCTGCTCCCCATGGTGGTTAGACGGGTGGGAGGAACGGTCAGATGGGTGGAGGAAGAGGATCTAAGGCTACGGGATGGAATGGCAACATGTAGAAGGTCAGACAGATATGGAGGTGTGAGGTTATGGATGGCCTTAAATGTTAGTAGCAGAATCTTAAAATCAATACGAAACTTGATCGGGAGCCAATGAAGCTGCTGCAAGACCGGAGTAATATGGTGAAAAGATGGGATTCCAGTGATGATACGTGCTGCAGAATTCTGGACTAACTGAAGCTTATGAAGAGATTTATTAGGGAGACCAAAGAGGAGTGAATTGCAGTAGTCCAGCCGAGAAGTGACAAGACTATGAACAAGAATGGCAGTGGTATGAGGAGGGGCGAATGCGATTAATATTACGTAAGTGGAAGTAAGCAGACCGGGTGATGTTATTAATGTGACATTGGAAGGATAGAGTACTGTCAAGGATGACACCCAGACTCCTGACCTGAGATGATGGGGAAACAACAGAGTTATCAATAATAAAAGAAAGATTATTGGTTTTGGATAATGATGATTTTGAACCAATGAGGAGAACCTCAGTTTTGTCACTGTTTAATTTAAGAAAATTTGAAGAGAACCAGGATTTAATTTCAGAAATGCAGTCAATAAGTGAGGGTGGTGGAAAAGAGGAGGTGGGTTTATCAGCCAGGTAGAGCTGGGTGTCATCAGCATAACAGTGAAAATTAATGTTATATTTGCGAAAAATATTGCCAAGGGGAAGAAGGTAAATAATAAAAAGAAGAGGCCCCAGGACAGAGCCTTGGGGCACACCAGAAGTAACAGCAGTGGGTTGGGATGTGAAGGTTTTAAGCTGTATGAACTGAGTAAAGTTAAGCCACTGAAGCCTCCCAACTCCTGACGCCACTGTCCATTTCTAAACCAGTTCCGTGCTTATAATGTTAGGGCAGCTGCACCATTCCCATGTAATTACAGTAATTAATTCAAATAACATTTAGCTGCAGGTTGATAATGTTGGTTCTTCACAATAACAATCTGTAGATAATATTGTTTAATCAATTCAGTCTTGTATATGAGCACACAATTACTTTCCCCTTCCATTGATCTCCATGGAAGTGACTTTTTTGTACTCTATTAGTTAACTTATCTAAAGCAACAGGATGAGGCACTGATGTATGAGCTGCTTGTGCCTGATGCTCTGTCCACTGTTTGACTCATTTGCATTGGGCATCTTAGTGCCTGTCAGATGAATAAAAGAGAAAAATATACAAAATATAAAAGTTCAAGTAACTGCTCTCAAGGCAAAATTAAACCAGTAAACTAATTCTTATTTGAAGTCACACATAATGTTTCGCTGCTTTAATATGGATGAGTTTGTAAATTCACCAATGCTTTTCAATGGGAAATCTTAACATTTTAAAGACTTTGTACAGCGCAATATGTTTGAAGTGACTGAACGAAAATTAAACTGTCTCAACAAATTTCTTTCAAGAATGTGTCATATCTCAACAAAGTTCTTAGAAAATGTCTCAGATGGAGGAAACCCGCATTTTAAGATAAAGAGAAAATTAGAAGAAATATAATGTAATTTAGATATGTGAAACATTAATTTTTATATTTACTTAATTTCATTTAATTTTTTATTACTTATTACAAGTTCTTGGAGATTTGCATGAGTATATGTCTATAATGCATTGGACCAAATAATTAAATCATTTCATTTGCATACACAATTAGAATGCACAAATTAGGTTGAATACAGTGTAAAACAAAGCAATTTCATTACAATTAGCATAAAACCATAACCATATATGTTGGTTAACCTTATAATTGAAATATGGCCAGTTAACAATGGAGGAGAGAAAAGCAAAAACTCCAGTCAGCAGCACTTCTAGCGAAAATGAACCCCTGGGGGTTTACACAGCCAAATAAAAATCAGATAAAATCACAACAGTGTGCACTAGGCAGTCAACAATTAAGTACAGTATGTGATGGGCTTCAATAAGAAGATTAAATCTTTGTGACTTAAGATTCCAAGACTCCCATTATCTCAGGTGGCACTTCCCATGGGGAGGAAAGCAGCAACTTGGCAATTCAGCTGCTGGATACAGAGAAAGGAAACTGAATATCTTAAGTGCATTTATATAAGATATCTTTACTGCATTTTAAAATGTTATGAGATAGCAACCAGATCATTGTCAGATATTTCAAACGCATTTCAAGATATTTCAAAATGACAGGTGGCTCTTTTGAAACAGACACTTTACAGAATGTCATCTTGGGATATCTCAAAATGCATACACGTTATTTTACAATAAGTGCATCTCAAAATACACGGGCAATTACTTTTATGATATCTCAAAATGCACTTGAGATATTTCTAATAGTGATCAGGGGTTCTTTTAAGATACACTATAAAATGCATTTAAAATATCAGAAAATAAACATTTTACCAGATATTTATAATTCATTTTAATACATCTTAAAATACATTACAAGACATCTTAAAATTCACTTGAAATAGATACATTTGTCTCTAAATGTTAACTTTGACTTATTTCAAGAGGACATCCCTGAGCCAATTTATTTCAGTGCAAGAACACATTTGTACCACAGAGGGGCACTCATGCTACAGAAATAAACAAAAATTCAAACGCTTTAAGATAAAGTTGGATTAAGTTTGCATAAATACTACTTAGAATAATATCCAAGTCCCAAACAAACTATTTTACACATCAAAATAGAAAAAAATTAAAGAAAAAAAATTACTAATCAAAATCTGTATAATATGAAGTATGCTTAAGGGAAACACAACTGTAACATAAATACTGAACACACCTGGCCTGAAGGATTACAAAATCTTGATTTGCTATTTAGCTACTTTATACAACACTATATAAAAAACAAAAAACGTGCAGCAACAAACCTACATGGAATACACACAATGAAAATGCTATATATTACCATGGTGTCATTTCCATTTGTAGAAAAGTTCAATTAAAATGATGCTATTAAACAAAAAGAACTCATAATAGCACCACTCTGTAGCATTTAAGGTAGTATATTGGTTTGAATACTAGAAAACTATTCAATGTATTTAAGATAGGACAGAAAATAAAGAAATATGACTGAAAATACATTTGCTTGCTTTCATATGCACTGCGCCAAATGAGAATAGTTGAGAACAAAAATGGTAAATCTTCTGCTACTAGATTAGTATGAAATCAAACAGAAAAAACACAGTGACAAGTCGTAGCAATGATAAACTTACTGCAGTAAGAATTATTCCAATCATTTTGTACTTTTCTATGCTCTGCTTGAAGTATAAATAACAGACAATAATCAATTCAGTCTAGTCCATTACCTACCTTATTTAGTGTAACAGAACCAAAGTATAGTATGTAAACAAATCTCAACATTTTACTATAGAAACAAAGATTTCTAAACAAAAAAGCATGTCATTTAAATTCCTCATTCAATAAAAGAAACATTTTTAAAACTGCCCTTCAAATGATCATGGCTCTACAACTAAGTCATACTTACCAAAGGTATTGTTGAACAGCTTGTCATACTACTGGATGACATCATGCTTGTTGTTCTTTGTCGGGGTTCACTTGCATGCGCTACGATCCCCTTATCACTGAATCAGAAAAGGTACCAAGTTAATGAACTTTAATGATAAAGACTGTGATTACTGGACACTAATAAAAAAGAAAAAAGCTATATAATTAGCTAACTTTAGCACAATAAATATACCGTAAGTAAAAACTGCAATTATGAGGCTAAAAGAGCCCCAAATACCATATTTTATATTTTCACACCCACTATATATGCAAAAGGGATTTATTTAACTTCTTTAATATTCCCAAAATCCCTGATTTATTTAACGATATTGAATTTACTTTATGATAAAATGGTTTTACATTTTTTTTAAACTGTATATATATTATTGACCTCTGCCCCCGTGTCATGACTTGCAGGATTTGTGCACCACCCCCAGTCGTGCTTAGTCTGTTTGGGGGTAGGCAGAGCTTGAACTCCCATTCTGATTATTTTTCTGCTTTTCTCAAGCTTAATTTCCCTATATGCACGCTTTAAATTATGGTAAATATGTAGTATGGTGGCTCTGAGGCTAAGGATCTGCACTGGCAATCGGAAGGTTGCCGGTTCGAATCCCGTAAATGCCAATAGGGACTCTGCTCTGTTGGGCCCTTGAGCAAAGCCCTTAACCTGCAATTGCTTAGCCCTTTGAGTAGTGAGAAAAGTGCTATATAAATGCAAAGAATTATTATTATTATTATTATTAAGAGGAGTTATGATAAGAATATTTAGTAAATGGAGATCATTCAACAAGCAAGCAAAACTGTTTTGAGTTCAGTAAATCATAACCAGTACATTGGGATGAGGAAAAAATAACAAAAAACACACATATGATAAGGTTGTTGGGGTTTTGTTTGCTTATACTACACTATACAAGTATCAGCCCTTTGTTTATTTAATTTCTCTTAAGGTTTAAAATCAGGCACTAACCTGATGATGTCATGCACAAACGCTTGTGATGGCAACAGCTCATTGTTTCCATAAGCTGTTTATGGGCTACATAGTTCCATATAACACAAAAGACTATACAAATTATCTACCAATATGAATAGCGTAATACTATTCTAGAAGGATGATGACAAAAACTGAAAAAAGGAAGAAACAAAAATAAACATGGGGGAAAAAAGACATGAGCAAAACTGGAAGCTGGATACCACCCAACTCAAAACAGATAAAAATCATTAACACACAGTAGACCACTTTAATTAGATTACATAATATTGTTTAGTCACTATGGAAACATGCCATTAATGGGTGGCTAGCTATTGACTGAACAACTTTTTGCTCCAAACATGTCATGAAAAAAAACATGTAGTCAGTGACTATATATAATCAGACAAATTATCCATAATTTCTTAAGAGAAAAACATTTAACTTATTTTACTGTGCTTGAATAATGTTACTTAGATGAGAAACCTCTGAACCTCACAACTGCCAAATTTACAGAAGGAATTTAGTGATTTTAATCCTTTATTTACCATACACAATTTCTTGTATTAGAAATGTGTCATTTTTCACATACCCCAACTTACTCTGCAGCTTTTTTTTTTTTAATATGGGGGTTAGAGCGCAGGGTCAGCTATTTGTACAGTGACCCTGGAGCAATTGCAGGTTAAGGGCCTTGCTCTGGGGCCCAATGGAGTAGCATTCCTTCTGTCACTGCCAGGATTCAAACCGGCAACCTTTGACTTACCAGATCAGATCCTTTAGTCAGAGAGCCTCTAGTAATTTACTAGATACATGCATATTACAATAAAAAAATGTATACACTTTATTTACTTTAGTGCAAATAAAAAAAAGTTTTGTCAAACTGATATAAATAAAACATTAATATTAATTCCCAATAGCCAACAAGCATCCAAGTTAACAAACCTCATCATGTATTCATTAAACTAGTGCATTAGAAAAGTAAGGACTGAACAGTGTACCAAAACAAAGATCAAACAAAGGAGTGTGACAAGTCAGGGAAGCTTTTTCAGTGTTTCCATTTCAGTGAGGAATACTAGGAGGAATGGCTTCTATGATTTTATAAGTGGTACACACCACTCCTCCTTGCTGCTTCAAGGCCTTGGGGGGCAGGGGACGACAACAAAACACATAGTGGCGTAAAAGGAAACAAAGTGAATAAGATGAACAACTAATGGACAGGATCTTGTTTTAGCATATGTTGTATTCCATCAGTTTCTCACCTTTCAGGTCAGGGACCAACACATAACATGCAACAAATGTGTGCATGTTACAAAGTTAACGTTACAATAAAAACATTTACAGCATAGCATACTCATATCTGCTTAATATAATTTAGGATTAAGCAGGGGCAGAAGCTTATCTTGACAGCGCTGGGTGCAAGACATGAAACAGACATGGACAGGGCACCACTGTATGACAGGGCCTCAATGAAATTTAAAAGGTTCAGTTTTATATTGTTGATACAGATGCTTTAAGACATATTTTTTACTAAAAAGCGGTATTAGATTATTTGAAAGAGCAGCACGGGAAGAGAAGAAATTTATGCAGAATAATGTATTCTGTGTCACTGAGATTCACTTTTGGCTATTTTTTAAAATAAAGATAACCAACAATGCCTAAGAAATTATGAAAGAGCCCTGTAATTCATTAACACTACAGAAGAAAAAAAGTGAATGATAAATAACATTACCAAAATTCCATGCTGCTCACTGAGGGATCAACTAAATCAGGACATGTATCTTCTTTCTCTGATGTCCAGCTGTCTATATTTGTATCCTCTTGCTGATTTGCTGTGCTGCTCAGCATGTCCGCTTCCTCATAAGAATCATTTACAGAACAGCCTATACTGGAGTTATCGTTCCTTTCACAACTCTGTCCTTCAAGTTCCAGTAGAGAATGTCTGAACTCTGTCAGATCTATATCTTCTTCCATATGGTTAAATGCTTTACAGGAATGTTCAGACAGGCATGACACTACTTCACTTTCACCTCTGCTTTCTTCTTCACTGTTAGATTCTGAATCGCCTTCCTTTGGTTTGAAGTCCCCATCTTCACATTCTTCATTCGGTCCTTCAGGGTGAAGCAGTTCATCATCTTGCTGCATCTCTCTGGTATAACCACTAGCAGCTATTTCCACATCAAGTGACATTTCCCTTCTGGGCATAAGCAGAAAAACACCAATTAGAAAAATATCACTTCCTACAAAAGCTTTAGTACTGTATAAATATCTCTAATAAAACATTTTTTTCCTGAAGTACGCATTAATTCCTCTTCTAATATAGCATAACGCATTGACAAAGATAAGTTTCCAACATATAGGCTTAATAAAGTGGTGGGTATGTACTTTTAGTGATGTTTGAAATTCTGAACATTTTAATATAAACATTTTATAAAAACACATAAGAACATAATATTTTAGTATTAGTTCATAAATTATTTATAGTTGCTTTCTCTTGAGTAGGATCCTGAGTAGCCAATGTCTATACAGCTCAAGCACTGAAATACAAATATTTAAATCAGAGCTTTTCAAACACACCAAGATCTTCCAGATTTCTGCCAGACATCCCAGCGTAGTATGCCTGTCTACTGAAGTATGTAGCTATATTTTAAGAAATGCAGTAGAGAAAAAAGCCTAACTGAAAAGATTTTTTCAGTTAGCAACTCACATATGACTGGTGAGTTTTACAAATTTCTTGAATATTAGGTTAAATGTGAGACAGGTTAACTTGCATATTATTATCAAGCATTTGTAAAATTTATGCATTGTAATGTTTTATACAGCAAAATCTTTCTGATTTTTAATTTTTATTATGAACAGTTTTCAAGTCTGGGCAGAGTGGTGGCTCTGAGGCTACGGATCTGCGCCAGCAATCAGAAGGTTGCCAGTTTGAATCCTGTAAATGCCAGAAATGAATCTACTCTGTTGGGTCCTTGAGTAAGTTGCTTAACCAGCAATTGCTTTGTCCTGGGTATGATGTTAATCTGCACACAGCCCTGTAAGCAGGTCCCCCAAATTGCCGGGAAAACTCTGGGGTTGGTGGCAGGATTGGCACTCCAGCCACTATAAATAAATCTCACACAGTTCCAGTGTGGTGCTGAGGGGTCATCCGCTGCAGTTGGGTTCCAATCCAGGTAGTTCATTGTGTAGCAGGTGCGGCAACGTGCTATTAGAGGATGCTCCCAGCTTCCTACTTTAAAGTCTGTGGTGCCCAATTTACTGGAATATATTTGTAATTCATGAAGTAATAAATGGACTGCATTTTTCATTCCAACAAATGGCACATCAGAAACATTAGCACTACTACAGGGTGCAGTAGGGCTGCACGATTAATCTTTTTTTTGTCATGATAACGATATTTATGACCCACGATCAGTTAATAAATATCGTCGCGATTTTACAGTATAAAGACCAAACTGTTTTTACAGGCGGAGTTTACGGATTGGACTGCGTCACTATGACGTTACTGCGTCTAGATTGCAAGCGCTTTCTGAAGCAGAAGTCAATAGCAGCAATAACAGTCAGTCAGAATAAACATATGATGGCGGAGCAATGTGAGGAAGGTGCAGAAGTGCGATCGTTAGTTCCTAAAAAGGGGTCATACTCAGTTGTCTGGAACTATTTCGGTTTCGAGGAATGTGATGTTGATCAGGTACGAGTCTTGTGCAAACTTTGCTCCTGTTCCGTCCAAACGTCCCAATGTAACACAACAAACCTCATCAACCACCTTAAAAGCCACCACAAAGTACACTATCAAGAATTTCAACGACTGAAGGCACAAACAGCAACAACAAAAAATTACCAGCCATCCACAACACAGACAACAATATCAGGGACATTGTTCAACGCAATACCATATCTGCCTAGCTCGCAAAGACACCGGGAAATAACAGAGGCGATCACGTACCATATAGCCAAGGATATGTGTCCAATAACCACCGTGAGCAGTGAGGGGTTTAAAAAAATGATCGCAACACTTGATAAAAGATATAGCATTCCCTCACGCAACCATTTCTCCAATGTTGCGCTGCCCTCGCTGTATGCCGAAAAGAAATAGAAAGAGAAATTCTCAGGCTCAGCCTTGAATATTTTGCTGCCACGACCGACTTATGGTTTGGTCACAGACTTCATTTAGCCATCGGTAAGATGTATGTTTTTTTCCAAGATATATCGAAACAATTTGACAATTTAAAAATATTAATTGTTGTTGTTTTAGTGATATTATAATCAGGGGTGCACATAACTGGTACGCAGGTACGCATGCGTGGCAAAAATGATGAACGCGTAACGTCATTTTGTTACTACAGCATTTTCGCGTACAAAACAGAAGAGCTCTTGACTGTGACCGTTTTTTGACAGTGTGCGATTAAAATTTCACCTTCACCATTTGTTTTATGTCCTTTCGGTTTAAGTACTGCATTTATGTTCGAAAAGTGTTTATACCTCCGACTCAGGACCCTATTCTGCACCGGCGGAAAGCACCATACAAAGTGGTTTCGTTTTGAAATAAAATAATTTTGCGTGTTTTCCGCTTGTGGCAGTGGTAATTTTTAAATGAGGCGCAGCTGTGCGCATTTTCGGCTACTTTAAGACGGCCAAATGACAGTGCGCTCTTCACCAACAGTCTTTAGTCAGTGACGTTATTTATTAAATGATATTTAAGCGCCACACACTCACGTGATATTAGATACGTACTCAAATAGCATTTTATTTTATTTTGGTTTTATCACAAAAGAACAACTGATTCTTTCATACCATTTTTATGAAACGCAATACATTTGTTTAATGCATATTACGCTCAAGACGCAACCTTGTGTTCCGTCAAGTTGCACAATGACGATAAAAACCACAAAACCTTAAGGGAGCGATCTGCACTTATTAAGACCTCGCTGCGGAGTGCGTACCAAACACCAGCTCCTGCTACTCACCTGAGGAACACACTCAAAAAGTTATGTGCACCCCTGATTATAATGACATATTATAATGACAATGAGTCATATGTCTACAGTATAATAATCATCATTTTTATTCTGCTAATCTATCAAATTAGACATTTAAAAGTTAAAAAATATTTGATTAGTCAAATACTATTATGTTAATGTTTGTGAACCCAGATGAGTTTAGAATAAGTGTTTATTATTTATTAATAAATGTTTGATAATTGTCTTATGTAGGTGTATATAATTAGTGAAATAAAAAACATTTTTTTTTTATTGGGATAAATATGTCAAAAAAGATTCCTTTGAGTGATCCTGTTGCCAGTGATATTGTTGGCATTGAAGACAGCAGTTGCAGTCTGTGGAATTCATTTCAATTAGATGATGCTTCTGCCCTTTTATTTAAGTGCTAGACCAACAGTCCACAATTTATTGTGAACTAGGCTAGCTAGTGAAAAATAAATACGGAGCTTACCGGTGTTACTTTTTTTCTCCATAATTATAAAAAGAAAAAAAAGAAAAAAGAAAAAGAGAAACATCTAGTTTAGTTCTGCATGTAATTCATTGACCATCATCTCCTTCCTGCAACTCAGCTGGTGACAAACTTGGTCAGGTCCCACACACCTAATCTGTTTTCATCAGATGTATTTTTTAAAATGGCTCACCTTTTCACTAATTTTCCTTCTTTTGTTCCACATTTCAAAAATACCTCAATCCATTTTTCCTTCCACATATCTTTTCTTCCCCATGACATTCATTTTTATCACCTCATAACTTGTTCACGCTTCCATCAGATCATTATGCCCCATACGCATTCCAACTTTTCATTTTCATCTGCCACGTCTGACACAAAAAAACCAACACTAACACTATTTTGATATACAGGTGCTGGTCATAAAATTAGAATATAATGACAAAGTTGATTTATTTCAGTAATTCCATTCAAAAAGTGAAACTTTACACACAGACTGATGTATTTCAAATGTTTATTTCTTTTAATTTTGATGATTATAACTGACAACTAATGAAAGTCCCAAATTCAGTATCTCGGAAAATTAGAATATCAATTAAGACCAATGCAAAAAAAGGATTTTTAGAAATGCTGGCCAACTGATAGGTATGAACATGAAAAGTATTAGCATGTACAGCACTCAGTATTTAGTTGGTGCCCCTTTGGCCTGGATTACTGCAGCAATGCGGCGTGGCATGGAGTCGATCAGTCTGTGGCACTGCTCTGGTGTTATGAGAGCCCATGTTGCTCAGATAGTGGCCTTCAGCTCTTCTGAATTGTTGGGTCTGGCGTATTGCATCTTTCTCTTCACAATACCCCATAGATTTTCTATGGGGTTAAGGTCAGGTGAGTTTGCTGGCCAATCAAGAACAGGGATACCATGGTCCTTAAACCAGGAACTGGTAGCTTTGGCACTGTGTGCAGGTGCCAGGTCCTGTTGAAAAATGAAATCTGCATCTCCATAAAGTTCGTCAGCAGCAGGAAGTATGAAGTGCTCTAAAACTTCCTGGTAGACGGCTGCGTTGACCTTGGACCTCAGAAAACACAATGGACCAACACCAGCAGATGATATGGCACCCCAAACCATCACTGACTGTGGAAACTTTACACTGGACCTCAAGTAACGTGGATTCTGTGCCTTTCCTCTCTTCCTCCAGACTCTGGGACCTTGATTTCCAAAGGAAATGCAAAATTTACTTTCATCAGAGAACATAACTTTGGACCACTCAGCAGCAGTTTTGTCTTTAGCCCAGGCGAGACGCTTCTGACGCTGTCTCTTGTTCAAGAGTGGCTTGACACAAGGAATGCGACAGCTGAAACCCATGTCTTGCATACGTCTGTGCGTGGTGATTCTTGAAGCACTGACTCCAGTTGCAGTCCACTCTTTTTGAATCTCCCCCACAGTTTTGAATGGGTTTTGTTTCACAATCCTCTCCAGGGTGCGGTTATCCCTATTGCTTGTACACTTTTTTCTACCACATTTTGTCCTTCCCTTCGCCTCTCTAGTAATGTGCTTGGACACAGAGCTCTGTGAACAGCCAGCCTCTTTAGCAATGACCTTTTGTGTCTTGCCCTCCTTGTGCAAGGTGTCAATGGTCGTCTTTTGGACAACTGTCAAGTCAGCAGTCTTCCCCATGTCTGCGTAGCCTACAGAAATAGACTGAGAGACCATTTAAAGGCTTTTGCAGGTGTTTTGAGTTAATTAGCTGATTAGAGTGTGGCACCAGGTGTCTTCAATATTGAAACTTTTCACAATATTCTAATTTTCCGAGATACTGAATTTGGGACTTTCATTAGTTGTCATTTATAATCATCAAAATTAAAAGAAGTAAACATCTGAAATACATCAGACTGTGTGTAATGAATGAATCTAATATACAAGTTTTACTTTTTGAATGGAATTACTGAAATAAATCAACTTTGTCATGATATTCTAATTTTATGACCAGCACCTGTAATAGGCAGACTGCTTTTCAATTCCTATTACATTTAACATGCACCATCTTATTAAAATACAAAGAGTACAAACAGAATACTAACCTGATATCTTTAAAAGTAGGATAAAGTTCACTTTCATATGCAAACCTTTTAATGAAAAAATCACGTATGCATTTCACATCTCTGTCAAAATACCTAAATAAATGAAACAGATATAGAAAATCAACCAATAATAATATGCCAAAATTGAAATTGTAACAACTCCAAATTGTTCGGTCTAGTATGTTGTAGTTAATACTAGCTGAAATACCCGCCGTTGCCAGGGACAAAATAAAGTGTTTTTTTTTTTTTTTAATTGAGAAAAATATAATTTAAAAAAAAAAACACAACCTTAAAAATAAAAATAAATTAACAAACAATGAACACTCAGTAATGTGCTTGTCTTGTGGTCTTGTATGTATGCTATCATCAAGTAGGCACTCGGAACCGGCCAACTCTATTTAATTTCAAAAACAACAGGGACGCGGTGGTGCTCAAACACAGAATTTTGGTAGTCACCTCCTGTTTGCCCTCTGGTGGTCATTCAGAGTGTCAACTGGATGATAACGTGCATACAAGACCGCAAGATCCCCAACCCAGAAGGGGGTGGGTTAGGGCTGATTTCACCCTACAGTATTTTTAGTCGACCAATGAGAAACACGTGTACCAAGTTTCATGAAAATCGCTCCAGTTGTTCAGAAGTGATGCTGGAACATACATACATACATACATTGACTTATATATATATATATATTATACCATATGATATAAATTTTATGATTCCATGATTTTTAGTTGCTATTGAATGGACATTTATAACAGCTTACTCCCATTTGGATGAAGTTTAATGCAACATAGTATTCAAAGCATAATTATCAAGCAAGAGAAGTAAAGTAAATTTAATCTATCATAGTGTAGCAGTGTTTGTGGGAATCCACCTCAGAAACAGAGATACCCAACTGTTTTGAGGACCTTGGGAAGATGATTGATGACTCGAATATCTTTTGAGAATGTAGGCAGGAACTCTGTCGAGGTTGATTATTAGAGTAGCGCTTTTTACTGTTAATTATATTTCCTAAACCCAATATATGCACACAAATGGAATTAACATAATATTTACCTATTACCTATTACCCTAAGCCTCATATATATGCATTTATTTGTTTATTCACATTCATTTCAATTCATATAAGTGTAATTAAGTGTTTGATTCACCTTAAACTGTAAAAACTTACATTAAAATATTGCCAAAATTATTTCCTAAAAATTTCCTTTATGTTTAAAATCAGCATAAGACAAGGTGTTGAATACAGTCAGTCAGTATTATTTTATATAATTGAATGAAAATTATTTGTCAGGAAAAATAAGAATTTAAAATATTTTCCGATTGAAGTCCTTCAAAATTCATTAAAGTTACAACCGATTCTCATGAAATTAATATCCTTTAAAGAACAAGTGGATTTACAACAATATTAAGCATTGGCAGCAGAGTAGGAGACCTACAAAAAGACAGTCACATATTTCTCTCAAACACCCCACACCACCTCTTAAACTCACTAAAACATATGTAGAACACAAACCATTCAGCATTCCGGTGAGATGTAGAGACCATCTGAGGAAAATCGATCATTGTGACGTGATCTTCATTATCCAGCATTAAGTTGAATTCATTAAAATCTCCGTGAATCAGGCCATGATTTGCAAGTTTCACAATTAGTTCCATTAACTCACTGTACAAAGAAGCTGGATCATCAATGTGACGTACTTGACACCTATAAAAGTAAACAACACAAAATAAGAGACTGCTGCCAAGTAGAGTGACTGCTCTGTGTGATGCGATGATGATGCTGTGTTACAGATCACAAGATGGAACTACTGGAGTCACAAAAGTGTTTATTTCTTTAAAAATGTATATGAAGGGTCAAACAGGTCACTTTCTAAACCACCAGAGATTCTAATGATCCTAGCTTTAAATAAAGTTGCCATTTATTAATAATTAGCAAATCATTAGAAAAAATGTACATTGATATTAACAGATGCAAGTGTTTGGCCTGTTTGATGCACATAAGTTGTGTACATAACTATCAAAGTTAAGTGTTTTATCTTAGGAGCAGGGATGGTCCTCAGTTAGCTCCTTTACATTAAGAGAAACCATAGCATGAATAAGCAAATTTGTTTAATTTCTGTGTCTTTAGCTGGAGAGGTAACACAGACGACTGTAAATGAATATGTGCTACATAATTAAACTCCAATGTAAAAGCTTCTGTTAAAGTATACCAAAAATAACATTACCTTTCTTAATTCTTCTGACAATCAACACCAGTAAAATTAATAATTAAGTTCTGCTCGTTTATCACTTAATCAACAATCTAACCTTGACTGAAAACAGTGTTTCAAAGTCAAAGTACAAATTAATAATTAAAAAAAATGCACCACCAATTAAATTGAAACAATTGAGAAAAATAAAACAACAAGATCAGAATAAAAAGTAAGCTGAATGGAGACTGTTAGCAAGACGCTAGAAGGATGGCCAGGCACAATAATTTCTTTGACACCAAGAAATATTCCTTGGCCATAGTAATACACACACAATGAACTAAATAAAACAGGATAACTTAATGAATCAACTTGAAATAAAGTGCATGCAAATTTGGAAACAATATCCTGAAAATCAAAGATGAATTCTTCATACATTAAAATGAAAAGGTTATCTCATGGGCTCAGGTTTTGTTCAAAACACTAAACTACAGCATCCACTGGATTTATAATACTGCTTTCAGGATGTGTTCCAATCTGATCCCAAAATTCTTTCTAATCCCAAAAGTCTTTACTAGTGGTATAATATGTAAAAGACAAAAATGCTGTCAAAAAAATTTTCATGTTTTACTGGTTTACAACAATAAATTACAGCTATTATTTTGTTTAATGACTGTAATAAATTGAGATCAGTTAGCAGTGGGTTGTTTTTACTTTGACGTTTAAGAGTCTTTTTATGATGCGCTGTGTCAAAAAAGCCACACTAAATCCACTGTGATTCAAACAATATAGTCCAAGACAGGCAATATATACCTATTAAGATTAAAGACTCGTCTGTCCAGAGATAGCTCTTGACTTAAGCTCAATTCTGTCAGAATAAGCTCCAGAGCCCCGTTACCCTAAATTGTATCAAGCTGGTTCGAGAATATCATGTTTTCTCCAACTCTGGGTTTCATCTCTGGTCCCTACTACAGAATATGAATGACAGACACGTAACCTGGCAAAACTATACCATCACATAATGTTCATGCCAGGACTGCATGTAGTGATGTTGTAATGAACTGGGCTACATTAACAGTTTTTTTTTTGTTTTTTTTGCTAACAATGTCAAACTATATGGTTGATTGTACTTTTCAACTAGAATCTTCTGAGGTTATTGCCTTTCTTATCTCCTTAGGGTGTGCAAATATTCCCAAGTAAAGATCGTATTTCACTTATATCTATTTACTCCTTTGGGAAAATAAATAATGTTGTCACACTGCAAGTAGCAACACAAAGACAAACATGTGCCATATTTTCTCATATGTTAAGAAAGATGTATACAGTAATCCCTCCTCGATCACGGGGGTTGTGTTCCGGAACCCCCCGCGATAGGTGAAAATCCGCGAAGTAGAAACCATATGTTTGTATGGTTATTTTTATATATTTTAAGCCCTTAGAAACTCTCCCACACTGTTTATAAATATTCTCCACACAGTTATACAGTAAACCCTCGTTTATTGCGGTTAATCCGCTCCACAGATAAATGAATTTCCACGAAGTAGAATTTCTTTATTTATAAATCTAACATTTTCGCAGTTAGAGCATAGAAAACCTGTTTACGACCTTCTAAATATGTTTTTTAACATTATTAGAGCCCTCTAGACATGAAATAACACCCTTTAGTCAAAAGTTTAAACTGTGCTCCATGACAAGACAGAGATGACAGTTCTTTCTCACAATTAAAAGAATGCAAACATATCTTCCTCTTCAAAGGAGTGCTGTCAGGAGCAGAGAATGTCACAGAGAGAGAGAAAAGTAAACAATCAAAAATCAATAGGGCTGTTGGGCTTTTAAGTATAGGAAGCACGGCGATAAAGCGGCCGCAATGAAGGGATCAATGTGAAGGTAGCCTTTCAGCATTTTGTAGAGGAGCGTCCGTATCTTCCAAGTAAACAGCCTCTGTGCAAACAGCCCCTCTGCTCACACCCCCTCCATCAGGAGCAGAGAATGTCAGAAAGAGTGAGAGAGACACAGAAAAGCAAACAATCAAAAATCAATACAGGCTGTTAGAGCTTTGAAGTGTGCAAAGCACCGCAAAGGGGAAGCATATCGTATATCATTGAGGAGTTTTATTTAATACGTAATACGTGCTCTGATTGGGTAGCTTCTCAGCCATCCGCCAATAGCGTCCCTTGTATGAAATCAACTGGACAAACAAACTGAGGAAGCATGTACCATAAATTAAAAGACCCATTGTTTGCATAAATCCGCGAAAAATCCATGATACATATTTAGATATGCTTACATTTAAAATCCGCGATGGAGTGAATCCACGAAAGTCGAAGCGCGATATAGCGAGGGATCACTGTACAACACCCTCTGTAAGACGTGGATAAACAACTAAACAAACCAATATTCAATGCACTATGATATCTGGAAAGAATTTTACAAAAGTATGATTACCAAAAATCAATAAATAAAACAAAAATAAATAAATAAAACAATACGGACAGAGCAAATTTCCTTCAGGGAATGAATAAAGAATATATGAATACACACGTACTTAAATGCTTCCGTTCCTGAATTCTTTTGGAAACAATGCACATAATATATTTCAGGACTTAATGTTATGCACAGTAAAAGTAAATCCTTTCTCTCCTCCTAACTTTATGAAGATAGCAGACAGGCATAAAATTGACCCTTTCTAGCAATGGATGCCACTGGCCTTTCCAAGGAACTGAAATAACTGTTTTTAGATGACATATTGGAAAATGTCAACCGGGTGGAAGAATATGACTGCTACTTACATTCATTCACTTGAGTAAGCAAAATGGTAAAAGATTAATCCATTAGGAAAGAGCCAAACATAGCTGCCAGCAAATTACACAATTTCTTCTTGGAATGCACATCAAACTTAATGACAGCTGTTGGTGGATCTCATCGCCTTATGGGTGTCAGATTGCACAACTAGAGTAATGGAATGAGGTGACAAATTACACAACTCCATAATAAATTTTCACCACAGTTGTTTCAATTGTTTACAGTACTGTGAACCTGCCTCATTCTTAAAGTACCAATAAAAGTATGAATGCTTTACAGCAGGGGTGCCCATACTTTTTCGGCTTGCGAGCTACTTTTAAAATGACCAGGTCGAAATGATCTACCTACATTAAAAATGCTATATTAAATTATATATATATATGAGTATACTTTATACATAAAATGTATGTTGTCGTACCTTGCATAACTACCTTTATGGCACAATAGCAATTCATTTATGGTTACTACAGTACAATAAGTAGAGCCGAATAATGCAGTCAAGGAGCTTCTGAATTCAGCCGAGTGAAAAATGATGGCTGTCCGATTAACTGCGATTCAGATCGCTTTTTGGAAGGATGTCAATTTCGTAGTTTTTATGAACAGTTCGAAAGTGCCTTTCCACATTTTCCTTCTTTGGAATAGCAATGATAGATTGACACATCAGACAAACGCACTTCGACTGTGACATTGTGAGAAAAAAATCCTCTTCCAATTCCACATCCAGCCCACACACTTTCCAAACAATTTTTTTAAAATCCCTTCTTTAGTCGATATAAATTGGAAGGCTAACTAGATCACAGCTGGGGTTTTGCAGTAGCTCACGCGTTTCATCGTGCATGCGGGATGACCAGTGTGTTAAAAGAAAAGAGATCTCAGACTGGCCGCCCTGTATGTCAATCAAGTGGCAAATGCCATAGGGAGTATATATTATAGACTAACGTTTAAAAAAAATTTTTTTTTGAATGCAACGTGATCTACCTGCACTACCTTGGCGATCTACCGGTGGATCGCGATCGACGCATTGGGCACCCCTGCTTTATAGGTATGGTGAATTCAGTCGCAATCTCCATCCCACTCCCTATATTTACACTTATTTTCATTCCATCATAGTACAGTACAACAGTCAATAGTCTACAGTCCAGTCTACTAGAGATCCCCGAGACAAACTGGCTATGTGGGGTAGAAGGCCATTTAGCAATATGGACCACGTATGTTGGAATTTTTTTACCTCAATGCAACAGAGACTGTTCTTCACAATCTTCATTCAAAACCTTTCTCTTCTGCCAATATTGTTTTATTTTTTATCTTCTAGTTTCCTAGGTTGTTTCTTTTTTTTTGCCCATTCTATGCAATTTTTGTTACATGTAGTACCTTTGTAACTTAAGTTTTTGATGATTCTGTTATTGTTATTTTATTGTGGGTTCTTCCTTTTATTGGGTATGAGAAAACCACTGTAAAATAAAACAGTGTTACTATTATTATTGCCACTAAAATCTCATTCAGGCACAGGGAGACAATGTAAACTGCATACAGACAGTAACAGATTTAGGATTTACATATTGTTTCCAAGAGGCAATCCTAAAACAATGGAATGATTGTGATTATGATAGAGACAAACAACTTACATCACCAAAAAAATGACATCGGTGTTTAAGAAAGGAAAATAACACACACACACCGTGTTTACAGTTCAGTGTGGATTATGGAATGTTCAAAAAGCTCTTATCAGTTTGTTAGTATCCGGTTTCAGTCATCCACATTACACTTGCTAATAGCAAAGTGCTCTGGACATTTTAGAATAACTTACAAAATCAAATGTATTTTTTCCTCAAAAATATTGATACAAGCACAGCAAGTGGAGAATTAATCTAGCATCCAAAAACTTTCAATAGACAAGAGGATCCACTCTGCTTACACAGAGATTATGCTGCAACAACCACCCTTTGCCTATATATCCATTATGAAACCCACTTAATCCAGCTCAGTCTTGAGGTTCAGAGCTTATCATGGAAGCATTTAGGTACAAGGTAGAAACCAAGACTGGATTCCAATTCACTGCACGGTGAGCCAACATGCATGCCAAAACTCAGAATTAAGAATTAGAAGCTGCAATGCTAACCACTGCACTTTTGTACTACCTATATTTCGCTTAAAATGCCATCTCCTCTTCCCCATAACAAAACTATTTACAGAACTTAGTTTAAAGTCGCTGTTGATCACAATCTGCATAGCACGGGCTAAAAATAACATTATTTTCTCTCCATGTAAATTTAATGTGAGTGAAAAGAATATTGCATTGCTTAAAAAAAAAGTCATTAACCTGAAAATGGAGATTCCTAATAAAGCTACAGGCAACTGAGCCTTTGACATCTTTTTTACAATAAGAGATATCGTTTCCTAATTATGGCTTGTTACATTAAATACTTGTGCATGCTCCGCTACCTGATACAGTAGAACCTCGGTTCACGAACGTCTCGGTACACGTACAACTCGGCTCACGACCAAAAAGTTCGCCAAACTTTTGCCTCGGTTCACAACCACACACTCGGTATACGAACAAGCCAGTTTCCCTTTCGGTTTGTGCGCGCCGATGATTTCCGCACGTGTTGCATTGTTCTCGGTGCGTGCCTGCCTTTCTGCCTGCACGTGCGTGCCTGCCTGCACGTGCGTGCCTTCCTGCCTGCATGTGCGTGCGTGCGTGCCTGCCTGCCTGCCTGCACGTGCGTGCGTGCGTGCGTGCGTGCCTGCCTTCCTGCCTGCACGTGCGTGCGTGCCTTCCTTCCTGCCTGCACGTGCCTGCGTGCGTGCCTGCCTTCCTTCCTGCCTGCACGTGCCTGCGTGCCTGCCTTCCTTCCTTCCTGCCTGCACTTGCGTGCGTGCGTGCCTGCCTGCCTTCCTGCCTGCACGTGCGTGCGTGCCTGCCTTCCTGCCTGCACGTGCGTACGTGCGTGCCTTCCTGCCTGCACGTGCGTGCCTGCCTGAGCCGCTCCTTGTTCATTGTTCTCAGTCAGACGTGCGTGCTTTACCCGTGATATCTTTGCGCTCTATAGTTCGTGGGCTTTTGAACTTAACTATGGCTTCTAAGCAAGTGAAGAGTGGTGAGAAGAAAGTTTTGAAGAAAATTGAAATCGAAGTGAAGAAAGAAATTATTGAAAAGTTTGAGCGTGGCGTTCGTGTTACAGATCTTGCCGCCGAGTACAAGAAGTCAAAATCTACGATTTCGACTATTCTAAAGCAGAAAGAATCTATTAAAGCAGCTGATGTTGCAAAAGGTGTTACAGGGTTAACCAGGCAGAGGCCTCAAGTGCTGGAAGAGGTGGAAAAACTGTTGCTAGTGTGGCTGAACGAGAAGCAACTTGCAGGGGACAGCGTAAGTGAGGAGATGTTATGCGAGAAAGCCAGGAAGATTCATGGCGATTTGCTGCAAAACTATCCTTCTACGAGTGCCGGAAGTGAGGAATTTAAAGCCAGTAGAGGATGGTTTGAAAAGTTTTGCAAAAAAAGTGCCATTCATAGTGTGGTAAGGCATGGAGAGGCCGCTAGTTCCGACGCTGAAGCTGTGAAAGAATTCGTGAAAATTTTCACAAAATTAGTGGAGGACGAAGGCTACATCCCGCAACAAGTCTTCAACTGTGACGAGACCGGATTGTTCTGGAAGAGGATGCCGAAGAGGACCTACATTACCCAGGAAGAGAAGGCTATGCCCGGCCATAAACCAATGAAGGACAGGTTAACTGTTTTGCTGTGTGCTAACGCTAGTGGCGATGTAAAAATTAAGCTGCTACTCGTTTACCAATTTGAGAACCCTCGTGCTTTCAAACAGCACAATGTAAACAAAGCCAGACTGCCTGTGATGTGGAGGGCAAACACGAAGGGGTGGGTCACAAGAACCTTGTTTTTGGAATGGCTGCACGAGGCTTTCGCTCCCGCCGTGAAGCGATATCTCGAAGAGAATAACCTGCCTAAAAAATGCCTTCTTCTAATGGACAATGCACCGGCACACCCTCCAAATTTGGTTGACGATATGGTCGAGGAGTATGAATTTATTAAGGTCGTGTTCCTCCCCCCCAACACGACTCCTCTTCTGCAGCCCATGGACCAGCAGGTTATTTCAAATTTCAAGAAACTGTACACCAAAGGACTATTAACCAGGTGTTTCATTGTGACCGAGGAGACGTCTTTGACCCTGAAAGAGTTCTGCAAGAACCATTTTAATATTGTTCACTGCATCGGCCTCATTGATAAAGCCTGGGAAGACGTCACACACCGGACATTGATCTCGGCATGGAAGAAACTTTGGCCTGAATGCGTTCCTGAACAGGTTTTAGAAAGCTTTGAGCCTCCTGTTGTGGATGAGATTGTGTCCATGGGCAAGAGCATGGGTCTTGAAGTGGACAATGAGGACATCGAGGAGCTGGTCCTGGATCACAAGGAGGAGCTGACGACGGAGGAACTCGCTGCACTCAAGCAGGAGCAGCTTAGGTTGCTCACCGAGGAGCAGTCCTCCGGGGAAGAAGAGGAAAGGGCGGTTATAAAAAGTGATGCGATAAAAGCCATCATGGAAAAATGGAACGAGTGCCAGGATTTTTTTGAAAAGAACCACCCTGACAAAGCGATTACGAACACAGTGATAAACGACAATGTTGTCTCGCATTTCCGAAAAATTTTAATGCGTAGGAAAAGGCAAGTCACATTAGACCGCTATTTTACTAAGTCTGATCCACCAGCTAAACAGCTAAAAACACCAGAAACCCAAGAAATCACAACAGAGAAAACGCCTGAAAGAAAACATCCCTCCATCGCGGAGCTGGACTCTCCCTCAAAACTGTAACCTCCTCTCCACCCATTTCCTCCTCACTTCATGCCAGAACTCGACTCATGCGAGGTTAGTTTTCTTGGTGGTTTATACAGTAGTTTTTGTATTACGGATTTTTCAAAAGTTAATTTTTCAGTTCGTAGCGTGATTTGTTGCAGTTTTACTTTTCTCTTTTTTTTCAAATGTTCGTTTTTTTCCCTGTGCTTAAAACTCATTAAAAAAAAATTATTTACATGGAGGAGTTCATCGTGTGATTTGTTGCAATGTTACTTTTCTCTTTTTTTCAAATGTTCCTTTTTTTCCTTGTGCTTAAAACTCATTTTATAAAAAGTGTTTACAGCGATCGGGCTGTAAGGCTAAAATAGCGTGATCTTGTTACTTTTTGGTTGTTTGTGGTTGGTTTTTAAATAAGTTTCGAACTTGTTCTAATGTTCCTTTTTTTCCCCTGTGCTTAAAACTCATTTTATAAAAAGTGTTTACAGCGATCGGGCTGTAAGGCTAAAATAGCGTGATCTTGTTACTTTTTTGGTTGCTTGTGGTTGGTTTTTAAATACACTTCGGATTTGTTCTAATGTTCCTTTTTTTTCCTCTGTGCTTAAAACTCGTTTTATAAAAAGTGTTTACAGCGATCGGGCTTTAAGGCTAAAATAGCGTGATCTTGTTACTTTTTTGGTTGCTTGTGGTTGGTTTTTAAATACACTTCGGATTTGTTCTAATGTTCCTTTTTTTCCGCTGTGCTTAAAACTCATTTTAAAAAAAGTGCAGTGTTTATAGCGATCAGGCTGTAAGGCTATTAGCATGAACTCCTGCAATGTTACTGTTTTGGTTGCTTGTGGTTGGTTTTTAAATTAAAGTTCGGATTTGTTCAAATGTTCCCCTCTGTTCAGAGAGAGAGAGAGAGAGAGCGAGCGAGCACGTGCTGCTGACTTGTGTGCTACAAAGAGATTAGAGAGCACTAACGAGCACAGAGAGAGAGCAAGCGTGCTGCTGACGGGGGATGGTGGTGTGTGTGTGTGCTATAGAGAGAGAGAGAGAGAGCGAGCGAGCGCGTGCTGCTGACGGGGGGTTGGGGATGGTGGTGTGTGTGTGCTACAGAGACAGAGAGAGCGCGTAGCTGAGCAGGGAGCCTGGGTGTTTTGTGTCAGTGTTTTTCAATGTTTTTACATTAGTTTACTATTACATTATGCATTCTATGGTGTAATTAACTATATTTGTGCTTAATCTTTACATATATTTACATATTTACATACAGTTCGTATGGTCTGGAACGGATTAATTGTATTTACATACAATCCTATGGGGGAAATTGCTTCGGTTCACGACCAACTCGGTTTACGACCAGAGTTTTGGAACGAATTATGGTCGTGAACAGAGGTTCCACTGTATATTTATATAGAAGCCTGAAGATGAAATAGCATATTTTAAAATTATGATGTTTGTATTATACAAAAACATGATATTGAAAATATTGAACATTGGGATTTTGTCAAAAAGTCTGCACCAGGGAAATTTTAAAATACAGTATACAGCTTCTTCCATTGTAAAGGGGCAAATTACTTATTACATTAAAATATGTTATAAGCAAGAGAATTGACAGAAGTGGATTCACAACAGGACCACATACACTGTGAAGTACTGAATAGTTAACATTGAACCTGACCTGAATCACATACTTTAACCAAAATACAAGGTTCATTTTTCTTTGCCATTGGCACAAAACAAACACAAACTTTTTACTTAAACTTATTAACACACTAGCAAAATACCCGCGCTTCGCAGCGGAGAAGAAGTGTGTTAAAGAAGTTATGAAAAAGAAAAGGAAACATTTTAAAAAATAACGTAACATTTGCTTTCTATTCGTTTGCATAAGCACAGACCTTTACCAGCAATTATTTAATGTTAGTTCAGACCCGGCACTTAAGTTTCTGTCGCACTTTTGCTGAGTTTGTGCCAAACACTATTCTATCCCTGATCATCTCACTTTCGTTTGCATAAGCACAGTCCTTCAACAGCAATTTTAACTTAGTTACAAAGTGATCAAAAGTCTCGTTTATACCCCTCGTCCTCTCATTAAACTTGTATCTCTCGAATATCGTATTCGTCTTAGGCATGACAAACGCCAGCGGCAGCGTGTCTATGAACTTAATTTAAAGTTAAGCTTTACACCTCGTGTCTTCTCATTAAACTTGTATCTCGCGAATATTGTATTCATCGTAGGCATGACAAATGCCAGCGGCAGCGTGTCTATAAACTTAATTTAAACTTACGGTTTACACCGTGCTTTGTTTCCGCAGTAGCTGCACTTATGAATGTGCTTGTATGCGTCAATCGCTTCATATTCTTTTGCTGCCTTCTCAATTGTGTAAGGCATTTTTTGTTCAGCGCTCTTTGGAGCTCTTCCTTGTTCTCTACGTACTGCATTCACAGTCAGTTCACGTGATCTTGCGATGTCCACGGCTTTATTTAATGTTAGCTAAGACCCGGCACTTAAAAGTTTCTCTCATACTTTCGCTGAGTTTGTGTCAAACACTAGACCATCTCATCTTCGTTTGCATAAGCACAGTCCTTCACCCGCGAATATTTATCTTATATGGGCAGGCACTCAATTACGTGGGAGGCATGATGATGCGGGACGCAACTCCGCCTCACACGGCAACCGAGCTGCAAGCTATGGCCGTATATATGGTCGAAAGTAGGTTCCAGTTATGACCGTTACGCGTAGAATTTCGAAATGAAACCTGCCCAACTTTTGTAAGTAAGCTGTAAGGAATGAGCCTGCCAAATTTCAGCCTTCCACCTACATGAGTGAGTGAGTCAGTCAGTCAGTCAGTGAGTGAGGGCTTTGCCTTTTATTAGTATAGATCACTTTTTACACCTGTGAACCACTGGGGAAGAAGGTCAAAACAGAGTAAGACGATCCTGATATTTAGCAATTAAAATTCGTTACAGCCATTAAATATATTTTCTGTATGTATTAACTTAAAGAAAAAAGTTTTATATACAAATTTGACTCCCTAGATATTCTATTGTATGTGCATAATCTCTATTATCAGTAAACAACAATTGAATAAAGATGAATTAAATAAATTACCCACAGCTGTCCAAAGAGATGAATAATTAGAATAAATTGCAGACAACAGAGATGTGCCCTCACCTTTTTTTTTTTTTGTAAACATTTATTTCTGTTTTTGATTTTTGAATAAAATTAAAAGCACGTTTCTTTCTGAAGATGCAAAAACAAAAACATGCACATTATCAGGCAGGCAAAGTGCCATGTTATGCCTTTGAAATTGCTGACAGTCTACTGAAGGGTTCAGTCAGCGCATAGCAGGTCATAGGGTGCTTCCTTATGTTCCCAAAATGACCCTGTGCCCTCAGCTGTAAAAACAAATCATCACATCCTTCTCATGGATGGTTTAGAGTAGTTTTAAAACCTTTTTCTTAAGTAGGATCCCAGATGATATCAAATATTGACTGCAAGCAATTAACAAAATATACAGAGAGGAATTCTCTATGAGAAAACATCTGGACCAGAAATGACTTCTAAAACAATAAGGCATCTGGAAGGATGTATACATAAAAATTGAAAAAAAAGTTCTTAATACTGAAACTGACCTACACAGTAAGGTTTTAATATCATTGCTCCTGGGCTATTCAACATTTTTCCTATTTTTCACTATGTAACAACTGTGGTTAGCCAGAACGCCCTGTACTCTGCTGAGACTTTTTCTCATATCTTACTTAAATACTGTATATTACACCAGGTTTCCCTTGTTAATGTTTAAGGGGTCTCACAGCATAAAATTCCCAGAAATGGATAAGTGAACCACTTTTTTCTATGTATATGTAGAAATATTTTAAACCCTTAATGTTAAAAGTCAAATATAAAAGTATGAAAGAATTAAACAATAGCTAAATGCACAAACTTAACAAAAAACACTGCATTTAAAAGTAAATCAATATGCAGAATAGGTTTCTTCAGATGTGTATATGCTACCACTAAACAATCACACAACCAATGTATCAAATATGAACACATGATATAACTGAATGAAATAAATCAACAAGCCTAGAAATTATTAAATAAAAAAAAGTAGCTACATGAAAGTGCATAAAAAGCATACATCATCACTGAAAGACAGATTCAGTAATTGCATTACATGCTGCCATAGAAAATAAATCAAGGAACATGACCACTGTGTGCACAGGCATGGGGAAAAATGGACAACTGTAAGTACATTCTACTTTACAGACTTGCACACTTGAAAGGTCCTTAAAACATAATAAGCAAGTGATATTACAATACAAAAGTTGACAATCCTTTCTGTTTACATTTTCAATGCAATTTCTGTATCCCAAGATGGTTTCAAGAATACATAAAGACACACTGTTACATTAGTAACAGTCACAGAATATATTAAAATATAGAATTTTTAAAGCCAAAGAATTGTGAAAATGGCAAATTTGATTAAATAAGCTGCAAAAAAATCACATTAAGAGGACTCTTTATTTTTCTAGGTACTACAGATACTCACAAGGGATGACCATCGATCAGTTCCATTACTACGGCATGTCTGTTATAGTCCACTGGTTTAGGAACTGGAAATCCTCGGTCATACAAAGCCTATAATCAAATTACTAAGTTAGTATTTTAATACTCATGCTAAAAAAAAAGTGACTTGGAGCATACCTAATATTGCCTCTGTCTTTGATTAATCTTTAATATGACAATCACCATTACTGCCATCATTATTGGCAAAGCACACATTTGTACTACCAGAACGTCACACCAAGCATCATACAGCTCTGCACATGAAGAAAGAATGCTTCCAAGCATGACTGTTTATTTCCTTTTCAAGTGCTTCCATATCACAATTGTGCTCCATTGCTAAATTAGGTATTTTAAACAGATTCTGCAAGACATGGTTCATACCAAACGTAAAGTTAAAATGACTCCACACTTGAGTTCATATGGGCAGCATGGTAGTGCAATGTTAGCACTGCTGCAGTAAGGAGACCAGGGTTCACGTCCTGGGTGGGTCCTCCCTGTGTGCAGTTTGCATGTTCTCTCCATGTCTGCTCCCACAGTCCAAAGACATGCAAGTTAGGTGGGCTGGTGATACTAAACTAGCCCTAGTGTGTGTGTTTGCCCTGTGATGGACTGGGTCCCTGTCTAGGGTTTATTCCTGTCTTGCACCCTACCGTATGCGAGCTGGGATAGGCTCCAGCACCCCCTGCAACACTCTTATTGACTTCAGTTCTTCTGCCTTCAACTTTCCAAGATATTTACTTTCTCCATCTCTTCCATACTTCAAAATGTGGTCAATATTACAAAGAAACTAATTGATAACAAGATTCTAAAAAATATCTTTGTTACCGGTTATCATCATTATTTCAGCCTTAATACAAACAACTGAAAGAGTGCTGTATGTCTTAAAGTATTTTGCTCTGCAAGAATTAAAGTGGTCAAAATCTAGAAATAAATTGTGTGTAGCGATCATTATAGAAATATGTATCTCCTTTTCGTGGCCCCTCACTTTTTTGGTATGACACAAATGTTTTGATATTAAAACAATTAAGTATTTGTAAAGCATATTCAAATATTTTATCTTTTTCCCTAACCAATACACATGGCTTCCACTTTTTCAATTATACAGAACACCTTACTTAAATATGATTATAATTCTGACAGAAATTCTGCTGCAGCTTATTTTACCAGCATCTAACCAATGAAACAGTATCCATAATCATATTATGTTGCTCTGCAGTGCCCTTCTGATGGGGTTGACAAAGCAACAAGAGTTGACTCTCAAGAGCTCATGCTGAACTGAACAAAACAACCCACCCCCAAAATGACTCTGCATAATTAAGAGCTACCTTGGGCTGCATAAAAGTATGGAATGGTGCCACTTGCCATCCTTTTACCATAAACCGACACTGTTATATTATTTTTGTCAGAAATCTTTGTGGGGCCACTTTTTTTTGGAGTTTTAAATGCTTTTGTGAAGTTTTCATTTTTACTACTCCAATACAAGCTTTTTATTGGAGGACAGCGCTCTTGACCAGTGAGCGAGGAGGGAAGTGTATCTTCAATTCAAAAGCTTAAATTTGCTTGAACCCGCTTTATTTTTACGCACTATTTATTTAACAAAATTTCCATCCATCCATCCATTTTCCAACCCGCTGAATCCGAACATAGGGTCACGGGGATCTGCTGGAGCCAATCCCAGCCAACACAGGGCACAAGGCAGGAATCCAATCCCGGGCATGGTGCCAAACCACCGCAGGACACACACAAACACACCCACACACCAAGCACAAACTAGGGCCAATTTAGAATCGCCAATCCATCTAACCTGCATGTCTTTGGACTGTGGGAGGAAACCCACACAGACACGGGGAGAACATGCAAACTCCACGCAGGGAGGACCCGGGAAGTGAACTCGGGTCTCCTAACTGCGAGGCAGCAGCGCTATCACTGCGCCACCATGCCGCCCCTTTAACAAAACATTTGCAAAAAAATTTTTGGAGGCCATGAGCATATGAGTGGATAACTGACAAGTAGAGTAACTTAATATTTTTTTTACATGGAAATTTTAATATTGTTTGCTGTTGTTCAGCACTGGCCTTGATGATCGTCACTGAACCTCATTAAATCAGAAACTTTATTATCTCTGTTCTGCATGAAAACATGAGACTAAAAATTTATCTTGGCCATCACTACAAACAACACAGGGCAAGTAAAAAAAACTAAACAAAAAAAAATGCTTTAAGTAGTTTACCTTCATGTATGCATATTCTTTCATAGCCGAAAGTCGAGAAAGATAAAGCCATGACATCTTGTTCCTGTGCTTATGGTAGTCACGCTTATTTTTTAGATTTCGAAATGAGGTTCTACCAAGTCTGTGAAGTTTCAAAGCAAACTGCATCTCTTCAGCATTTGCTACTATGTAGATATCTGCAAGAAAACAAAACACATCTGCATTAATGTACATAGGATTACATTATATTAGTAAAATAAAAGGAATATTGAATACTTACGTGAACACTAAAACATATAGTCATATGTAGTCAAAAAAATGTCTTTTTCTTAAACAGCTTTACTAGAAAGTCAGTTTTTCCATTAGTTTTTTTTCCTTCAGAACAATGGTCACATTCAGCTCGTGGCACAATTGAAAGCAATACATTAAGTGTTCTTGTAGAAAGATTTGACATTCTAGCCCTTATCAGGTGTTCTTGAAAAAAACGATGTTACAGTTGGCTGGTGTATGCATAATAATTTGCCATACAGTGTCATCCAAAAATAAATAAAACCAAAATTTTACCTTAACTGTTTATGTTCTTAGCTGCTTGATTGCCTTGAACAATATCAGTTCTTGAAGTATGTAAGTTAATATGAATTTTGGAATGCCAAATTTACAAAAGGTGGATTTGGCTGGCAGAGGGACCCCTGAAGGCGGAGGTTTGAGTGCGAATTTGTGTCTGTACACAAATTAGTGTAAAGTGCACCATTTACAAATGTGAAAAAAAAAGCTGTAAGAAAAATTACTTTCTATTAGCTTAATGTCCAAAAACAAATTATTCCTGTACTTCAGTTTTTTTGATGTTGGTTTATATTTTATACTAGCGAGTGGGAGCCCGATCGAATCGGGCTACAAATTCTATGTTTGTGAAATCCATACTTTCTCTGCAAATAATTATTATTTTTTTTAAGTCCTTGAAATGATTTTGTTATCATGGCACTGATTTGTGCTTAAAATAGACCTTTTCGGCCAATGTAACGAAGAGCTTCCTGTTTAAACGGGGCTGCGAGACGTGAACTCAGCTCTTCGGCGCACCTCATTTGATTTTTTCCGGCAAACAAATTTTCAAAACAAACTGTATTTTACGACTCTAATCAGAGTCGGGGTAATAATTATGTTGTCATGGTCATTTTAGATCTGAGATCAGCTAAAATTTAAACAATGACCGTTGTTAATACCCAGCCATCATTACTCAGTTTGCCAATAGATGTCAGAAGGACGGATGCCAAAACCGAACTGCCCAAAGATGGATTTCGACGTACCAAGCAAATGGCGATACATTCTAAAAAAAGTCGAAGGGTTTAAGTCAGTCGACGATGTTAGTCCTGGAAAGCACGCCCCACCAAACCAACCGAACTTACTGTTATCTGCTTGAACCAACGGCAACTTACTATACTCGGCCGTCCAGCGGCGTCACTGAAGCATTCAAACAGTCTTAGCCAATCATGCAATACTGAGTCCACGTTTGCCACATTATGTTCTAACTACTGAGGCAGAGTCCTATTGCATGGTTCTAACTTGTATTGAGTCGAGGTATTGATGCGTACACCATACATACGGGGTTTTGGACCGAACACTATACGTACGGGGTATCGATGCGAACCCCATACATACGGGGTATTGACGCGAACACCATACCTATGGATAGCATCAAATTATATATAAGGATAGACTCATTATTGACAATTTTTCCCTCAACCAAAAAAAATGTCTGCCTATCCCAATTTTAAAAAGTACCTACTCCAAGAACAAAAATACTGTCTGGAAATGATACATGATACTGGATTTACAGAACCTGCATAAATAATTAAAAGCTTATGACAAAATAATTATTAATTATTAATAAGTAATAAGTTGTTTAACATTTTCAAACACATTAAAACTTCTTGTAGCATTCTGCTGTCTGGCACAGCTTCATTTGGGTGTGTTAGGTATCTGTAATTCTTAATTCACACTTGACTAAATATAAAACAATTTTGCTTTAAGCAATATATAACCGGTATAAGATCTAACTTATAAATTTATATGTACAAACAGTATTAAAATACTTCTGATGGTGTATCACACAAAAGCTCCGTAAATCCCCTCCGATTAGCAAATATGTTGGATGGATAGTTACGCTGCTTTCAGCCTTTGAAATAGTAAAACAGTAGATGGAGTAAATGCACTGTAAAACTTTATACATTTACAAACAATAAAATAAATGAAAAACTGAACAGTTAAAATGTATTATATTTTTAGTATCTTTAGGGGTTTCTCTTTATCTCTTTGACCACATAATTCTTTTTAAAACAACTATGAACACAATGCTTCAGTAAATAGCTGGATTGTGATCTTGAAAATGTTTTTAAATCATTACATGATAAATTCTTTGTAGTAATTTAAATTCAAAAGCACTTTAAAAAGCAAACAAAAACTACAACTGTTTACATAGTTTACTACAATTAGAGCAGTCGAAGTTAAAATGTTTGCTTAGTGTCATACTGTACAATGTGCCAGTGGTGGAGAATGAACTGAAAAACTTTGTGAATTGCAGCCCAATGCTTTAATCATTTAATAAATATTATACTCTGCAAGATTAACTCAGAGGTTAATAAACCAGTAATTTTTTAAGTGAGCTTCCATTAATGCTGCAATAGGTTTTGAGAAATAAGTAATCATCTACCACAAGTCAATTAAAATTTTTTGAATACTGTTAGCTATATAGTCACAGATTTAACACTCTGCATAATCAGTAACAAAGCTTACACATGGAAGGTATGAGGATAATTATTTTATGTGAAGTACCTGATTCTTTTCCTACTCCCATCTGATTTCCAACAGAGTTCAGGATGTCACGGGAGGAAAGGGTCTTGAGTGCAAGGTAATCATAACCTGCATAAGTCAAGCGATAACCCTGCACGGCTGGAAAGGAAAAGAAAAGAAAAAAAATCTACTGTGTGTGTTCACATGCATACCTACAAACATGAGCAAGGTTTATAATGTTAAAGTAGCTAATGTTCCCATATCAAATATATTCAATTTAACTTTTACTAGTAGCGGAAACTAAACATTTTTTGTTACTAAAACCATCTTTTTGTTTTAAAATATACATGTACATTTATCAGATTTGAAATTCTACATTATGTTTAAACATTATAATTGGAAAAAAATAACTAAATAGAGGTATATGCTAATTCAAATGTAACCTGATTCTCCTTTACAAGATGGCAACAAAGCTTGAACAAAAAATGTTTTGCACACCTAAACAGATTTCTGGAAATGTTATTCAAATGCTGCCAGTTGATTTGTGTGCAGTGGAGTGTCTCAAAGACCCCATTTTAAACCACAGAAACAGGCAAGGTGTTTATTTTTTTCAATGTATAAAAACACTTCACTTAAGAAAGCAATTTCTAACTGTAAATGAATGTAGAACATAACTGAGAAAAAATAACTTTGACTTGAAAACTGCCATCCTCACCCTTTAATTTTAAAACAGAAATACACAATTACAAATGCTTTAGCTGGAAATGCATTACAAGCTTGAAGGAAATGGCTTTATAAATAATGGAAGAAATTTTAGAATGATCCTAAGCGAGGTAAGCTATCAAGAAAATGTACTGATGGACAGATGGAAGAACTGTTGCGCATCTTATCTGACAGATGAGAATGCAGTAATTTAACCCCTTTATGATCTGGGCAAGTACTTCTGTTGCTGCTACAGAATGTATTGTTTTAAACGTTAGAATTATCTATTTATATTTCATGTCATTTGATTCCTAAAATATTTAAACAGTATGATAAACAATTCATTTTTATTTCACATATTTATATTGGACCACACTTGTAACACTTACTTTTGGTACGTTCATAAGCCACAAGTTTGTGCTTGACAAGCTCTCTTAAAACCTTATTACATCCTCCATGTTTGAGACTGGCAATTGATGCAATAAGGCTAGCAGGTACAATCTCATGGTTTTTCATTCCCATTTCAACCTGTACACAAAGTAAAATAAAGAAAGTCAGTCATTATTGTCAATCAACTTGTGATGTGATCCTCAGGTCATATATCTGCTGTTAACAGATGAAAATAAGTTTGGTTTTGTAATATCTAGCATTAATGAATGTGCTCTGTTTACAAGAATTTTAAAGAGATACTGATCTCTTCAACAAAAACAATAAAGAGTTGTTGGATGGTCTGTTGCCATGCTGCAGTGATTTATTGCTGAAGTTTTATTTAATTTCTGTGCCCCATTAACGTCCATTAGTTTTAATATAATGTTTAAATTTGAAACTCTTGGATTGGCCACTGATCTGTGAGGGTGTGTATGTGTTCACTCTGCAGTAGGCTGGCACTAAGTCCAGCGACTGTTCCTGCAATGTGCCAGCTTCCCCACAACCTGCCTCCAGATTGGCGAGTTTAGAAAATGGATGGATGGTTTAAAAACATCTTAACAGAACAGTAGGTCTTTGGTTTATTTTTACATTTCAAGCGTATGTGCTGGATTTTGGCAATGGTTATCAAATTATTTTCTCATGATTCACTTTTTGTAATGCAATTGCTAATTACAATCATGATAAAAAGGTACTATAAAAGAAATGGAAATTTACACTCTTATTTAAAAAGGTGTTATGCAAAAACTTCTTCAGGACTGTAAACATATCCTCTCACTTTACAAAGATTAGTAGTAAAACTAAACTGCTCCATAGATGTGTGCGTGCACATCAAGGGACTGTCTATACTTAATTCATAACTTTAAGCCTCATCAACCAGTCTTTTCATTCACACAGTCCCATACACTGGTGGCTCCTGACAAAATAAATGTTGGGGCCTAGCCATTTTAATTTCAAAATACAGAATTCAGGAAGAAGGACAGGAATCACCTTAATTTAAATCATAAGAAGTTAAATATCATTGTAGGTCTCATCATAAATGTTTGATGAGCTAGGACAGGTTGGATTGCTTGTTTTCATCAAAACATTTATGTTTTTGTTTCAAAATGCCCTCCTACTACAATCTAATGCAATAATGTCATTATGAGGCAAACAATATTAATAACATGAATACAGAACAACTTAAAAGCTCTCACTCCCCCTTCCCCCACTAGTTAACTGGTGTGATAAATCTAATAAATTGTGGGAGAGTTCAGAAAGTTGTATACATTTAACGAACAATTAACTAGGCCATTATTGTTATGTTTCGGTGTTACCATTGGAGAGGCTCGTTTAGCATGAATACAGTGAGTAAGAACTCATGCAACAGTTTACACTGTCACACAGTGGAATTGCAAGCTTCCCATGATAAAGGAAAAAAAACAGCCACTAACAAGTAAAGCCAATGTCACATTACAGAACTTCTAGACAGAGGGAATATCTTACTTGACAACTACAGCTGTTGATCTTGTTGTAGGATCGTGTCAATGTACACGACTTGACTTTCTAGCAGAGTTCTGCGCTTCCAATATATCGTGAGCTCGCCCCTTTTTTTGACAACCAATAAGGTGAGGCCTGAAGGGCTGGTGTGCATGTGCATGGTTTACAGGTACAATGAATTCAGCCACAATCTTGTCCCCCTTTTTCCATTCTACCATGGTATGTTAAACATGAGACATCAGAAAAATGAGCATCTCTACTGTTTCTAAGGTCCAAAGAACCCATGTTCCTTGTACCTTGTTACAACATTATATGTGTACTGTGTACTAAAGTTCCGGGTGGGTGCCAATTGGTTGTTAGCTGTAATCCACACAAAAAGATTCTCCCTAGGACCTGAGACAAAAATCAAACCTCTCAAAGACTCATCTCAAAGTTGTTAAAAATTAAACTGGACATTCCAAGCAGCTTGTTGGGTGTCTACCACCATGACAGTCATATTTATTTCCTGATCCAAACTGTTAACCTAAATACAGAAATACTGAATATTGCAGTTTGTATTTTCTAGTTTAGATTTCTTCTTATGTGTACTATGAATTCTTATCTGCATGCGTCTCATGGGACAATTGCATAATACCAGCAACGGACAGTGAAAGCAAACATCATAGATTAACATCAGAAGATAACATTGATCAGGTACACTCAAGCAGTTATCAATACGAACAGCTGATGAGCATCCTTACAAGCTGTGAATAAATATTATCTCCAAATGCAGTGGTACAAGTGCTCATGGTCTTGAATACTGGAGGGAGACAGGTAAATGCAGAGTGGCTGAGGGCTTTAAGAGTACGGTTTGCCATGCTTCAGTAAGTAATATTCTGAGCTGACTTCAGCACACGCATGTAGGGGTTTGTGGTGACACTAAGGGAATTGTTTATTTTATGGTGTGGCACACACCCAGCCTTGACCCAGCACGCCCATACTCACTGTCAGAGACAGTTATTGGCCAAATGAATGGATAATTAATAATGAAATATATTAATCAAACGAAAAAAAAAAAAGGAGCACGAAATATAACAAAAAACCTTTATTCAAAAGGCTCTCCTAAGATACCCAACAGTTATAAATGTACAGTTATAACAATTATAAAACAGCTCAACAACAATAAACACTAATGAAAATGTCCAAAACACGATCCAACATAGCAGAGGCAGTTGACAATGGATGGCGAGTGGAAAATTCTGTTAACGATTTGCTGTAAGCAATGTAAAGTTTGTACTGCCAGTTTCCTGATGCGGTGTGGGATGAGAAGAAGGCATGTCCAATCTGTACAAACTCACACAAACAGGCAGGCACGAGACAGACCATACATCCAGACAGGAACATTAATCCAGGATAATAAACTGGTAATCCAAATGTGTGAAACAGTGTTTTAACAGACAGATGAACGACTGCCATCAACTGGTGTCTTGCCCGTTACCTTTTTAAGAGCTCACTTGCGCCCACCAGAACTGTCCAATTGCATCATGCTTGCTGGGGCCGTACTACTTTTTTATGCAGAGCTGCTATACACTGAATGTTATGCAAGTAGTGAGGAAGGATGACACAAAAACCTGTATGGGTTGGAGAGCATGGACAATAAAAGTCAGGCTTCCCTCAAACATCCATGAGAACTGAGGGCCGCAAAGCCATAAGGCAAACTACTCACGCAGGAAGACAAAAATATACCAGTACTCATTTTCTGAGCTCACTGACACCCCCAATATATTTTTTTGCACATTGGAGAAAAAAAGCAGTATAGACACACATCTTAAGTGGGTGTGTTTTATAAAAGTTTAAATTCAAGTTTGTTGCCAAGTACAGTGAAATTCTTACTTCCATGTCTTCTTAGAACAGCGACAGTAACACCAACAAAGACAAAAAAAAAATCAACATGCACAATGTACATTTGCTATTATATGTTTAAATTATACATATGTACATAAATGCACATGCAAAGAGTGTTTTTGTTAAAATAATTCTTATTTTGATTGGTGGTTCAGTAACCTTACAGTATGTGGACTGACCCTATTCCTGAATCTACTGATGTGAGTACCATTGGTGTCATTCCATTTGCCAAAAGGAAGGAGTCAAAAAAGCGACTGCACAGGATGGCTGAGGTATTTATTAATTCCGCTTGCCTTTTATAAGAAGACAGTTAGGTTGTGGTAATATTCTGGGCTGTCTTTATCACCCACTGCAAGGCTTTATAGGCTTACAGGGTCATTACTGTCACATGTACAGAGAACAATGAAATTCTTACTACTAGAATGTGTGTAACACATTGTTACTCTGTAGCACAATGATTAGGGAGTATAACACACATCAAAACTTCTGATCTTTTCTGTTAATGTACCTAATAATCAGTAATACTAACAACTGCACAACTGTACCTGCCCTGCTAATCTTTTTCTATAATGAACAACACTAGAGTAATACATAAAATGTATTTCACTTAGTGATAAACTCTTGATACATAGAATGCATTTATGGTTATAATTAAAAACTGAATAGTGATCAAGAACTATTTTAATAACTCTGAAAATAAGCATCACACCTTTAAAAATAGATTTGTCTTAGGTTACTATCTTTACTTACTTGCAGTCTAAAGCATCTACTGTTACATTTAATTTCTTCTGTATGATCTCCCTGCAATTGTGGTAGTTGTGAAAAATTATAAATGAAAAATGTACAATTTGAAAAATAAACATGCATTGAAATATCATATATTTCATGGATTTTCAGTTGTTGTTAACCTCTACCTTTCCCTATTTTGTTAATCAGTTTTCTGTGCCACCATCATCTGATCAAGATATTGTGCAGCTGCCTGTGATGTTGGAATGAATCTGGACACTCCAACAGTCTATGAGACCCACTGCCTCAAATCAAAAGACGAAGCTTTTTAAAAAAAACAAGGAACTATCTAAGCACATTTATGTTAAACAGAATGTTCAGTGCGGGCTTAGGTGGTCTTTTGGCCTTAGAACCCTTGCAGATTTTGTTTTTTTCTCCAGCATTCTTTTCATTCTGTAGACCTCTGATAATAAATATAACACCAGGTCATGTCACTTGCAGAAAGTCTCAGAAGATTCTGCACTAATGGGGTGTATTGATAAGGGAGATGAGACAGAGGAGAGGAGTCAGGTGGAGAACTTTGTTTCTTGGTGTGAAAGAATTGTCTGCAACTTAACAGCAGCAAAACCAAGAAACAGATTACTGACTTTCACTGTACCAATGAGCCCCGCTTATTGGGCACTATTCTGGGAGTGACTGGGAAGGTGGTGCTGCTACAAGAACTCATGTAGTTGTTATATCAATGACAGGCTGTTCTGGTCATATAGCAAAGAAGGGACAAACAACCTTTTTTATATAGGAGACTGCCCTTCTGTAGGCGTGGGCAGCGACACCCTTAGCATGTTCTACATCTGTGATGGCCAGTGTGATTTCCTACACTTAAGTGTAGCCCACCGCATTAACAAGATAACTGAAAATGCATGCTCAGTTATGGGATGCACTCTTGACACCCTTGAGGTAGCAGCAGAGGACGGAATGAAGACAAAACTAAGTGCCACTATGAACAATGCTACACATCCTCTCTCTGACACACTTGAGTATTTTCAGACAACAAATGATTCTGCATGAGTGTGTTAATAAACTGGAACTCCTTGAAATAAACGGAAACACGCCCGTATAATGCCACACTTTCTACTGTAACGAATCCATTTTTTTTTATCTTTTTAGTCATTTTGGTGTACAAGTTTATTTATTCATCTTCTGTAAAAAGTCAAATTTCTCCACGGGAACAAAAAAAGTTAAATCTACCTATCACTTACAGCCAGACTGTGCACAAGAGGACTGATGGAAACACCTACGAGAAGTCTAAGCGCTGTGGGCCTTCTTGACAAGTAGCCGACATGTCCTGTGCACAATCTCGCTAGTTCTCCTTACCATTTTCTCTCACAATGATGGCATCTCTTACTAGTCTATTTGCACCATACTTTAATATGACAGCCGTGAAAAAAAACGTGCGAATTCCACAAGAAAAGGAAATCTTAGCCTGAAAGAATACCTGTCATGAAGTGGCATCACAACCTGACACATTCCAACTAGGAAACTTGACATTAACAGATGAACACCCGGTGCTGCCTCATATCAACCTGGAAGGATCTGATATTACTACAAAAATGAACTACCCTTATAGCAAGTACTGGATCATTACTAGAACCGCGTTAACGCCTAATATTTAACAAACTATGTAAGAGATTTACTCAATTACTTTAGAAAAAGTAACTATTCAAAACACAAGACGGCACACTAAGGCCTTGGTACTAGCTAGCGTTGCCTAAACCCAAAGTCAACTTACAGCTGTCAGGACTCGAAAATCATCCCTCGAAAGGTAGCGCAGGATCACAACATTTAATTTCCCCATTGTTATAATCCTCTTCGCTCAAAAACGTGTTTATTTCCAAAAAGAAAAACAGACTCGAGTCCAGAACACCCCAACAGCAAAACTTCCTCCAGTACACACGTGCGAGGCCACAGCCCCTTCCCTCTACGTCGGCGGTGAAAGGTCGAAATAGGTCCTTACAGAAAAGTATTTCTCTTTCTGGATTATCGATAACAAATGAAAGTAGTTTTCTTAATCGACAAACATCACACTTGTATCTTTATATATGTTTTATTTTTATAGCGTATGTACAGTTCACACTCAAATCAATACATTTTCTAATATTTACTTTTTATATCCCTTCTAGGTTTCGCTGCCTAGGTGAAGCGTCAGTGTAGATGCTTTAATTTGATAGGAAGCTGAAGAGCAGACAAGCAACTACTAGGGATTTTCTTCCAACTGTCAGCTAACGCATGTAAAACTTACTGCACACCTGCAGAACGGAACAATGTCCTCCGGAGGTCCAAGTGGCGACTCCAGATCGGTAAGGGAGTTTGGTCATTACGACTTGACAACCGTAAGGCATCACGAAATTTTGACGAATGCCGTGAATTGAGCTCTCCGCACTTGTAGACGTAACGGCTGAAATGTTACCGACATAGCGTTCAGTAGTATACAAACTTCGTATACGCTGCTTGAAAAGTCAAACCACCTTTTAATACTTACAAACGATTGAATATAGCCGATGAGAAAGTATTTGTTGTTGCGTATTAATACAGTCCACTCATTTTCGAAGGCTTGGGTAAGAGCCTATTGCAGTAGTCAATTGCTATTCATTAAGGGTCAGATTATGGAAATAATACCAGTCAAGTGGCCATAGTTTTTTTTCACGGAGCCAATTAAAAAAAAAAAAAAAAAAATTTTCATTATTTTAGTTAATTTTGTAATTGCAAAAAAGTTAAAACGAGTAGAGGTTCCAGAAAGAGATTGGGGCTCCAAAACTATTTTGTACCTCATATTCATGTAGCATTCAAGAAAAGAGCAAACACTTCACCTTGTCCTTTGTATCACACATCTGTAAACTGTCAGTTTACATAGAGTAATACACGGTCGGCATGTGTAGTGTAAGAATAACAGGCTTAGATCCACAAAGAGTGTTGGGGAACCAGAGGGCCCCGTTTAATCCAGGGAACAGTTGGAAAAAAAGGGGGCCAACATAAACAACACACAGGTGTGTTAAAATAATGAAAACAAAGAAATGCTTCTGAGTGGTCCATCTCAGTCATTGTTAGTCTTCAAACTGAGTGCCTCCATCCGGTCCTTGGTGGTTTTATGGAGCTGATTCCTGGAAGAGGCATGTCCTAATGACATGGACCCAGAAGTGACATCAATTGTCTTCTGGACGAAGTTCTTCATAACTGTGGATAGAAAGATATGTTGCATTAACAAAGGTGCCTCATTTTGACAAGGGGTGGTATTGCTTACCTGCGTAGAGCCTTAAGGATGCCTCCTAGACACGTGTGCCTGACAGTGTATAATTTTTATATATATATACACAGTATGTATGTAAGTGTGTGTATATATATATACATACAGTATGTATGTGTGTGTGTATATATATATATATATATATATGTACAGTATGTATGTGTGTGTGTGTGTGTATATATATATATATATATTCATGGCATTCATAGTGTGAATCACAATCTGATTGTATGGGTGGTTACCTAGCAGGTAACGCTTGTGGTTGGTCTGCAAGTCGGCAAACATCCGCCACGGTGCCCTCTTCAGTTGCGAAAAGCAGATCATGGCTTTACATTATTTGACAGTAAACTATGCAAACTTGGCTCATCCCTCAATTATTTCCTCAGTCATCAACAAAAACACTAGTTTCCGTTTAGTTAAAAAGCTAAAATTTGGCAGGATGATACATCTAGGGCATTAGGTAACTGTTAAGAAAGGACATTTCAATATAGCAATATTTTGGGGTAAACCTCCTCATCAGACAAGGTAAATATTCCAAAAACTCAAAATGCTTTGACTGATTTAATTGAAATTTGTTGATGTTATATAAAAATGAATATTTACTGATTCATGATTTTTCTTTTTAATATGCTGATGTTTGTCAGTAGTAATGCTGTAGTGAGTGGGGTATTTTTAGGCAGCATGTTCTTTTTTTTTGCCTCAGCGGTGATCGCACAGAGAATTGTAGCTTGTAGTGAAGGCTTTTTCAGCTTGTTGTGAAAAAGGGCAGTTGCCCTGTACAGAAAAAAGAAACAGGGTCGTAAGCTGCATGGAAAATGAGATGTGTAGTGAATGAAGGAAAGTTAGGCAAAACTCAAAGAAGATGTGGGTAGCAAGTGGCCTCCTTGGGTACACGTAATACTCCCTGTTCTGACGGCTTCTTCTGACTCCTCATGATATGATATATACAGTAATGCATACAAATTCAAGCTGGAATGGATTAGCAGTCACGCTTAATTACACATACTTATATATTGCAGAGAACTGGGGTGTCCCTTTGGAGGTCAGACCACGATGCACAGCTATACTCTGGTCCACAAAGCAGAAACTGGCAAGTGACAATACAGTGTGCCAGCCAACTTCATGGCCTAAGTGCAACAAAAACTAGAGATGATGGCATGTCTTGGTCAGTTTAAATGCTTGGAGAGCTCACTAAAGAGGTTAACAGAGAGGATGTGGACATTGTACATTGTACAATTTACTGTATTATTTGTATTCATCTGTTCTTTTCTATACAACGCTTAGAGTTAATTCCATGGGCCATGTAAATGTGCAGCCTGCAAATGTCAACGCTGTGTGTAATAAGTAGAAGGAAACCTTAATACACTCTATATTGCTTTTCATCTAAGCCCTCCGATACTTTCTAATGGTACAAGATTACGAATCAAAATGTTACATTCAAGTCTGATTGGAGCTACCATTTTTACAGGGTGTGCTACGGGGTTAAATTATATTTATACCCAGAATTCCCATTGTTCCTACTAATTACCCGTATGAATTCAAAATAAAAAGTTTCCTCTAAAATTATGTTTTGCAATAAGGGTTGAGCTACAGCAGGAATGTTTTACTCATTGGCAATTACATGTATCATTTTCAAGAGTAACAAGCTGAATGAACTAATATTAGCCTCTGGGGACAAAAAACAACAAAAAGAAAACAAAATTATATACAGAAAGATACTTATTTATTTGCATAGTTCTTCTGATACATCCCATTAACCCTTGACTCTTTATCTGAGGCCCATTATCTTATGAAATTTCCCAGGCAAAGCCAAGTAACACAGGTAGTTACTATATGAACCCATATAAGTGCATAGTACAGTATCAGTAGAAATACATGTATGACACTTATTTCCATTGTAAAATTCACCCTTAACAAATTTCCAACTCTGTCCTTGTTGTCATTGAACTCATTTTAAAGTACCAGCCTTGATCCATTCTGTATTAATTCTTTTCATAATTTTAAATACTTAAGTAATTTCACCTCTTAATCTGAAATGTTTCCACTCCTTTAATCTTCTCTCATAACTCATACCCTGCAGTCCCAGAATCAGTCTAGTAGCTCTTCTTTGGACTTTTTCTAGCACTTTGATCTTTTTTTTTATAACCTGTAGACCAAAACTGTACATAGTACTCCAGATGAGGCCTCACTAGTGCTTTAAAAAGCTTAAGCATAACATCATTTAACTTGTTTTCTATAATTTGTGCCATATAATGTAGCATTTGAGCACTGACTGGAAGTTGATAGTGATGGGCCCACTATGACTCCTAAGTCCTTCTCATTAGCAGAACTTTGAGATCCTCTCATTTCCTACATGTAGTACTTTACATTTACTGTATATGCCAAAGCAGGCTCTAGTGTGAATAGCTGTCTAGAAACGTTCTCTGAAAGTTCATAATTAGCTGAATGGTGCTTACCTATATGTAGTGAAAGTGTTTTCAGTTAGTTAATCTTAACCATGCTAATCTCTAGAAAGTACAAAAATAGTTTGATATGCTCTTTCTCAAAAACAACATCACGAAAAGTTTGGATTTTTACAACACATGCTAGATTACAATGCTGAAATGCTCTAATCAGAAAACATGTAATAAAAATCTCAGGACAGTAAAAATCTCCCAATGTACAGTAAATTCCTTTATAAAGAACCTAGTAAAATATTGCTCAGCTATGAATCTGTGTAGAGCAGTGCATCCTCTAAAAACAAGCATTAGTGCAATAAAGGTATTGGTTAGGGAGAGTGCATAAGGCTGTAGTCAAATATAGCTAGACAACCACTGCAATTCACATGTTCAGACTGACACATGCAGTGCCTTCAGAAACGATTTTGACCCTTTACCTTTTTATACACTTTGTTGTGTTGCAGCCTTATGATAAAATTATTTAAATTAATCATCAAGCAACTCTCAATACCCCAGAATGACAAAGCAAAAACAAGATTTTAGAAAATATTTGCAAACTTGTGTCAGTGTGATATTTCACTTTTTAATTTTTAACAACTTTTCAGACCCTTTACTTGTTGAAACACTTTTGGAAGCAATTCCATGCTGGAGTCTTCCTGGGTCTGATGCGAGAAGCATTACACACCTGGATGTGAGGATTTTGTTGCTATTCTTCTCTGCAGACTCTCTCTAGCTGTGTCAGATTGGATTCAGACTGTCAGTGGACAACTGTTTTCAGGTCTCTCCATAGATGTTCAATTAGGTTCAAGACCATGCTCTGGCTGTGGAACCCTAGAATATTCACAGAGTTGACCATACGCCACTCCTTTGTTGTCTTTGGTTTGTGCTTAGGGTCATTGTCCTGTTGAAAAATAAACCTTTGGCCCACTCTAATGTCCAGAGAATTCCGGAGAAGGTTTTCATTACGTATATGTCTGTACTTCACTCCATTCAGCTTTCTCATCAGCCCTGATTAGTCTCGTAGTCACTGCCACAGAAAAGCAACCCCACAGCATGTTGTGGACGCTGCCATGCATCTCCTTTAGAATGGTATTGCACAGGTAATAAGCAGCACCTGGTTTCTTCCAGACATGATGCTTACAATTGAGGCCAAACAGTTCAATCTTGGTTTCATCAGACTAGATAATCTTGTTTCTCATAGTCTGAGAGTTCTTTAGGTGCCTTTCTGCAAACTCCACATGGGTTTTCATGTGTCATCTAGACACCTAGCCATAAAGCCTAGATTAATGGATTGTTGCAGTTGCAGTTGTCATTCTGGGTGTTTCTCCCATCTGCACACAGGTTCTCTACAGCTCAGTCAGAGTGACCATCGGGTTCTTGGTCACTTCTCTTACCATGACCCTTTTCCCTTGATTACACAGTTTGACCAGGCAACCAGTTGTTGTTGTCCCAAACTTTTTACATTTAAGCATTACGTGCCTTATAACAGTCCCATCTCTAAGGTCTTCATGCAGTTTCCGCAGTCTCGGCTTGGTTTTTACTTTGATACATATTATCCATGGTGGGACCCTCTATAGACAGGTGTGTGTGCCTTCCCTTATCATGTAAAGTCAATTAAATTGACCACAGCTGGACTCCAAACAAGGTGTAGAAGATGTCAGTGATGAACAATAGAATTGGATGTACCTGAACCAGATTTCAAGTGCTTTATCAGATGGTCCGAATACTTGTGTTAGTGTGATATTTAAATTGTTTAGTTTTAAATAATTTGCCCAAATTCCTAAAATCCTTTGTCTTTCAGGGGAAAGAAAACAGTTTAATTTAACTGAATTTAGCAGACTGCTGCAGCATAACAAAATGAGACAAAAAAATTAAGGGTGGAAAATTTGGATGGCACTGCAATTTAAAATGCTCATCCTTTTGAGTTACGTAAAAGGGACCTTCTCCAAATATTGACTCAGGAGGCCCGAGTAATAGCAGAATTCAGTATTTCCTGTTGTTAATTTGGAACATATATAGAAGATTTACAGATTAAGATTTTATTTAATTTTATGTACTTTTTACATTTTTCAAAGGTGAATAATCTACATTAAGTTGTTCATGTACTTTTCAGTTTCATAGAAAAGAGAAAAAAATGTTTATAAAAGTTTAAATACTTTTAATATGCAGCATGGACATTGAAAAAGAATACATATTAAATAGGAACAGACTACTTTTGGATTGAGCACACATCTAGGTATTAGCATTGCCAATTTCCTTTTCACTCACTTCTTGCTTGTTTCTGTGTTATAGACTCAAATGATGTTTGAACTTTTGCCAGTAATTAGTGCATTATAATATGAGTTTCCATTTGACAGGAGCAGTTAACTGATTCATTTTTTCTGATTGATTAATATTTGCACACATGGTAGTAGTCTTATAAAGTATTGCTGATCTGTTTAATTCCTATTAAAGGAACTCTGTCCAGTATTTTCCAAAGTACTTACGTTACTAATGGACATAGTATTGTACCAAGACACATACCTTTATTCCTTTGATTTTTAAGATTAAGCCATTTTTGTAAAATATGTTTATTTTCTGGTACTTTTGAATTTTTAATCAGAACCATACCTTGAATGGAAAACCACCCTTCATTTAGAATTTGAAAAATCTTGCAACTTTGATTTCTGAAAAAAAGGATAGAATGGTCCAATGTATACTGCATATTTTAGAAGCTGCCTGTCAGTTTGATAGTGAATTACGTTCTTTAAAACACTAATGGAAATTAAGGGGCATATTTAGACTTTAAGATAGCACTTCTTCACACAAAGTGACCTGAGGATCTAGGACACCTTACTACAGTATGTTGTGTTGTTTGAAGCAGAAACTTGACAGCTTTTAAAATGAATGTGGATGATATATTAGGACAACTTACCTATTGGTTAGCTAGAAGAAATACATGGTCTGAATGTCCTTTTCTTGTTTGTCAAACTTCTTATGTTTTTAATTATTTTTTTCCTGTCCTTAAATATAATTGGTTTAGATTCTTCTGCTTTGTCATATCTACGTCCATCTCTTACTTTCTATGGGAATTTCACACTTTCATGTCACCAGGGTGCCCTTTCTAATGGCTTCTACTCAATGTTTTCATGTTGTGAAATTGAACAAAAAGTCTTTTGGCAACCCCTCATAATAGCTACTATAGTTAATGGGCTCAGCACTATATTACTAGTTACTACTTATTGTTTCAGCACTATATGCAAGTTTGTTCTATTGCAGATGTGTCCAATCCTTGTTCTGGAAGATTAACGTGGCTGATGTTCTGATTCTGGTACCACAAAATAGCAAAATGAGTGAGGCTTGGAAACAGACCCACAAACACAGGCCAACATCCTTATTGGCATGTCCCAAAATTGATCTTACATGAGTCTGATCCTGGGAATATAGGTGGTTTCTGGTCAGACCAGTGGCCATATTCAGGAAAACAGTCTTGACGCAAATGTTGCCCTACTCTTAGCAGAAGGAGATATAGCATTTTATCATTTTTTCCTTTTTTAGAAAACTACTCCTAACGTTACCATGACTTAGGAGCTGCCAGAAGATTGCATTCAGTCAGAGATCAGCATTCACATTCTTTTAAAGGTGTAATATTTTGTAAATGCTGGACAACAATGAACTTGTAAAAAGATTTTAATTTGCCAGCACATGAAGAAGCCAGGTGCTGTCAGCCAGAATCAAAGTGTTGGTAATGTTACATTTTTTTGACATGGGGAGAATGCAGCTTTGCTTTAGAAATGATTTAGATATGGCATAGACAATCACTTTATTGAATTTTCACCAAACTTTGAATGCCTTTAGAACTTGTGAGGTAATAGATTTATGAATTTCCCCACCACTCCATGTGAGATAATGTCAAAGCAGGCTGCATTCATGCAAATCCCTGGTTTCCCTGCAGATGCTGGTGTGATTGATGGCACTCACATAAAGGTCATTGTACCAAGAGTGGTTGAGCATGCATTTGTGAATTGAAAGTGATATCATAGTATCAACACATAGGCGGTCAAGGATGCAAACTGTATTTTTATTGATGTTGTGAAGTGGCCTGGTGCAGTGCATGATTGTAGTGCACTCCATGAGAATGGCATAAACCTTTTATTTGAATGTAATGATGCCCCCTCGCCCAGGTGTCATCTTCTTGGAAATTCGGCATACCCTCAGAAGAAATTTCTATCTCTTTTTGTAAACCCAATAGCTGGTGTTCATCTTTCTTACTTTATATTTTACTATTATGATTATGATTATTATTACTAATTGTTATTATCTTTGTGGTTAATCCTTTACATTAGCATCAGAAAACTACAAAGCACCATTATGATTTCCAAGGAAGCTATAACAAAATGTCATCATGAGTACCACTTTGTGGTTCGGGGTGCCATAAAATCGTCATTGATTTTCAAACCTGAGAGTGCATGCATGACACTTCATAAGTATTTCTCATGTCTTACTATGGGATAGGATGAAAAATCTTATCCTATTCAAATTGATTCATAATTGCTTGTGCTTCCTAACTTTATAGATTGATAGCCCTTAAGTATCATTGATTGGGTATTCGACTGTGATGATTAAGTTCATTTTCTTCAGCAGTGTATTTACATTAAAATTAAAGAAATACATTTAAGGTTTGTGGTTGGCTCAGTGCTGTACTGTATAGTGCTGTATTTTTTACCATGAAGGTAAAAAACTTACTAATAAGTATTTCTAGCATAGCATCAAAAATAATAAGCTAATGAAGCTGTCTGATGAAATGGTACCCTTTATTAGTCTCAATAATTGGTTTCTAATTAAGAATTTAGCTAAATCCAAAGCCCATGGCCAGTCTTGGATTGGGTGTTCGTGCAGGACTTGCATTCTTTTTAGGCAAAATTCAGTGGTCCAGTTTTCTCAGGCATAACACATAAAACAATAGCGAATTGGCCCTTAAGGGACTGTAATCCATTTGGGCTTCTTCCTCTTTTGCTTGTGAGACTGCTCCAAATTCTGTAGGACTTTTTGTTTCAGAAAGTCATAAATCCTTTTTAGCTTTCTGTGCAATCTTGTATTGTTTTAATTGCAGTTCATTTTTTTTCTGAAATGATGATGACATTTTTGAAAATTAATAAATTTAAATATGAAGGATTTTTTTAAGAATAGATGGCTTTGTTTCTGTTTTCCAGATCAAGGAAATTAGGAGACAAATGAAAATTACATTTATATATTGAGTAAACATTTTCTTAACAACAGTGGTTCTTAAAACTTGAGGTCATGTAACAATGTCTGTGGGACACAGGAAAGCATCTGGAGTAAGAGCAACATTATGGTTTAAACAGTCTGTAATTAAGTTTGTTAAAAGTGGGCCACAGTAGGTAAACAAAAGGATGACAAAAGACACTTTTTTTTTTTTTTTTTTTGGAACAGGCATCTTCTTGACAAGTACCTCATAAAAAATGCTGTTGTGGGCTAGGCATAGAGATATACTGTATGAAGGTCAGTTAAGGTTTGATCAATCTGTAGAAGTATTGTTGCCAAGCTGGGTAAACAGAACACATTCCTTCTTGAAGGCATATTTAAAAACATTTTTGGCTTTATGTACACTAGGTCAGTAATAGTGTGTACACTAGATTTAACAGGTACAGACAGAACTCTGTTCGGGAGTTAAATGTAAAGTTAGCTTTGAGTTTGTTATTCAAAATGTAATCTTTCATACAGGTAAAAAATCGGGAGTGGTCTCATGTAGACTTTCTCATATACAGTACTCAGATATGGGGATGGATATTTGAGAAGTAAACCAGAAGAGAATGATTATATTTTTATATTATGTACATGAAAGAACCATTAACAAGAAGTCAAATCAAATTAATAATATATTGAACAATTATTATAAAAGTAAAGTTGAATAAATCGCACTGCATGAATAAAAGGTAAAGTAACACTTCCGGTTAACAGAAATAGCTCAAGAGTTGATAGAAATCTACGTTTTGTACCTAATACTTGTATGCAAAATTTGGTTGACCAAAGTGAAAGCATACTCAAGTTATTGTGTTTACATGTACACACACACACAACATAATTCCAAAAATGGTATTTTCAGACTCGGGGAGGTCTAAAATGTCAAGTTTCATCAAAATCTCGAAATGGAATTTTTGGGGGATTCCAATACTTTTCCTATACTTTGTATACGAGAAAGTAAAAAGAAAAATACATTGGTATGTTTCAATCTGCCTTGTGAAAGGAAAAAGGTATAGTTAAGATGAAATTTTATAAACATTCAAGAAACCAAATCGGAATACAACAGTTTTACTTATTCATTCATTGTTTGGTGATAAAAATCTTACTTTCTTTAAAACAAAATAATTTATCTGTTTGAACTACTACTACTACTAAACACATAGCTTACATAATTCATTTGACTTGATATGTAAAAATGTTACTTTAGGTTTGTGGAGATATTCTTGGTGCAGTCTAGAATAACTCAACTTTCCCAACAGAACCTTAAGCAGTAGTAGTAGGCAGCCTTCAATTTCAAGGGATCATGCTTTTGCAGCCCTGGTGGACTGGATGTTGCAACATCTGCTGTGGCAATGAAGTCCAATCCATGAGTGACAGTCCTTGTCACACTGTGCACAGCAGGACACTAATGGCCGGTCTATACTTCAAGTTCAGAATGTGTACATGCACGCATCATGGCTTCCATGCGTTCCCAGTGTTCAAGTGACACTTCCTTTGAGTACGTCCTCAGAAAATAACGTGATTTGTGTGTGAGTTGCTGTATCAGCAATAAATTTGGGGGAGCAGTGTGTTCAAGTTGGAATGTGACGGCAGAGTCTCAACATGTGACAGTGAGCCACTTTACAGATCCTACAGGATCAATCTTGCTTGCTTCAATGTTTGAGTGGTTCCATGTGGTGAAACAAATCATCAAACTTAAATGCTTACATACAAATGTATTATTGTTTTTTTTTTTTTTCATCTATTTCTCGCACAGGCAATACAAGTGTTGCATATTACCCATTGTAATCACACAATACATTTTAAATATCTCACATACCATCTTATGTGCTGTCTTTTATTTGCACCTTCGCATCAACATCAGAATATACAGAAGAGTATTTGAGCCACAGAGAAAAAAAAATAGAGACACAGTGAAGACAAAAAAAGTCTGTTTCGTGATTAAAGTGGAAACTTTGACTTTAATCTCTTAGTTTATTTTGTCATTAAAGTAGAATATCGTAAATGTCATCTTAAAACTGACCCAGTTGTTAATCACTACGTGCTTCTGGGGTTTCCCCCTGCACTGACAGCAGCAGCTGGCAGCAATTGCCACACAGAACACTTTAAATATATGATATTTCAGCTCTCTGCACATTTAGAATCCTGATTTATACTTAACTAGCTGATTACCCAGTGGCTTCGCTCACTGAGTGCAAGGGAAAAAAATAAAATGCAGTATTTATAAAATAAGTTTGTTAATTACCAATTTTATTTTTCAACAAATAAAGAGCATTTACAATAACATAGAGGTCATACGCACGTAGTGTATTATAATATGTTCTGTGGTCATACGTAATTTAGATTTCAAATGAATGGATGTTTCGGGCAATTCACAACACAGAGAAGCCAAACATTGTTTTCTCACTGTGATGATATCTTGCTCTGCCACCCGGTGGAATCCGCCAGATTTATGTAAAGCACATGCGCAAGTATAAACAGTACACCGCTTGAATAGCAGTAACGTTCATAGGTGCATGCGTCGCATTGTGTGAAGTATAAACCCAGCCTATGGGAGCTCTGATGTCTTAAACATGAGACTTCCTGTGGGATCTCTTATCGTCCGCTTCCCGTATCACTTTTTTTCTCGTTCCTTTGGACACCCTTCATTACCTCGTGTTTCTCGGAGGGTCATGCTTGGAGACATCCTTGTAGTGCATCTGGGGTCTCTCTCTTGGTCTCTTACCAGATTCCTGTTCTCCAAAGAGGAGGTCCTTTGGTATGTGGCCATCGGCCATGTGTGAAACGTGACCCAGCCAGTGTATACCTCTGTGCTTGACAAAGATAAAGATGGAACTGGTCCTTGCCCTCTTGAGTTGATGACCTTGTCTGTCCAAGTGATACTGAATATACACCTGAGGGAGCACATATGGAAAGAGTGGAGCTGCTCTTCTTGTTCAAACTTTGCTTGTGTATAACGTTGTGCTCAGTGCACAGGCAATATACATCTCGACTTTGGTGTTTTCCGTGAGCTTGCGGTGGGCCCATGCTGTTTTTGTCAGTCTTGAAAAGGTAACTGCCTTTTCAATGTGTGTGTAAAGATATACCATAGGTTTGTGAAAATATTATTCGCACTATCTAGCAGCTCAACTGTCCCAAAAGAGTCTTAAGTAACATTGTAGAAACAATAAAACATATAATTTTTTTGTTAACAGACTATAGCTTTTAATATATTGAAGGATAAACATACGAGGGATATCCAGAAAAAAAGGTTACAAGTGCCCTGGAGGGTGCAGGGAATTTTGTTTTTCGAAGGTTGGCATACCTGCATGTAGGGGGGTCCTAACGGTCAAAATAAGCCCGGGACCGCGTCAGTCAGTTGTGAAATGTCATCACAGCAAGCGAGTTCGTCAACCTCTGCTGAGGCCGCTTGCTCCACCTACCGCCGATGCGAGATTCGTTCGGTCATCAAGTTCCTCACTTTGCGTCGCAAATCCACGGCCGAGATCCATCGTCAGCTTGTGGAAGAATTGTGAAAGAATTCTTGGGTGGGAAACGTTTTTCCAACGATGAGGAGGTGAAGGAGACAGTGGAGAAGTGGCTTTCGGAGGTGGAGCGGAGCGTATTCGACGAGGGTATAAAAAAGCTGGTGCCCAGGCTGAAGAAGTGCATCGAAGTTGACGGCGATTATGTTGAGAAATAAACACATATTTTGGAACATACCCTGTAAATTTGGTTGAAATGTATTCATTTTTCGATTTTTAGCAGCTGTTGTAACCTTTTTTTCTGGATATCCCTCGTAATTTCATGTACATGACATTATTTGTGTTAAATTTGTCTAGGTGACATGGTATTTAGAGATGTTGCTTCTCAGGTCCAATGTCATGAGTTGGTTCCTTTTTCCCATTTATTGTCCATGTGAAGTTTGCACATTCTTACCATGTCTTGTGATTTTTTTTCCACCAGGTATTCTGGGTTTCCTTTTACACCTCCTGCCATATGTGTGTTAAGTTAATTGGAGACTCTAAGTGTCCCATCCAGAGTTAATTCCTACCTTGTACCCAGTGAGGCGGAGATAAGCAGGGACTTTGCTTTGCTCTTAATTAAATAAGCAGGTTAGAAAGCAGAAGGATGGAGGGAAGTGCTAAATTCAGTTTCATTTTTGTGAACTCTAAAGAGTTATTTGTCATGTTCGGAAATTTTTTTTTTTGTGAATAATTTATGCAAATAATATGTACTGTATTTTGCAGTGGTTATTTAGCGTTTCTTTTCTGACACTGCAATTACCTTACTCAAAGTTGCTTTTACCTTTTGATTTCTGATTGCTGATTTTTGATTTGCTGCTTCATTTGAGCTGCTTTTTTATGGACACAGAGCAATCTGAACCACAGAAATGTAATATCCCTGTTTCTTGCTCAGAAAGAAATTAGTTTTGAGATACAGTGTATAGAAGTTGAAGGAAGTGCTTATTTATAATGGATATTAAAAGAAAAGCAGCATCTCTGTTTCAATTCCATACATAATAAAAATACAGTATGTTTTCTTATGTTAAAGTAACCTTTAAGTGTGCGTCTATGGAAAAATGCTTCTATATATACACTTAAAAGATTTACTGTAACACAAATGATTCTGCTGTGTACATTTCAAATTACTCAAATGGCATTACTGCTGTATCTGAAAAATGTCTGCACACTGATACAACTACAAGAATATTCTGTATAAGTGACTCAGGCTTTCAAGATTCAAAGTAATGAAAAATATGATTTATTATATAAAACAGTACCACTAAAAACACAAACACTGAATCCAACACTGCGAAAGCAAAGAAAAATGACATTTGTGCAGCATTTGATCATGTAAATCACAAAGCCCTTAGCTGATGTTTAACAAGGTTTTAGCTGTTACTACAACAACAGTCCAGCTAGTAAAGGCAATGGTCCTTTCCAGTAATAACATATGGCTGTGAAACCTGGATCATCAAGAAAGTAGGGGAAACGAAAAGTGATGCCTTTTAAGAGGTGTTAGAAAAGATTACAGATTTTACTTGGACGGCAAAATGAACAAATTATACAGATCTGATCAAATTTGAAGTGGAGGATTTGGAATAAAGCAGAATATACAGTAAGATATTTTGAATGTGTTGTGAAGAAGATTCACTAGAGAAGGTATTGACACAGTGAAAAAACAAATATAAAAGTACAAGATAATTGATTCTGTGTGTGAAGATTGCTATAAACTCCTTAATACAATATTATCTCAATATTTCAGCCTAAAATGTGTTTTTAAGTTTTAAAAAGTATTTAAATTTAGTTCCCTATTAGGTGTGTAAAAATCAAAAAAAAATTCTTAAATGTTTTGTTTAAAGAATCAGAAACATGAAAACATTTACACCGAATGCTGAACTTTATGTCAAAAAACAGCAGCTCAGAATTTGCATGTTTAAGGGTGATGTTTCAAATATGCAGTATGCATTGTCCTGTTTTTAATGTTTTATTGCACTTCAAAATCCAATGACTCTGTTCACTGCATCTCAGCACCAAATATTTTGCCATGGTAGATGCTTTTGCAAACACCTCTCCTTAAAACACAAATCCCCTTTTACCAAATGCACTGATTCTTTTCTACAGTTATAACTACAGTGATACATTACATCTTTTTTGCTGTCCCTGTTTACCTATTCTTGCACTTACCAAACTTTAGGAATATACAGTTCTCAGTTGCAATTCACTTGCTCCCAGCGCTATGATCCACTACGCTTCACCCGGGAGTGCCTTTGACTGTAGCTTATTTCTTAAACAGTCTATTAACATAGCTGACTAAAAAACTAGTTTTCTCAACTCTTGGTGGTAAAGTAGAACAAATCGTACAAGCCAGGAAGCAGGCTTAATAAGTTTTCATCTTAAATATTGTAGCTAGCGCCATAAACAAAAACAAATTGAGGCTATCAAAATTGTACACCGTGATAGTGCTAGATGTGTAGTCCTTCAGGTGGCTCCTGATCTTGTAGTTATAATGAAGCCTCCTTTCTTTCTGGTCAGCTCCCTCTTGTCTGCTCTCTATCGGATTTGCTCTGTACATAGACAGCTTATCATCTGATTTTATATTTTCCTTTTATTATAGAGTTTCATGCATTTTTCCTGTCTCTTCTCCCATTCTTCCTGGGGGAAGGGCTCATGAGATCTAAAGTTTCCCTATTTTCAATAGTTGAAGCTCATGTGAACTCAACCCATGCTTCTAAAGACTTATATGCAGTTTAGAAGGGAGCTCTGTACTTAAAAGCATAACTTCTAAACAATGTCATAAGTGACAGCTTTGCATTCAGAGGCATCACTTGTAAACCATGTCAGAAACTGCAAATTCAGGAGGTTAACACTCTTCTGAGACCAGTTACAAGCAGTTTTTGTATCATCTCTGTGCTATCTTCTATTCTTATGCAGAGCCACCAACCCTCCCCATCACAGATGGCCCCAGGGCAGTGCTAAAAAGAAGTTCTTATCTGAATAACATTACTAAAAATTCTGGGGGGAGAGGTTACAACGTCTCTGAGTTTTTTTGCACTAACGTATGCTTACTTAGAATGCTGTTTCCTTCTATTAAACATCAAGTTCAAACTAATCTTTAAAATATATCATAACAGACAATTATCACAATATATGCTAGATAGAGAGAGGAGGTTGGGAGCATACACTAATAGTGCGTTGCCACACCCACCACACAAAGAACCACCTGGACTGGGACCCGAGTGCAGTGGGTGGCACCTCAGCACCACACTGGAACAGTGTGAGTTTTTTTTTTATGATGGCTGGAGTGCCAATGCTGCCAAGATGATGGATCAGGAGTGCCAATGCTTTCAAGTTGGAGGATGCAGAATAATGTCCTACCCATGACAAAGCAATTGCAGGTTAAGGGCTGTGCTCAAGGGCCTAACACTTCTGATATTTACGGGATTTGAACCATAAACCTTCCGATTGCCGGCGCAGATCCATAGCCTCAAAGCCACCACTCTGCCTAGATAGACTTACTGTATTTATAACTTTGCATCGTGCAGTGTGGAAGCGTTCTCTAACCTATTTTTCCTGGTCTCTTTGAGGTCGCTTTGCTAGTTAAAATCCTTGACTTGACTCATTTGTTCAATTTTGATTTATTATTTTGGTATAGCCTAAACCAAAAATCAAAATTAAAAGTCAAAGAACAGAGAAGAATTTGTAGCCACATGTATCTTCAACCGGGCAGCACGGTGGCACAGTGGTAGCGCTGCTGCCTCGCAGTTAGGAGACCCGGGTTCACTTCCTGGGACCTCCCTGCGTGGAGTTTGCATGTTCTCCCCGTGTCTGCGTGGGTTTCTTCCGGGCGCTCCGGTTTCCTCCCACAGTCCAAAGACATGCAGGTTAGGTGGATTGGTGATTCTAAATTGGCCCTATTGTGTGCTTGGTGTGTGGGTGTGTTTGTGTGTGTCCTGCGGTGGGTTGGCACCCTGCCCGGGATTGGTTCCTGCCTTGTGCCCTGTGTTGGCTAGGATTGGCTCCAGCAGACCCCCGTGACCCTGTGTTCGGATTCAGCGGGTTGGGAAATGGATGGATGGATGTATCTTCAATCATAATAACTCAATGTAATTTTGTTTGTTTTGATTTATCCACAAACTTAGACAGTTAGGAAGTGTATGATGCTGATCTCTATACCATTGTGGTAAAGCTGTCACACAATATAGACAACCGATCTTCCTGCATAGGAACAGACTAGCAACCCTGCATCACAAATAGCAAACGTAATAGAAGTAAAGTGGTGCCATAGCACAAATGTATTTCAAAAATATTGTCTTCTAAACTGTTTTAAATCAAAAAAATAGACTCGCCATTTCATTCACTGACCTCTAAAACCCACAGAATTATCTCTATTATTTTAGTATTCTAAGGATAAAGGCTAAAAAAAATATTCATAATAAGTACAGATCATGACAGCATGTAGTAAAATCACTATTTCCTACCTACTGATGCAACAAGTACCTTATACATTCAATTCTTTATGAGCTGCTTACAAATACAGCAGTTCTCACATATGACCGTGTCACTCTTTATTGAGAAAACCAGTGAGAATCTTACAAACCATTCTCACTGGTGTTAAGTTCCTTCTAACCGGTGTGAGATGTTTGGGAAACCTGGCCCAGATCTCAACCTCTCTGAGATGCTGTGGTGATGCTGTTTCTAAACAAATGGTCTCAAGCTTCAGTGAAGTGAAATGACATAAGAGTGGGCTAGAGTTCCTCCAGTGTGGTACAAGCGAGTGGTAAACTCAGGTAGAAAACAATTATTGTTGCTGAAGGGGTTTTCAAATGCTACCGAATCATATGTTGTACTTACTTTTTCACACATGGTTTTAAATGTTGGCTTTTATAAGTAACAAATGAGAAAGTAAATTCTGTTTTGTGTTCTTTGTGAACTGAGATAAGAGATATCTAACTTAAAGAGTTTGAGGATTACATGATTATTTGTTATGCCTTCATATGTAAATCCATAGAATTAGAAGTGTACTTGACTTCTTTTTACACAATTGTATTGTAGAGCATCATGTTCTAGCTGTGCTTGTATAGTCATTGCACTTAATCTCTGAGAAAACAACCATTGTTTAAAGTAAAGGATTTGTTTCATTTGATCATTCTGGCTCTCGGTGACTGCGTTGGATTAAGAAGTGGGTTGAAGAATGTACGTGTTTATGTGTTTGAATTGCATTTAATTAATCACATGTCTCTAGCTGTGGCTGGACACCTCCATATTCTCCCATCTGTAACTGTTCATCATTTCTGTGTTTCCCGTCATTCAGCACATAGATCTGCTTTACCGAAAACCCCTTCTCATCTGTGCTCCTGTGTTTGGGTAGCCTTTGCTCAGCTTAGCAGACGGTGACGTCACTTTCTGCTGTCCAGCTGCCTTAAAACTTTGCAGAGTGCAGCTGCTGTTTCAGACATGAACATAATTAAAAACAATTTTCACATTTTCAAACAAGTAATTACTTTAATTAGGGGTGTGGTGCGACTAGAACACTTTTTGATAAATGGATGGATTCCGTGAATAACAACTTGTATAGATTCGGGAGTATGAAAAGACCCATACTGGGAAACACTTTTAAAGTTAGTGCCCTAATAATGCATAGCTTAATCCTCTGAGAGTTAGGTTTTGCTCTTCAAAATAATTAAAATGAACATTGTAATTTCTTAGGGTAAATTAAGTCGGCTGCACCAAAGTTACTTGATCGAACACAAGTCAAGTGTACATTCAAAATATTAATTTAGATGTGAAAATTACTGTTACATTATCTAATAGTTCTTTAAACGATAACAGATTGTTGGGTGGGTACAATTAAAGGGAAACTATACTGATTTTACCAAGGCTTCTTACAAAAAAGTAATTGTTTTCTATTGGTTTAGTGTTAAGAGTTGAAGGCTGCACACTAATAAAGATATTTCCTGGTTGAAAATATAAAAATTACTTTATTCAGTGTCAATGTTTACCTAGGTCCTCAAGTGTGAAAGTTTTCTTTTTTGTAATTTTTCTTATTTTAATCAGTTTAAGTTAAGCTGTTTTAAAGACATGTCTATAGCTTGATCACAACTTTTTGGAAAAATATCTGGTACAATTTGTGGCTGTGGTGCAGTGCAAAATGCACATTTTCTAGCCTTATACAAATACATAGATATTATTTCTGGCATGTATGTTTAGTTTTTAGGCAGCCAAAAATGTTCAATATGAACCCTTTATCTTGACCACTAGTTTAAAGCTGTTCTTTCAGTATAGCCTACTAAGTACTGATTTCTTTTGTCCGTACATGTACAATTTATAATAGCACAGATTTTTTTGTCTGTGAATCCTTATATTCTGTATATCAAATAGTCAAGAAGTAGTGTGATGTTTATGTGCCCTGGGTAATCGGATAATATCTAAAATAATGAGTGAATAGCACACTAAGCATGTCACACCTTAAAGTGTTTTTTTTTTTTTTAATAGTCTTATTTGTAGAGGGTTTTCAATGAACAGAACATTTGTGTAATATGTACTAGGGTTGTCAAAAGTATCGAAATATTGATAAGTGTCGATTTTAAGATTACTCAGTATTTTTCATGGTATTGATTCTACAGCCTACCATTATGAATGCACTTCCCATTTGCCATGGCTTGGGTTATAACCCTTTTTCCGTCCACTCGGAGTTGTTCATAAGGTGGCCACTTCATCAGTGTCTGAGCATCTACCAGCATTCTTAATTGACATAAAGGGCTGCCGGAGTGGTGTCTGGGAATACTTTGACTGTAGCAAATGGGGACGGAAAACGACAAGATACCTGCAACCCTGTATGCAAGTTCTGCAAGCGAGTCAGTATCAAGAGGTATCTTATTTCTAAATTATGGAAACATTAATAAGTATCAATATGTAAACTGTTGGGCAGCACGGTGGCGCACTGGTAGCGCTGCTGCCTCGCAGTTAGGAGACCCGGGTTCGCTTCCCGGGTCCTCCCTGCATGGAGTTTGCATGTTCTCCCCGTGTCTGCGTAGGTTTCCTCTCACAGTCCAAAGACATGCAGGTTAGGTGGATTGGTGATTCTAAATTGGCCCTAGTGTGTGCTTGGTGTTTGTGTGTGTCCTGCGGTGGGTTGGCACCCTGCCCGGGATTGGTTCCTGCCTTGTGCCCTGTGTTGGCTGGGATTGGCTTCAGCAGACTCCCGTGACCCTGTGTTCGGATTCAGCGGGTTAGAAAATGGATGGATGGATGGATGTAAACTGTTGTGTCTGAAGCAGAGATGTGGCGTTTATTTTTTTTTTCCACAAGTTAAATGGTTTTTGTAGCTAGTTAACCGTTTAACATATCAAGACAGGAGTCTACATTTACTTTTTTTACTTGTGGGTCAGTTTTATTCTGTGCTGTTTACAGAGCCAGTTCTAGGATGTTTGCTGCCCTAGGTGAAGTTGTAAATGGCGCCTTGCCAACCCCTTTGCTTTGAGGGGATCCTAACAGGACAACCTGAGAAAGTTTCAATTAGTGCAGAATACAGCAACCAGAATCTTAACTAGAAAAGGAAAATTTGAGCGTATCTCATCAGTTTTAGCATTGTTACATTGGTTACCCATGTCATTTAGAATTGACCTTAAAATACTACTAATGGTTTATAAAGCATTAAATAATCTTGCTTCGTCCTATATTTTGGAATGCCTGTCCACCTACACCCCAAGTCGTAACCTTGGATCTTCGATTTGAGGTCTGTTTATAATTCCATGAGCCAAGCTTAAAATAAGTGTTGAGGTAACCTTTCTGCTGTTACGCACCTAAAATTTGGAATACTTAACCAACAGAAATTCGCCAGGCTAATACTGTGGGACATTTAAAAAAAACTGCTAAAAGCCCATTATTTTAAAATGGGCATCTGCAATCAATACTAATCCCCACTATTCTCTGCTGTCTTTTCCGGTTCTTCTGTGGTGGCGATCTGCACCACTACCAACTGATCAAGGCACCACATAGTCCCCTGAGATGATGGAATGAAGGCGAGTGTCTAATCTGTCCATGAGGCCAACTTCATTTGAATCCTATCATGCGCAGCATGAAAGCCAAGAGGACTGATTAAGGAACGCTTATGTTAGAGAGAATGCCCAGTGGGCGCTGAGTTGTCTTTTGGCCTTGGAATCCCTGCAGATTTTTTTTTTCAGTTCTGAAGCCATTTGACCTTACCTTGCTTTGTTGTTACTTATTCTTTTAATATTATTGCCTGATCTTAATTGTTTTTTTCTTGTAACTTTCTCTTTGTCATCTTTTAAAGCATTTAAGAGGAGTCATCACTGCCAGACCTGTACATTGAGACCTAGAGACAGGACTGGGGACAACAAAGTATTTGGGAAATTGAATTCACAATTTGAGAATGCTGAGTTATAGCAATGGCTGTTTACAAAACTGTCTCAGAAAAATACGCTCTTGAGGGGTGCCATTTCAGAAAATAAGTAGGCTATATTGGTAGTCTCTATTTATTGCTTTTAACATTTCTGTAAAGAAAATAAAAAAAAAAACTCACTTTACTGCTAAAGTTTGTTTTCTGTACTTCCCTATTCAAACTAGCAGATAGATGTGTGCCTTATGATGAGAGCGACATCCTATAAATCCTAAAAAAAAATACTTTTTTATTGTTTAAAAAACATTTTTCTTTTACAAAAGACTGCAGTAAACTTTCTATATTTTGTTTCTATCAATGTTAAGATTTTAATGTTTTCAGATTTGCCATTTATTTAAATACATTTTTATTGAATAACATTATTTACTGTATAAGCTATTGAAAATAGTATGGAATTTCAATACTTCTCTTAGTATTGTATTGAAGTTTGAAATTTTGGCATTGTGACAACCCTAATATGTACATATGTAATATGTGATAAATGACACCAAGCCCATAGAGGTTAGGCTTTCATACCTTTTATAAAAGTTTAGTTTAGCGTTAGGACTTAAGCAAATATTTTTGTACAGTAAATTTTCCTATATGTATACTGTTCTGAAGTCTCCTCTTAAACTGTGGGGACATTCTCCACTTTTTTTCTGAAATAGTCTTAATCTTGTTTGACACTTCCATTGAAAACATGTTGCAGATCTTAAATACACAGTGCAGTTTTCTCCATATATTGCATATATATTTGTATTAATAGCGGATTAATTGACATGCAGCAGTGCCACAAAATGAATCTGTGATGTGGATTAAAGTAACCAGCTTTGTCAGTGATTCAGGCACATATATATGTGGATTAATGGATCTCTTGCTGGTCATCTTATATTTTGATATCCTTAAATTTGATGTTTGAGGCAGGTAAAGCTAACATAGCATAATCCTGAATAGCTGAGATATAATGACCTTTGGCTCCCTTCCTGGAGACTGTCGATCTTGCTAGTGGGGATCATGTTGGAGCAAGTATTCTAGGTAGAGGTAAGATTTATCCATCTGTGTCCAGGTAAACTCTTATTGGGTGGCACAGTGATGTACTTCTTACCCTGCTATTTGAGAAAAATAGCATTATAGTAGCTTTAATTAAAATAACAAAATATTGTACAGTTAAATATCAGTCAAGTTAATGATTAGCAATTTTAAATTCCTTTATTGAAAATATTTACATGGGTAGCACGGTGGCGCAGTGGTAGTGCTGCTGTCTCGCAGTAAGGAGACCTGGGTTTGCTTCCTGGGCCCTCCCTGCATGGATAACATGTTCTCCCCGTGTGTGTGTGGGTTTCCTCTGGGTACTCCGGTTTCCTCCCACAGTCCAAAGACATGCAGGTTAGGTGCATTGGCAATCCTAAATTGTCCCTAGTCTGTGCTTGATGTTTGGGTGTGTGTGTGTGTGTGTCCTGTGGTGGGCTGGCGCCCTGCCCGGAATTTGTTCCTGCCTTGCACCCTGTGCTGGCTAGGTTTGACTTCAGCAGACCCCCATGACCCTGTGTTAGGATATAGCGTGTTGGAAATGAAAATATTTACATATTTATATATAAATAACAATATTTAGGGAATAATTGTATAATGCATTTGTACCAATGGTTTCTATATAGCAAGTCTTTTCTGTAGAAGTGGCATAGAGAATCAGTAAAAAGAGGGGTTGGAATATGCTTGTGTCCAAGTGTATATTTTGCCATATTCTCAGAACAAAGGTGAAGTAAAATCATGTGGTGGTAGCTGTAGTAGTAGTAAAAGTATTGTCACATTCACAGAATGCAGTGAAATTCTTGCTTGCATGTCCAACAATGCTGGTATGATTTAAAATCTCTCAAACTCAAGATTAAGCTTTAAATAAGAGGCCAAGCTTCAAACTTAAGAAGAAGGCTTCATATTCTGTACAGGGTGAAATTGACCAGACTGGCAAAAATCATAATAGTGGAGGGTTGGAAGAATTAAACATATGGCCACAAATCATGAAACATTGTTCTTTAATATATTTAAGAATTTAAATTAAAAAGCAAACTTGAAAACGAGTTAATGCTTCAGCAGTCAGCGTTTACACAGTTGCAATGACGAAAGGCCCTCTCCCACTTACAACATACAAAAAAACAAGGAACATCGCTGTATGATACAGTAACTAAAAGAATTAAAGTAAAATATAAAACGCTTACTATACAAGAATAGTATAGTACACAAAGGTAAAAGCAAACATATATAGAATAACAATCAAAAAACAACAAAAGAAATCAAAAGTAAAGAAAAGAAAGCTGAGCCAGTGATGAAACTCTAGCTGTTCCATCTCACGTGGAACACCTTGTCACTCCCTTGTGCCATGATAAAAAAGAATGTAGGTTGCACTCATAAACATATCTCCTATTAAAAAATAAAAAATGAAAAAATTCAAATTTACTAATTTTAATCTTGTTCTGCCCAGATTTATGTTTTTGTCTTAAAGCCAAAGGGTATCAAACCTCCAAGCTTGTCTGATTTTTTGTGAATATTGATGGTTTAAGCTGTAATGGTCTAGTAGCCTCTTCTACTCAAAGTGCCACAGATAAACTACTTTTAACAAAGGTGTTTTTTCTGTTCTAGCTATTTCTTTCCATTCTTCAAAGTGTCTATAAGACATTATGTTGGAATGTTAGATGATTTATGTGTTTAGTTTCTTTCAGACTTCTTTGGACTAAAAGACCATGATAGATTTTTTATTTCTGTCATATTATCTGAGGTTATAGGTCTCCGGTTTGATTAGTTGGATCAGATGGCTGAGTCTTCACCTAGCTGTGTGTGGGAATCCCAAATGTGTAGTGAAAGTGTCCTGAGAATTTTGTGTTAGTGGCTCTATTTGGGATGAATTCAGCTCTTTCCTCCAAAACAGCTGCTCTTGCATCTTGGTAAAATTACAGACATTGAGTATGAATGGACTCAAGATAGCTGGCTAGACCTTAATAGTGAAGGTAGAAGAAGACAGCTGCAGTGCAAAGTGATTGGTGGTTGTTATGGCAGACATTCTCGGACTCCATGATGGGCACCAGGCATTAATTTAAACTCATGTAATGTTAACAGGAGGTTCTTTGGATTAAATCAGGAGATATTGGTAGACAAAGAATGTGCCAACTACAGCAATACAAATACCCAGTGGTTAGAAATGTTTTGAAAAGCTACTTCTTTTGAGGCAGAATCAATTCGGAACATGTAAGCACAACATCTCAAAGGCTGTTTTCAGGAAAGGTGTGGAAATATTGACACTGCCTGGAGATAAGACCAATAACTTTAAGGGATTTCTCTGTCTGACGTCAATACCCTTCTATAAAGAGGTAATGCTGGGATCACCTGATGGGACTGAATCTTTTTCCGAGAATGAGGTCATTGTTGTTGCTGAGAAGCTAGAAAATAGGAATAGCCTAATTGGCCTTGTTGAAGATGTTTTGGTTAACACGCATTTTCAATTAGCTCTTCAATAACCTGATTGTTCACAGAAGCCTGGTTTTAAAAATGCCATGTACACCCTTATTCTGATTAATTATTAGTTTTACTAATTAGGTTATTAGTATTATTAATTAGGTTATTGACCTCTGAGAAACGTGATTAACAGAGGTGGATTTCACCACAAATAATCCGATAATGTGGCCATGTAAAGCTATAACCGGGTTACTATTAAGGATTTCGTAGTCTGCACATTTCTGTTGCACTTTGTCAGGCTTTGCATGTATTTGCTTTTGCACACTTTCAGTAGGCACAGGTAGAGGTGTCCACAAAATACATTTCCAGAGGCAAATGTTTAGATGATCACATTATTACTTCTCATGAGTGAAATAACCTGCCTCAGTATTTCAGAAATCACTAAATTTATGTTGACAAGCTGAACGTACAGTGCTGAACTCAGCAACACAATCTCAAGAGCAGCAGTGTAACACATTAAAGTACTAAGGTTACTTTTTTAAGTAATGAGTAACAAAACACATTGAAGTAAAAGTACCAGCATTATTATTATTCCAGCAGCACTGGGTGTATGGTAAGAAGCACACATACTGGGTTCTGTGCAGGGTCAGTCACATCGCCAGGCTCAAAAGAGGGAGCTGCGTTCAGTCTGTTAACAGAAACCAATAAATAAGGCATCAGGCGGGCTAAACATATTTGTAAAACACAAAAAATTAGCACAGGCTTCATTCTTATTTTTGGATTTACAGTGGTAGATGATAATGTTGAACTCTTTTTTTGCTCAGTTTAATGATGTTGGAGCATTTTGTCAAAGAAGAACTCCAGAAGATTACATCTACACTTAAATGCGGATTATTAAAAATCCAGGTTTCTGTCCTAATCGGGTTCTTCACCTTAACCCGACTATGTGCGTACATGTTAATGCACTGAGTGTTTCATGCCATTCCTATGGATTGGAAAGCTAGAATAAGTGGAACCTATTTAAAAAAAAAAATAGGCTGAGGGATATTTCTAGTATAGACAGAATACTTTCAGTCTTTCTGGAAAAAAACATATTGTGGGTGGCTGAAAAGAAGGTGAATATCTGGACTAATTTGACAAGGTTTTATTACAAATATTTCTATACAGTATTTATAGTAGTTTGCCAAATCTGTTTTAATGTGTTTTGTGGGACTGGAGAGTTTGTGGCTTTTTAATCAGGGAATGAGGCCTAGTTGTTCAGACACATGTTTAACTATGGGGTTCCTGGTTCAATCACTCCGTCTGACTCACCGTTTCACCTTAAACAAATTGAGTGACCCATCTGAGCTCAAATTTTTAAAGTATACAGTATATCAAAAAATGGAATGTATGTTAATACTTCAGAGTTTACAGGCTACTGTTTTGTGTTATTCAGTCTTGTGCTTGCCTTCTTACTGTTAAGTCTAATCTGTTTAAGGTAGCAATGTAACTCTGCCAGGGGTGCATTTTGTTTCCCCTTACTGTTGTTGATATTTTTAATGGACAATACTGTATATGAAGATATAGGCTTGTAGCCAAGACTTGGAGAGCTTCCAGTTCAGGACATGAGGGTTGCACATGTTCTGTTTGTGGATTATTTTGTCCTTTTTGGGTCATTTGAGTTTGATCTCTGGCGTGCTTTTGTGCAGTTCTCATTTGAGTGTGATGCAGTCAGGATATGAGTCAATACCTACAAATATGAAAACATCCAGACACTGTACATGATGATGGTAGACAAGTTGATGCTAATTGTTTGAAGAGCACACTTCTCAGATCAGTTTGCAATACGTTTCCATGCTCAATTGGAACATGAACAATCAATGCTTGTGTGGGGGCACTGTGGTGTGCTCGGGAAGAAGCCACCCTACTGGACAGATGGAAAATTTAAGATCTGTACAGACCAACTCAGAGAGACTGCATGGTTCTTGGTTTGTTTATTTAGTAGTTTGTTTCCCTTTGTGTTCATCTCTTCCTGTAGTTTATTTTGTTTAAACATATAATTTTTGTTTACATTTTGATCTCTTTGGTGTTACTATATAAATGGAGGGTTGCCATGAGGGCTCCTGTCAGTTACACCATTTTTAATCTATGTAGTTGGGTTTAAAATAGGACAGAAGAACAAAAATAAAAACAAAATCAGGACAAAAGCAAAATGGGACATGTTGCTACCATATTTCCATAAAAATAAGACATCTTGTTGCTTTATATATAAATGTACTTCCTGAATATGAATGTATTCATATTAATGAAAGTTTAATCATAAAATACCATATTAGAATTTTCAGTACTATTGGTGTAGAAAAGTCAACATCGATCAACAGCTCCCTACTGTACTAAAATCATATTTTAGATTAACATGACATATGCTACTGTATAGTGTGTTAAGATATTATATCACAACAAATTCACATTAAAAAAAAATTCCAAAACTTGCACTCTGATTCTAGATGAGAGAAAAAAAAATGTAGATGTTCTTATTTGGTGGAGGCAGAAAGGCATTCTAATGCAGTGTTTCCCAACCTCGGTCCTGGGGGCACACTGTGGCTGCAGGTTTTTGTTCCAACCAGATTGCTAATCACCTGATAACACTGATCTCATTTAATTAATTAGCTGGTATTATTTTTCTTTTATTCTACATTCATAAAAGCACAGCAGCATGATTTTTACATTTATAAGACATTTAGAAATATTTCTGCTTTTGCTAGAGATTTAAATGCTTAACTCTCTTTGGTTGATTTCATTATATTTTTCCCTTTCTCTTTGCAGTTTTTCCCCTTCGTTGTATCTTATTAATGACAATTAAAAAGGAGCAGAGCAGACACCCAGGCAAGCAACACTGAATAATCAAAGGCTGCAACTACTTTAGCGTCAGACCCACTAATTAGTAAATAATGGATTAATTAAACAATTAGAACACCTAGAAAAGTAGAATGAAAATCAAGATGAAAATATTGTTAAGAAAAAAATACATTATTCCCATATAACTGCTTGGTACATTTTAAA
>JANRMT010062835.1:23051556-23129525 GCA_026402145.1 Polypterus bichir lapradei
TTAGTTTTCTAATTTCTATATTGTTCCCAAAACACAGAACTTGGGAAATAACACATCACTTAATTAGCCCAGGAGTCCAATTAAAAACAGAAGCTGGTTGGAACAAAAACCTGCCGCCACAGTGTTCCCCCAGGATCGAGGTTGGGAAACACTGTTCTAATGAATATATACAAATGCATGTTGATATATTGTATATAAAGATTTGTAAAATGTGATAAATGCCATATTAGAATTTTCAGGAGTACTAATGTAGAAAGGTAGTCACCCAAGAGTCCCATTCTGTGCTGAAATGATATTTTATGAAAGCATGATTGCTGTAGGGGTGAGTATTTTGCCTGAGGATGCTGAGCAGAGTTGGTCATTTAAACAGATCAGAAGTAAGTTGTAAATGCCAGCAAAGGGTTGAAAGCAAGACGTCAAAATTCTATCACTAAAGCCCAAACACTGACCAAACTTGAAGTCTAAAAGAAAGTACCAGAGTTTTTAGGACCAAGAATATCATTAACAAGCACACCTTAATTCTTTAGAAACTTTAATCTCAGGTGATGCTTATCCTTAAGCAAACACTTTTTTTTTTTTTTTTTACCATCGCCTTTGTGACGCAGTCTTAACAGACCTTCTGAAGCCACCTCCCCTAGCAACCTACTGTCATGTCTGTCATAAATGATAATAGTGAGTTGTCAACTTTTTCCTGATATTTTTGTTGAATTGCTTAATGTAATCTTTTGTGACTTTCCTTACTATGCATTTCTAAAAGTATTTTGGTTCTTGCTTGCGCGTACATTTTGTCCTTTGCTTCTCAATTACTCTATGTTTTTAAATTAAGTACATCCTTCTTTGTCTTTTTTATTAAAAATGTATTTTTTAAATTTGTTTTAATGTTTTCACTGTATTCTTCAGGTTATTGTTGTTCTGAAAGGTGAACCATTAGTCCAGTTGTTATGGGTGAGCCAAACTAGTGATAAGGGGGGAAAGTATTAAAGACCAGGAAATGAAGGCAGGTCTTAAAGCAAAACGAGAGTCAAAACCGTTACGGCAGAGGGATCAGAAGGTTGAAACCAAAAACATAATAGTTAAAAGGGACATGTAAGAGAACTGAAACCAGAGAAACAGACTTAAGAGGTGCAAAGGGTAGTATTGTTTTTTTTTTTAATATTTTATTATTAATCCAAGCTGAGAGCAGAGAGTCATGCTGATATTTAACATGTCATGCCGATGACGTCACATGCTACTGTGTTTGAAAGGAAGGTACTCTTCTAGCAACCAGTCACGTCTTCAACTAAGATACTGCTTGGTGTTCTGTCTATAAAGTTCATTTTTTGTCTCATTAGACCAGTCTTTTTCCTCATGCTGTCAGAGTCCTTTAAATGCTACTTGGCAAGATTGCCTCTAGCCCATAATGCCTGATTGATGGAGTGCTGGTGAGATGGTTGCCCTTCCAGTGACTGATGGTTCTCTCATCTCAACACAGGAATTTTGTAGCTCTGTTAGAGTGACCATTGAGTTCTTGGTCACCTTCCTTGCCCGGTTACTCATTCTGGCCAGACAGCAAACTCTACAAAGAGTCTTGGTGGTTCTAAACTTCTTTCATTTAATAATCATTTGAGGCCATTGTGCTCCTGGGTACACTTAAAGATTTAGAAATGCTTTTATCTCCTTTCTCTGATCTATGTCTAACCACAGTTTGATCAAAGAGGTCCACAGAGGAGTCCTTGGAGTTCATGGCTTGATTTTTGTCCTGACATTCAGTGTGAATTGTGGGACTTTATATACACAGGTGTATTCCTTGCTAAATGATATCCAGTCAATTCATTTTGCCACAGGTGAACTCCAATCAAGTTCTAGACGCATCTTGTGGATATTTAAAGCAAACAGGATGCACCTGAGCATAATTTGGAGTGACACATCAAAGGGTCTGAATACTTCTAGAAATGAGACATTTCACTTTTTGATTTTTATTACATTTACATGTTTGAAAACATGTATTTACTTTTTCATTATGGGTTTTTGATTGTATATTGATGGGTAAAAATTAAAAACTTTTCAATATAAAATTAAATCTACAACAGTAGAGTGAACAGAAAGTGATAGTGTCTGAATACTTTCTGAATCCAATGTACATTACCAGTCCATCACACAGCCCACTTACTCTTCTTCCCATATTTACACAAGGCATTTAGGATATGCAAGGAAACCAAAATTTTTTTAAAACAAAGTTAACTTCAGAAAGTTAATTCTAAGAAAGTGTAAACTGTATAATGAGAATGCAGTTGTTTGGGAGTGGTAAGCATTTCAAGCTTTTTTCCATGAACTATGACAATTCTCTTGACAATCTCTAGCCATAGAGTGTCACTCTTACTCCATGTGTTTGAGCTTTTCCCAGATTTTACAAAGTACTGTCCAATTACTAATGCTTACCCTCTTTATTATTTGTTTTCCTAGTGGGTGGAGACTTAAGCAAGTCAATATTTCTGAGAAATAAGGTTAAGTATGAGGTATGAAACTTCAGCCTCTGAGCAGCTGCATCTTGCGCTTTTGAAGCCGATTAGAGCATGCTGTGAGAAGTGTAAGGCACATTTGAAAAGAACATTCCCAGTGGAAATAACTTGAGCTGACACTTACAACAAATGGACATACAAAAATTTACGCTCTGATTCTAAGATGAGAAATGACTCTCGATGAATTTGGAGCTGTTTTGTTTTGGTGGAAGGCAGAAGGACATCAAAATCACATAAAGCAATTGTGCAGGTGAAGGGTAGAGAATGAAGCCACTTACTACATCCATTTCCTAAACCCGCTTTTACCAATTTAGGGTTGCATTATGTGCAAGACAAAAAACAGACCTTGGCACGTGCCAGTTGAAGTTAGTTAATGTGTGTGACTAAATGCACACATTAAAATGAAAACTTTTTATTGTTATTTTTCTGTTGAAACCTCTGAAATCGGTGATTTCACAATAAGTGTCCTGTCTGTAATTTATTTTTCTTGGGTACTCCAGGCCTTTAATGACCTCTTGGGCACAGCCAACAGCAGTGCGTCTGTTTGCAGAGAGAGTGTTGACCTTGTCGAGAGGTTTACTTACCTTGGCAGTGACATTCATGTCTCTGGTGACTCTTCCTATGAAGTCAGTAGATGGATTGGGAGAGCATGGGGGGATCACTAGGTCGCTGGAAAGGGGTGTGTGGTGCTCCCAATATCTGTGCAGAAAGATCAAGGTCCAAGTCTTTAGAGTCCTGGTGCTTCCTGTCTTGCTATATGGTTGCGAGACATGGATGCTATCCAGTGACCTGAGACGAAGACTGGACTACTTTAGCACTGTGTCTCTTCAGAAAACCCTTGGGTACCATTGGTATCACTTTGTGTTGTTCATGGAGTCCTGAATGAGGCACATTACCTGCATTGTGAAGGAGTATCAGTTATGGCACTACGGTCATGTGGCGCGATTCCCTGAGGGTGATCCAGTTCGTAAGATCCTCATTATTGAGGGCCCGAGTTGCTGGACCAGGCAAAGGGGTCGCCCACATAACACTTGGCTGCGGCAGATAGAGGGTCATTTCCAGAGGGTGGGATTGGACCGCGTGTCTGCCTGGGGGGTTGCCAGCCGGGATCCCGAGTTGTTTTGTCGTGTAGTGGGTGCGGCAACGCACTGTACCAGTGCATGCTCTCCAACTTGACTTGACTTGTACTCTGGATTCATTTTGTTTTTACTACGTAAAGCCACTTTTTCTGGCCCAGGATGCCCTTGTTGAATCTTTTATGCAGATAAAGTGTATAAGGACTCAGTATAGCAGCAAGTAATTAAGGACAGTTGCAGATGTCAATTTTGTAGAGGATATGACAATTGTGACTTTCAGGAAAGGTTTTGTGTTTGACTTATTTTTGAATTGTGATGAACATTTAAAGTCAACCTCCATGTGAGGTTGTCATGAATTTCTTCCCTGGTGCTTGGCATAAAAGGCACTGTCAGGTCTTGTATTGTTCCCATCTATCTTCATCCTTTGTTTCTTGTTAACTTGAATGATCTAATGAGGGACAAGATGGAATTACCTAGTGCTCCTTGATTTGTATACTCTCTCCACATAAAGCTAACAGTGAGTTACAAAGTTTTCTCATGTGGCTTATAAATCTTTCTGTGGTGTTACTGCGTGATCAAACAGCACTGTTATGAGCTGGCATTGTTTTTATTTTTGTCAGACTGTACTTGGGATATTTTAGCTGTTTAAATGGTTGTTATAGAGTTTTTGATGGTGAATAGTAGTGTTTATCTCTGAAATTTGAATATGCTGTATTCACCAGTGACCTCATTCGACGAATATTTTCGTGGAAATACGCCATATGACCAGCTTAGATGAGGTTTTTGTTTAGAGCACCCCCTGGTGAATTACAAGGCCAGGGTGACATCACAGAACTGTAGCAGAATAATGCTGGATGGAACAGCCCCTTGAGTATACAACACTGATCCTAGTAGTGAGCTAAAAGTCAGCTGAAAACACATGCATACATTTAAACACGAAATGCACACACAGAAGTGAACTGGCAATGTGTCATTGTATTTGTGTCTTAAATGTAATGTCTTTTTGGACTTTTACGTAGCCTGTGTGTAATACATGAGTCTACACCTTTAACCATATTACACAGGTAATGCAAACGGGAAGGAGTGAGAATCCACATGGTTTAGTGTTGTGCTTATTTGGAAGTAGCAGCAGTGAATGAACAAAAAGCATCAGGTTAAAAAAACAAAAAACAAAACTGTACTTTTTGGTTCCAGAGAGGTGAATACATACTTTCAAGTCTGTGGAGGGGCAGTTTTAGTGCATTCAAGCTTCCTATCTGAAAGAAATTTTATTTTTCTGATCTATAATTGTGTTTTTTTTTTTTTTTTTTTTTATCTCAGAGCGGCATGGTGATAAATTGGTTAGCCCTGCTGTCTCACAACTCCAGGCATCTTTTTGGTCACAATAATCAGTTCAACATAGTTGGCGGACTTTCCCTAGCTGTCAGGGACACTTAAAAGACCATTGCACCATTTTAATCCCCTCAAAACTAGTTCAGCTTCTCCTTTCCCATTTACTTCAGTGCATTCTGCTGACTTTGGTAAAGTTCCTGAACAATACCATGATTTTGCTGAAGTTAAGGCAAAGCAAATTCAGTTAGGTTTACTCATCACCAGTGAGGAATCAATTTGTCAGGTTTATTTTTAGATTGGCTGGCAGTTTAACTTTGCTGAAATGTTTGCTGCTTTTCTGCCAACATTTTGTTTACTCATCATGATGCTGGTCCTGGTTGTCAGAGGGTCACAACGTCGGGCATCAATTATGTGAAAGAGTTAAAGGGTTCCCTTAGAGCCATTCTGTATCAGAGTTTGTAGATAACTCTCTAAAAGACTTTCCTCATAACTTATTTTGTTCAAAATCATTTGGGTAACGATGTCTTGCAACAAATGTTTTTGATTCTTGTGAATTGGTTTAGTTTTGGTGAAAGAGCAGCCTGACCTCCTTATTTCAAACTTTAGTTACAAGTCTTGTTTACTGGTCATTCACTCCAAAAACTATCTCCCCTTTTCAAAATGGTACACTCTCCTATTTACATTTTTCAGGTAAGGTAAGTTTTGAGGTAAGGTATTTATATTCACTAATCATGGTGCGAAGCATGAAGTTAATTAGCACATGCAAGTAAGATTATCACTGTACTGCATATAAATGACAGTGATGCCATATAACTCAACTTCAGCACACTCTTCTGTCTGTTAATGTCTTGAGTCAGTCAAGACTGGAGCTACTAAATTTCATAAAAGTACATATCCACAGGCGGTTAGCTGCATGATCTCGACCTTAATAATTATCTGTACCAATTTGCATACCCAAGTGTGTTTTGTGTTAAATTGGCTGATTGTGGGCTGCTGTTTATGGATAGTTAAATGCATATCTTCAAGTGTTATTTATATAAACTGTCCTAAATCAGATTCCATGCAACTTACATTGTTATTGCAATAAAGTGTTTACTTTTACATTATTTTATGTTTCATCCATTATTGCAAAAATAAATAGGTTAGTTGGTTTAGTGATTCTAAACTGCTCTTGTTTGAGGTAACTGGCTCTCTCTGCCCAGGGTTAATTCTAGTCTTGCATTTGGTTCTGTGGAGAGGACCTCTGGCTTTAAGTGACCCCAAAATTCCATTTAAAACTACATTGGTACTGTTAACCGTGGTCGCTTACTGTGGAAGTGATTTAACAAGCAGTTTATGGCTTACAGTCCTGTGCTTTAGTCAGAAATCCACATTTATCATTCTGATGTTTTTACTTCACCATGTTGGCATAATTAGTAATTAAGCATTAAATTAATAATTATTAATTTTTATTTGTTATGGCTTCAGATGTATACTTACTGACATCTGCTGTATTTTTGGACAGATGCAGTATATTAATTCCATGTGGATTAGCTTGGTCTACAGAATTTTTTTCTTTTTTACTTCATTATCTGCTAAAAACAAAACATTCAATACATTGTTAATCCAGTCTACTTTGATTGTGAATATTCCAGCTTGTCTGTGCCAAGTCTACGGTTCACTGTCCGGTCACCTGAATTTCACAATTTAGCACTTCTAATGCGATATGCAGCACTCTTGTTGTTTACAGGGGCCTTAGCTTGAAGCTCTAAACATTGCCTGGCTCATTATTCCCTTAGGGAGGTTATGACCTTGACTGTCAGACCGGAACTGCTCACTAATTAAGCTCCTTGTTTTGGCACTGGAAGTGTCATGTCTGCTGGACTTCCTACCAGGATCAATGCTGCTCACTTGTCATAAATGTCCAATAAAAAATCCAGAGTTGTGCTAAAGGCTGGCTGGCTGTTGAGTGTAAAATGATACATGACCTGCACCATTGAGGCTTTTTAAATGTTATGTGATTCAGCATATTTTAACCTTTATGGTGCTATAGTATCAGTGTAACACAGCTATTATATATTATTGAAAAGGTTTTAATATTGGTAAACTATCAAACCTAAACTAGTGCAGAATTTTCTTAGATCTGTTTTGAAAGTTGTTTCATAATATCTTTCAGACCTTAGAGACATTGAAATATTTAAATTGAATTATATTGCAGAAAGAATGTGAGTTTTTCTTTTACTTCACTCATGGTTAGACAGGCCTGGGTCATGCACAAATCTTTGTTTTATCAAAACCAAAATGACTAAACAAGGCACTGTTGTGAAATATTTCCACGGAATGCACAAAAAGGGGGGCAGGCCGCAATAAACTCACAAAAGGCCAGACCTGTCCTTATTTAAGGTTGGATCCACAGCATTGGCCTCAGCTCAGTCAGCCTGACCCCAAACTCAAATGGAAGGTTTCTCTGGCATGCCCAGGCCCAAAATAGAACTCAGGCTGATAAATAATAAAGGTCTCAAAATGTTCACAAAAACCTCTGATCCAACACAAACTTATATTAAAGAATTTTTAAGGAGATTCCACTGAATCACAAAAACAGAGGGCAAGGCAAAAAGAAGCAGAAGTTAGGTTTTGCGTAAATCAAATAAATCCAATAAACACAACAGTACTTTGTGGGAGTCAAAAGCCAGAGAATTCAATAATGAATAGAAACAAGTTGAATCAAAAAGAAAACATAATAACCACTGCTATGCTGAAGGTGTCAAAACATCCTAAAGCTTCGGCTTAAGTACTGCTTTGGCCGAAATCAGAGCTACATAATTAGGTGGCCCCACCTTCTTAGACTCTACATACAGGAGGCATGGCAGAAGACAAGCTGCACTACATAGAAACAAAATAACTAAGAAAATCATAAAATTACAACAATTCAAAGACAAAACCAAAAACAAAATTAATATCACAATATACAAAATTATGTATAAAAAACAACAGACAGCCTACATAAGCAAAAAAATAAACTTAAGCCAGAGCAACAACCTTGACTAAAACATAACTGACACAATAAAAATGAGAAAGTCATGAAGCCAAAAATTATATCCAAAAGCCCTCCTAAAGAAACACTGTACTCAAAAATGATATTTTCATGTATTATTTACCATGCATTGATGGTGGGAATGGAGAAAATCTTTTAAACTCTTTTTAAATGAACACTGATTGCAAATTCTGTGATGAAATGAGCATCAATGGAGACTCAACAACAGCAAACAATATCAAAACATGCAAGCAAAAATGTTACAATTACTCATATCACATAATCCAAACTTCGGGCATCCAGTTGAATGTTCACAAATTCCCAAATGCATGTATTTGGCCTAAAATATTATTAACTAAAACAATACCAAAAAAAATCCACTTCAAAAAAAATGCTGCCATGCACAAGAGGAAAGCGATAAGAAATCAAGCTTTTAAATTGAAAACACATAATATTTCATTTGTAAAAGTGTAAACATAATATAAGTAAATATTGATCTATTTTCTCTGCCTAGATTTTACATTTGTAGGTGCACAAGGATTAGAGCCTATCAGACAGCTTCTGGCACAATGCAGGAATTACATCTGTATTGGGTATCTGTGTCTCCATGGGTGGAACACCAGAGTTATAAAATGCAGGAAAGGTAAAAAACAGAAATGTTTTCAAAACTGTATTCCAGCACCATGTACAGTATAAGAACATAAGAAATTTCACAAACGAAAGGAGACCATTCAGTCCATAAAGCTGAATTGCTTAACTATGCTGTTCAAATATCTGTTTACATGATGCATAATACAATAAAATGCATAATACAGCCGCTTAACCCATATTAACATGGTATATATCTATTATTGTGACTCTTTTCTTACCGTTCATTCTAAAGCCTGTTTATATGTTATGTCTATCATGAATTAATAAGTGTAAAGATCCTGATTAATAATTCAAACAAGTCGCACCTTTGTAAAGGAAGGCAAAACATTTGCTTTACACAAGTCAATCGAACTTAATGACAAGTCTTGCAAAAATGACTGCAGTCATACACTACTTTTGAGTTTAGTAGCTTTTGCTAACAACTTCATGCATTATACAGGGTACCTCTATGCTTGCATTCTTCTTGTCCAAATAAAGTTTAATAAAAGAGTTCAGTCTGCCTTAAAGAACTAAAGTGTCTTCTTTCAAGTCAAACATCTTTTTATGTTTTCAGGGAAATAGTTCAGTCATAGCACAGAATGAGTTGGCATTTGCTGCTTTTCTTCCAAAATCAGTTAGGTGGCAACAGCTTTGGAATTTAGAGTGTGTTGTATGAAGTGTATGACAGAGATTAAAAAGAAATGAGTGAGGCCACTGCAAACATTCAGCTTGATGACTTTGACAATTAAAATAAACAGCTCTACAATTTACTTAACATGAGGGCTTTAGCTGCCACATTTAGGTAGTTAATGTCTCAGTTACTTCTTGGGGCCTGCATTTAAGCATAATTAAAACCCTAGCAAGATTACGACATGCACTTTTTATAGTTGTCATTAAATGGCTACTTGGCTTTAAGCATGGTTGGGTCAAGAGAAGATCTGGTGAGGAATGACAACTTAACTGACTTTATATATTGTGCTCTGCATGGACATTTAGGTCTGTTTTTTTAATATACTGTTAATAATAACAATGCTAAAGTTAAGATGAATAAATGAATGTGGGCAAAAATATAGAACATTCTTCTGGACATTGCCCCATGTATTAGCATTTACAGATGCTCTGTTTCTCTCTATTTCTCTTTTTAGAATTTATTTAGAATCATTATTAATTGTTTAAGTGCTATTAATTAGTAATGTTAAGATGGCTTGTTACCATACATTTTTGAATACATTTTTTTTAACCTAAACTGAAGAGATGCTGCTTTCAATGCAGGCCCGTGCACCGGCCTACCTCAACTGTCTCTCAGACTGTCTGCAACTTTGAGAAATGTCACACAGTGACCATAAAAGTTCAGATGACTGCCTAAACCTAACCCGAATGTGTGATGTATTAAAAAATTGCTGGATTTACTTGGTAGTACTGTGATCACTGCAACCTAAAGAGCCCTGTTACACTCCTTTGGAATAGCTGCTCATCCATAAATGAAACTGGGCGAAAGGGCAAATATTCGGAGCAAGGATAACAGTTACAAGCTCGTCTGGAGATGGAAGAAGTGAAGATCCGGAGCGAGGACTAAAGTAAAGTGGAAGGGATTCAGACCTGGGCTGAATTCATATAATGAGAAATATTCTATTATTTTCATATAAGTTGTTTGAACTGTTACATCTCATAGCAAGTTATGGCAAGCTCAGGTACTGTAATATTTGGGTACTGCAGAAAACTGGCTTACATTTCTTATTTCAGATGCTATTTTAATGCTGAATAGGTTTGATCAGACTGAGTCGAAAAAGCAGAAGAAGGACTGGAGATTTTTGTGAATGTGCAGTGATGAAAAAGGAAACGCAGTACAATTAAATCTAAATGTGTGATCCAGGCATTAAATTGTCCATGTCACTGCCAGAGAAAGTAAGTTACATTATCCTGGCTGACTCAGCAATGTAAATGATTCACTCCGTACCAATGTCTTTTTGATGATTCATTCTTAATGCTGGTAACTTTAAACAATGAATCAAGGCCTATTAGGCCTGTTCTTTTTGTGGACATTTCTCTATCCAAATATTAGTATCTTTAAATATAAACCTGTGGCAGAATCTGAGCCGGTCTGACCTGATCTTACTGCCACCTACATGCCTATATTGACAGTGGCTACTCTTTGTTATCAAAGCCAGAATTTTTATGTGTGTTTGCGTTTGGGGAGGGCTGTTGTAGTTTGCTTTTATCATAATTATTTTATTTGTTTTTTGGAGCTTCTGTGAAATTTTAATTTCCCCTTGGGGGCAAATAAAGTATTATCTATCTATCTGTCTAACATTACCCTTGTTTCAGATTTTTTCCTATCTATCTATATGTTGTAGAGTAAAATGATTTTTTTGATCAAAGAGATATTTTTTACTTCACTGTCCTAATATTTATTCAGGAGCTGCTAAACCTGGAGCTGTTGTGTGAAAATTTGACTGGAGTTTCCAAATGATTTTGAAGATCTACACATTTCCTTTCAAAGTCATTATTATGACAAGTGAAACACACTGATAAAGTGTTGGGGTCCATGTTGGATGTTTAATGGCTACATGCCAAACGAAAAAACAACCACAAAAATACAAGGACTCGGACTGTGGTGTGAGAAAGGCTCTTGATGAGGTTAGCTCTGTTTCTGGCATGGTCTGGTATTACATGACTTTTGGTTTGGCAATCGTTTATATAGCTGTGGAGGTGGGAAGAGGTGGGAATTCTCTTGTTGGACTGGCAGTGGCATCAGATGTTCTCCTAAAGGTTTTTGTCCATTCAGTGTTGAAAGAGAGGAAGGCAGTTAATAACTGAGTTACACACCACTTCTTCCTAATCTTACATACTTATGCAAAACCCTTGAAACGCTCCCTGAACAAATGAGGCTGGCATTATATTTTATTGTTATATAGGAATCGTGTAGTAACAAAGGATTTGTAGATGATGCCACTATGGATCCTTTCTCCACTTCAGGGATTTTGCAAAATGTGTGACGTGCAAAAGAAGAGTGATGTTGTATAAAGTGAGGTTCACTTGGGAGTTCATGAGGGAGATTATTGCTTCATTGCAGTGCATGTTGCGATGCACCAGAGGGACGGCTATGAAGAGTGATGTGGTGCTTATGTGGCACGATTACGAGTTCACGGCAGAGATTAAAGGCTTTGATGCAGTGCATAATGTGGCGCACCAGGGAGGTGATTATGAAAGTGATGCAGTGCAAAGTGCATTGCTCCATCTTTTAAAGTCCAAACTGCTAACAGGTTTGTAAGATGGTGCCAGTGCTTGTGGTCAACAAATTAGCTACAAAAAGTTCCTGAGTCTCTAAAAAGTCCCTTGTTCCTGAAAGAAGTTCCTGCACTGGGAGAGCACCTTATAATGGACTATAAAATGGGAATGTGCAACTGTGGAACAATATTGGAGAAAATCCCGTTAGGCTGAGAAAGTTTTTCTAACTGTCTTAAATAAGTGATTATTGTTGTAAGAATTCTAGCTGACTTACTGTTATCATTGAAGTAGTGCTATAAGATTACCAATGTAACAAAGGTGCTTTATACAGACTTTTGTCTATGTGCTTTAAAGTATGCAGATGCTCCTCTAGGAAAGTATCATGAATATTTCCCATTATTAATGTATAGTTCATCCTACTTTACCTTTTAAGAACAATGTGCTTGCCTACTATTTGCATGCTATCATCTATATGTCAAAGATCCATCCATCCGCTATATCCTAACACAGGGTCAAGTGGGTCTGCTGGAGCCAATCCCAGCCAAAACAGGGCGCAAGGCAGGAACAAACCCCAGGCAGGGCACCAGCCCACCGCAGGTCACACACACACACACACTAGGGACAATTTAGGAGCACCAATGCACCTAACCTGCATGTCTTTGGACTGTGGGAGGAAACCGGAGCACCCGGAGGAAACCCATGCAGACATGGGGAGAACATGCAAACTCTACACAGGGAGGACCCGGGAAGTGAACCCAGGTCTTCTTACTGCGAGGCAGCAGTGCTACCACTATGCCACTGTGCCGCCCTATGCTAAAGATGCTCTTATATATTCATGCCATATCTGTAAAATCTTTGTCTTAGCAAAGAATTGTTAGCATATCTGTGATTACAATGAAAGACTAGACTGTTGCATGACATTCTCCCTGAATGTCTTTGTTAAATACATTTCTATATATATAAAATCCAATGTCTGTCTGTCTGTCTGTGTATCTGTCCGCTTTACACGAGAAAACTAATTAACGGATTTAGATCAGGGTTTTTTTTTTTTCTAATAATTTGCTTGAACATTCTATTTGATTTTGCGACTTCTCTCATTACGCTATGTATCATAGTTTGCTTGCAGTACAGATTTGCATTAATCTGAGAGACATGCAGCGGGCCGAGGGGAGGAGGGCGGGTCCCTCCTCACTCACGCGCCAGCCTCGGGGTGTTTCTTACCTCCGCTTAGCTAGTGAATGAGAGAACTACATAACGGATTTAGATCGGGTTTTTTTCTATAATTTGCTTGAACATTCCGGTTGATTTTGTGACTTCTCTCATCACGCTAAGTATCATAGTTTGCTTGCAGGAGTGATATATTCATGCTAATCCGAGACAGAGGCTGTGGGCCAAGGGCAGGGAGAAGCGTGATGTCAGGAGTAGGGAGCTGGGCAGGGCCCTTCTCACTGTCCTGTTTTCACTACTACATGGGCGGAGCTGCAGGGGTTGGCTAGTTTATTATATACCTCCTGGGCTCCTGAAAGCCTTTGTATATGATTGCCAAAGTGTACTAAGGAAATGTGAACAAGAATCTGGTATCAAGGTTTATTCCTTAACAACAAGCTGAAATGGATGGATAAAAGTGAATGCCATTCATGTACTAAAATGACATGAGTGGGCAAGGCAAAAGCTATCTTCAAAAAATATGGAGATAATTAGAAATGTTTGTACTTGTGAAGAATTAGAATGTCAGAGACGGTAAAAAGTAAAACAAGTAGGGCAAGTAAGGAGGCTTTTTATGAGTAGCACATGAAATTCAAGTGTGTGCTGTTGTCGCCAAGTAGTAGGAGAAATCTCAAGCATAGTGGAGAAGGATGCAAGTAGTCCTTAAAATGCATTATCTAGTCCAATGTCTGCTACAAGTCATAAGAATGGCAGACTATTTTGGTGATAGCGGTAGTGTAACTGCACTATGCAGGGGTCAGTCTTTTCCACTTCATAGCAAGTTGGGGTATACTCTAGCTGATGGCCCAGTATTATTGCATGTGCCTTTTAAGTGTTGCAGCAGTAATCCTAAGGTGTCTGATCCTTCAGTATTTTGTTTCAGATTGTAATGAAAACTAAAACCACCAATCACATTTCTAGAGCTATGTGAGGATTATACTGAAGTGCTAACATTTTAAACATCTTACACAATAGTGTAAAAGTAATCTTTTTGCACAAAAGTGGATGGATAAAGGAAAGAAATAAGCCACTCAAAATCAACAGGTGCTAATTTCCCAAAATTTGGAAATTTCTATTCTTGAAATGTAATTAAAGAATGCATTATTATTATAGAAAAAACAGCCAGCCTTGCATATTCTCCATCTGGTTTAGGGGCTCTGCTGTAATTTCTTTCCCACAGTTTAGACACTGTGCATTTGTGAAGCCAGATGTCTTTCAAGGAATCTTTTGTCACGGTTAGTTTCCAGCAAGACTTGTTTTTTCTGCTTGTGAGAACCCGGTAGGGGTTATAAAAAGGACATCAGTAACTTTGCCTTCCCTGCAAACCCCCTGCATGAAGAGATGTACTTTGAATTTTATACTAGACTTTACCACTGGGCTAAATTCTTTGGCCTGTTATTTGACTAGTTGTAGCATATAATGAAATTAAATTATTTCTTCTCAAAAATATTTCAAGTGTTTCTCTCTGTTGTTGATTTTTTATTCAATTAAATAGCCCAGTTAAATGAGACATCTTTTTTTCATACTTTTCCCCCTACTTATGAAATACCCAGAAAAGAGCCCTTGATTACAATATTTAGATTTTGGTATAATTTGTCTTTTGTTGTCTTCAAAAAAGGTATTATACATTAGTTGATTGGTTTATGTTCAGGTCTGATTATATTTAACCAATAAATTTTTTCTTTAAAGCATGTTATTTTATTAACAAAGTATTACTGGAACAAGGAGAATGTCACTTGCATGAATAAGTGAAATTACAGTGCCCACCATAATGTTTGTAACAACTGCCTTCACAGAAATCGGGGAGACGGGGTGGGGGTGCTTGTAGAAAAAATGTCAGTTCTACATGATGTGACCAAAATGTATGTAGACACCTTTAAATTAAAGTCTGCAATGTACACTTTAATCGCATCTGAATTGTTTGATTTGTAATTTTAAACTGTGGAGCAAAGGGGTAAATCAAGGAAAAATGTGTTCTTGTCTCAAACATTGCAGATGGCACTATATATGGATCCAAATGTTGATTTACAGAACAACTTTCATGATTTCATGAACTTTACATGATTTGTAAGTGGACAAAATAATGCTAAATTGAAGATCTTATGGTGTAAGCTAATATTGGAGCAAAAAAAAGTTAATAGTTTTGCATATGATGTCAAGATTGTTTCTAATATGCTAGATCATGGGTATTGGAGTTTGGTTCTGGGGGGCCACAGTGGGTTCAGTTTCTTTGTTCAAACTCAGTTGCTTAACTAGAGGCCGATCCTTACTGATTACAGAATTATATAATTTTATGGTTTGTTAGTGTTTCATTCTGCCATGTCAGTTCAGTCGCACTGTATACTGTAGATTTTTGTGTTTACAATGATATCTTCAAAATGAATTGTGAACCAGAGCAGATTAGTAAATTTCAGTCATTTCCTCTTTCGTTTTTTTTATTTTTTTTAAAATATTTTATTAAAACACACACATCATGCTGAATGCGCCCAGTTGTAAATGAGAACAAAATACAGTATATAGTGAACTGATGGTCTTATTGTTAATTGGCAGCTGGTTAAGATAACAAGAAGCAACAGTTTAACACTAAAGGACACAATTAAAGCTTGGGAATCTAAGAAGAGAGTTAACAAAAATGAAGCTTAAAATGTTCTTTTTGCAATATCTGAGTCAATAGCAATAATTGGCTTCTAATTACAAAATTGGGTTGCAGCAAAACTCCTGGACCAAAACCTGAGCACTCCTTTATTAGATAGATATGAAGCACTGTGATGAAATAGCACCCTGTGCAGGGCTGTTTTCTGCCTTGTGCATAATGCTGCCAGGATAGGTGCTGGTCCCTAAATCAAATTAGGATATTTTGGAATGCAATCTTTTATATAATACATATATATACAGTACATTTATATATACAGTACAGGCCAAAAGTTTGGACACACCTCCTCATTCAATGTGTTTTCTTTATTTTCATGACTGAAGGCATCAAAACTATGAATGAACACATGTGGAGTTATGTACTTAACAAAAAAAGGTGAAATAACTGAAAACATGTTTTATATTCTAATTTCTTCAAAATAGCCACCCTTTGCTCTGATTACTGCTTTGCACACTCTTGGCATTCTCTCGATGAGCTTCAACAGATAGTCACCTGAAATGGTTTTCACTTCACAGGTGTGCCTTATCAGGGTTATTTAGTGGAATTTCTTGCTTTATCAATGGGGTTGGGACCAGCAGTTGTGTTGTGCAGAAGTCAGGTTAGTTGGACGATCATTTATTTTTCAACAGGACAATGACCCCAAACACACCTCCAGGCTGTGTAAGGGCTATTTGACCAAGAAGGAGAGTGATGGAGTGCTGTAAATGGTCATGAAAATAAAGAAAACACAATGAATGAGGAGGTGTGTCCAAACTTTTGGTCTGTACTGTACGCTGACTATATACTACAAAAGTAAGACTGCTTGATGAGCACGAAGTGGTTTGCTGGGTAGAATGTCAGCTTTATGATCATTGTCACTGTGAATGCTGGTGAGAAGAAAGCAGCAGCATGTAGCAATTATGAAATCTGGAGTAAGGTAAAATAAAAAAAAATTTAATTTGTCATCTGATAGGGCACTATATTTAAAATGAGTTGCCTTAATCAAAACTTAAGGGGGGAAATAATGTTGTCAGCACTGCAACTTGCTGCTGTCTTGTCATTTGAGATATGAATTGAGAAAACTAATACATTCAATCAAGACAGCCTGAAAGCAAAATCTATCACTATGATATGTATGCAAGCAGTGTACTGTGTTTTTGTGTTTTAAATAAGAAGAAATAACATAAAAATAGAAGTGTGAATATTTTAACTTGTTCCTGCATGTATCTACTGTAATTGTCAAAAGTCAATAAAGTTAAACACAATAAAAACTTACCGTATTTAACTAGTCTGTGCTCAGTGAAGTCATTGCTTTATGTAGAACCTTGCTACAATCTCTGTATGAAAGTGACAGAATTGTGGCATTGTAGTTAAGGCATTAGACTTTGGGTTGTGAGTTCAAATCCTAACTCTTGACACTATGTGACCATTTTGTAAGTCATCTTGGATAAAGGTATCAACCAAATTAGAAATCTACGCTATATATATATAAAATCCTAAGCCTACAGTAAAAGTGCAACAATTTTATGTGACGTTTTTATGTGACCTTTTTTGTCACGCTTTAAATTGGGCTTATTTTAAAACCTACATATATATGTTTGGTATCATTCTTTTCAAAATTTATTGAACTTTAATGTGATATTGTTAGATTATCCAATTCTTATTCCATTTTTAGATTATAAACTAAAAAATATCAAGAACTCGCATCCCGCGAGATGAGAGTTTGTACCAAGAGATTTAACCATGCCCAAGGCCGGAAATAAAAGACAAAGAGTTGTACAGCTGCTGTACAGGCTTTTAAATGTTCAAAGTGCTGCACGAGATGCAGATCAAGCAAGCCAACAGCTGATCAAGCAAACATGAGGTAAAAAAAAAATTTGTTTCCGATTGTATCACCATTTAAGAGGGGGTTTCGGAGGAGCGACTGCATCTCCTTGGGGTCTGTTCAGCTCCCTTCTTCACACACGAGTGGATGAAACGCGAAGTGTCTGACGCGTAGCGCAGGCAAGGGGTATTGGCGAGCGAAGCAAGCAGGGGGTAAGTCCCCTAGTTCTAACAATAATAATAACCTCAAGGTCCAAATCTTGCATCAACTACCGGTTGAATAGACTCTGGCCATCCATGACTCCCAACAGTGTCAAGTTTGTTTCACTAAACAATACAATTCTTCAGGTTCTGTATAAAATGATATCATAAGGGGCTTCTCTGTTTCTTGGATCCATCTAGGATCACGCATGTATATAATTTGCACTTTAAAGTAACTAATACTACACCTTTTGTTGGTCCTGGTTACACTGGTTTGTCTCTTCATATAGTTGTAGATAGGTGAGTTGCATTAACATCAATTAAATTTATTTTTATTTATATCTGGTTTAAATTTCCCAGCTGGCAGTAGGCAGAAAAATATAATCCCAACAGACATTTAATTTCCTTTCTCAGAGAACATAATTTCATTGCATGTTATAATTAAGAAAGCTCCGTCCCAATCATCCTAACCTACAGTACACCTTTTGTGTTACGGGATAGGAGATTTCTGACTTTGGCCAAATCCCTTTCCTGTATTCCGTAAATAGTCCCCATAGGAGAAGAAGCCTAATCATACTCCTGACTGCATGTTACAATTAGGATTATACTATTAAGATATGTATATGTTTGACTAAGACATTTTTATTTTCCTGTGTGAAAAACATTTTTACTTGCATATTAAAGTAAAACTTTAGCCAAATAAAGCCATATTCGAAGGAGATCCAATGGAGGACCTACCATAATTGCCAGACCTCTCACCTAGTGTTTCCTTTCCTGTTTCTAAAATTGCAAATCTTAGTAATTATGAAATCATTTATTTTACAGCTGTAATTTTACTGTAGAATGACTAATTTTTAATCAAACATTTTCTTTACAGAAACTTAATCAGGAAAACATCAAATTAAAGCAGGATCTTGAAGATTTGAAGTAAGTTGTGTTTAATTTGTATGCTGTAAATGTTATGTATAATTAACATGTAAGAATGTTATTATTTTACACTATTTTAATGTTTACTTTTGCATATGTAATATCCTTAATCAATCCATCATTCCACTTTATGGTTCAATGAATGTAAAGTTATGACTACTTGAAAATGTGTGGCATCCCACGACAAAGAAAGTCTAATGAAGACTGGCCCCTAATGTTATTTTAGTTGGCTTCACCAGTTAAAGATACCTGGGTGTTCAAATAACTACATGCACCAGAAGAAGATAATAATCTTGGGTTTGGGAGCATTCATGTCCATATGGATGTTGACATAGAAAATGCTCATTTAGATTTGATGGTTACATCTTATCATCAAGAAAAAAAAACCCCACAAGGCTCAAATGGATTTTAGGCATCTTCAAAAAACTGACTAAAACATGATTTTATGTAAGACTTATTCTGTAGTGGTAATAATTCAAAATGAGAAAAGAGTACAGTAGTACATTTGTACACAGTATTACATTTGCATGAAGCCTACTATTTTTTTAATAAATGGTTTGTTAGCTTTTTAAAACACAATTTATCAAGAGTAATCAAATTTAGGTTGACAAAGGGAAAAAGAAAGGAAAGAAAGTAAAATATATTGTATATACATACATTCTACAACCCTATTAATCCAATTCAGTGCCACAGAGGACTGAAGCCTCCTCCAGCAGCATTGAGAACCAGGAAAAAGTCACGCCTAGATAGGATGCCAGAGTGTCTCAAGACTGTCTTTCACACCCATACAGTCCAAATTAAAGTCATCAGGTAACTTAACATGTTACAGTGTGGTAGGAAACCCAAGCAGTCACAGAGAGAATGTACAAACACCACAGAAATGGTGATTAAATCAAACATAGGATGCTGGATCCATAAGACAGTAGTGTTGACCACTGTACCATTGTGTCTACTGATAAAACATACTAACACCTTCTGCACCCTTTCACAGACCAGTAGATAATATAAAAATACCCCCACTTCGATATTCATTATATGTCTTTATATCCCTGTAAACAACATTGTACTCTTATCCTTCCAAGTTCTTCTGTTTGCTTAATAAAGCTCTAGAATTGCAGTTAGAGTTAAAAAAAAAAAAGTTGCAATTTAAATAATACGTGTATCCTGCTGTTGGATTGTTTAACAGTGTGGATCACTAACTAAGCAGCAATTTGAAATACTAGGATAACAGTTCAGTTCATACTATTTAGTCTTAGTCCTTGTATGCCCTTGAGCTGGTTACCTACAATATCCTATTAAAGTTCCAGTTTTAGAAATATGGACTCTATTGTATATAATTTAATTTTTGTTTTATTTTTTTTGCCAGTTGTATCCTGCATGTATTTTAGAGGTTTAAATTTGCAATGCAAAGCTTTCACTGAAGGATGTCTGAACAGTCAGACCAGCTAAATATTGTTATGATCACATTTTTATTTTGTTACTTTTTTATTTTGGAAGTTATTGTCTATTTTTTATTACATCACTTTGGTGCCATTTTGTTATATATTTGTCTGTGTTATTTTCTTGATGGTTGCCATTTTGTTCATAGTAACAGTGTCTGTTGCTGGTCGCTCTGGCATGGTGTATGATGACGTGTGGGCATGGAATCTGATAGTATCATGCACCAGTTGTAAAAGATGGCTGTGCATTCACTTTGACGTCCAAGCTTTGACTGTCTTAAACAAAACCATCATTTTTGGATGTGACAAGGGTTAAGGATTTTGAGTTAGCTTTAGGAGTTTTTGACATCTATTATTGTTTTCTCCTTTGAATTTTGATGTTCAGTTTTCACATTTTTTGGTATTTAGGCCCTGACTGTTTATTGACAAACCCAGTTTGCTCTTAAAGAAAGAATTCCTAGATCCCTTTCTAATAAGAAACGTAGTCATTTTGACTGGTGTTTTTTACCTGGTCCTAAAGGCTATGGCAATAATTTTACTATTGCACCTCAACTTTGAAATCATGGGGCATACTTTCCCCACCTATAGGTAGGACTAAAATTTGTTGTACCTTTGAATTTTATTCAACTTATGCACCATATGTCCTTTTAAAAGTATTGAAATTAGAAGAAATTGTGTCACCTATCCATGCATTTCTTTGGTTTGCAGTTATACAAAACAAAAATAGTTTGAAAATAAGTAAATTCTTGCTTATTCTACAAAACAATTCCAAAATTGCCTGGATAAAATTATTGTAAGCTTTTAGAAGTTATAAGAAGCACTTGTGTTGCAGTGATCCTCTTTCAAATAGTATCAAAGGTGGCTTAATTCTTATAATTACTCAGTTGAAAATGCAGAAATGACCTTGCTCAGCTGCTTTGTAATCCTGTGTGCATCATGCTAAGTATGGTAAAGAGAGGGAAAAGCAGTGAGATGTCTGAGAAGGTAAGAAAGAAGATAATAGCCAAACATAGCTAAGGTGAAGGCTAGAAGACCATGTCCGAACAGCTTGATGTTCAAAGATCATGGAACTGCTGCTAACATTCCTGGACGCGGCTGTATGAGTGCAATTGAGCCAAGATTGAAGAGAAAAAACAAGGGAAACTTCAAAACAGATCCAAGCTGGCCTTCAAGCTCAAGGTGCAACTATTTCAAGTGACATCATTTGTTGTTGAATGAAAATGAGCTTTATGGTAGAAGGCCCAGAAAAACTCCACTTCAAGAACAGAACAACAAAAAAGCTCAAGTACAGTTTGCTAAAATGAGTGTTGACAAAAATTTGGGAAAAATGTTCTTTGAACAGATTTTTATAAATGACACCAACTTCGTGTTCACAAAAAGCAAAATTAACTTTTTCAAAGAAAAGAACACCATCTCTACTGTGAAAAGTTGGGGATGCTCAATGATGTTTTGGGGTTGCCTTGCTGTCTTTAGCACTGGGTACCTTCAAATCGTGTGCAGCACAATGAAATCAGAAGACGCTCAGGGCATTTTGGAGTGAAATGTATAGGCCCAATGTCAGACATTTGTGTTTCAGCTGCAGGTCATGGTCCCTCAACAGAATAAAGACCCCAGAACATACTTCAAAAAGCATCCACGAATGGTTGAGAAGAAAACACTGCATTGAAGTGATGCGCTTTAAGTCCTGATGTGAATCTCTTTTGAACAATGGTGGAAAAAGCTGAATCTTTCATCTGGGAGAAGGCATCCGCCAAACCAGAGAGAACTGGAGCAGTTTGCTTTAGAAGAGTGGGCCAAAATGACCAGTGGAGAAGAGTTGATATCTCATTCATAGCTACAGAAAGTGCTTGATTGCAGTTGTTGTTTCCAAAGAGAGTGCTACAAAATATTAGGTTAAAGATACTAATATTTTGCCCATGCAATTTTCTTTAAAAGAATATCGTCATAAATCAAAAACAAAGTATCTATTCTATTAAATTGGAAATTAAAAATGGCAGATATCAAACAAGTGTTTGCCAGCTTCATCTTTGACCAGAGAAAATTTTGAGTTTCTATAAAAAAAAGTGGAAGGATAGTAATATTTTTGTCATTATTGGCATGTTTTTTTTTAATTAGAGAAGGTCTTCTGAGAGGATCAGTAACATTCTGTGCTATAAAGTCATAGTAATTGTGTCCAGTGAATAGGATTGAAAATATACTGTAATGCTCATTTCTGAAACTGTGATTCAATTTAAGTGCCATTTTCTATTATTATTAGTGTAAAAGTAGAATGGATGTAACTTAACTTTCATTTTATTTTATAAAAAAAGCTCACTTTATATTGATGTTTGCATTGTGTACAAAGCTGTAATTCATATATACAGTATTTTTTTAAAAGTTTATAATAGACATTTAGTTATATTTAAAATATGCTACACAGGTCTCAATATCAGCAGCTGCTTAATGAAGGCAGCGGAGAGAAGTATGATGAGAAGCGGGTGAATTTATTAAAGGCGCAAGTAATGCAGCTAGAAAGACAGGTGAGTACTCGGTCAGCTATAAATAAGCGTGCTTCGGAAGTAGCACTCACATTATTTTATATTACTCATTACATCTAGAGACGGAAACCTAAGGTATTGCTTATATACTGTATATCAGCACTTCATCAAAACTAATGTTTTTTAAGAAATGCCTCATTTATTTTGTTATAGTTATCTCTGTACAGTTGTGTGGATAAAATATTGTCTTTGTAAGAACAATATAAAGGATGCAGTCAAATTTTGTTATTCTGTAAGATATCAAGTACTTTAGGTCTGGCTGTTATTTTTTTGAGGTAGTTATTTCTGGTTATCTGTTTGAAAATCATGTAAAATAAGAAGCTTTGAATGTTCTTAATACAAAATGTATGCTATTCTTATTATTACTATAGTTTTTTTGTAATATTAGTGTTTTGTTGCCGGGTGCAGGAATGACAGTTTCAAGACTCCAAGAAATTTTGGGGCACCAACCCTTTCATTGTCTGGAGACAAAAGCAAAAACAAAGCAAAATGTGGTTCAGTGGGAAAACTCAGGCAAATGGATGGGCTATGTAGTCAAGTCGTTACTAGTGGGGCTCTGTCCAGGTTAGTCAGTAAATGACAGGATGTCCGGGTTTTATGGCAGCTGTACCAGAAGGGCTGGGGTAAGTTGCCTCTCAGCTCCTCTGATGCATATGTGTGACAGTTGTTACATTTCTTACTGGTTTTCTCAAGACTAAACTACATTTTTAAATTCATGTACATGATACAGTAAGTTGTATTGTTAGTGGGGTTTTTTTATATCTCTTTGTTGAGGCTGCTGCGTAGATCCATTAAGATTCAGCTTTCTAAGGCACCCTTTTATCAACAGATCCTTTGCTGAGCAGAGTTTGATCTTCAGGGGCATTTCTAATTACCATCATATTATTGTGTAAGCAATTTAAAAATGTGTCACAATGAAATGGGAAATAAGATATATTTACATCCAGCTGTCTCTACACCCTGTTTCTGTATTTGCAGTTGTGATACTGTGATAGCATGTGAAGGAGGTTTACGTAATGTTTCTTCTGACTGCTGACTATAGATGTGTCTCACTGTGCTAGCTTCATTTCTCATTGTATGTGTTAACACAAAACGTCTAAGTCCTTTCATGGTCTTCATTTCAGGTGGAAAATATGTTTAGGTTTTTGTTTCTATATCAAACACTTACATTTTTACATGTTTTCAGTTTTCTCTCAAAATTAATATGCACATTTTGGCAGATCATCTGCTACCCTGATAAAAAATATGAGCAAAATAATCCTAAAAGCATATTTAAAACAAAATGGAGTAGAAAAGGTAACAAAAGGACCTTACTGAAATAAACCATTATTATTGTGTGCATTGTGACACAAAACATATGGTACTAATCCTGGGAATAAAACTGTGCTGAACAGATTCTATGCTGTACATGGCTATATTACAAACGTTACTCTAGCCTGTGATAATTATTCATTCTTCTATACTTTTTATATTGTAGAATGCTGTGAGCAGAGAGCCATTCATGCCTGGATTTATGCTTGTTCAAGGAGGATAGCTAGCTTGGCGATGGACCAAATGAAATATCAGATTTAGAGGGGCTACATAAGGAACCTGAAAAGAAAGTAGCATAGTTGTTTGAAGCCCCAAGGCTAAAATGTAGTAAGTCCAGTGGGAAGTTTCAACATTAAGAAGTATTTAGCTGAATGCTGAGGAGCTGTTGCATAAGACTGTGCAAGATTAACTGAAGCTGAAGCTGCCCATCTTAGTTGTACAGTTTCTGGACCCTAATGGTATAGAAATTTGAAAATGGTGAAAAAATAAGGAACCTGCTATCAGTGCCACAAATGTTTTAGGAATGTTTTAGGAATATTATCTGAATATGTGGACTCGGCTAGAGTTCTTTTTGTGCATGAAAGGCTAGCAAGTGTAAAGGGATGATCAGGAAAGAAAACCTAAACAGGCTGAAAGTTGAGACCGCAGATCAGTCCTTTTGAAAGCCACTATTGAAATATAAATCCTGAGAGTCAAAGCTAAATCAATAAATGCTTAATAGCACAACTTACACATCCACAAAGACAGCTTTTTCTTTGATATCCAGAAACATGGATAGTAACACATACAACATAGCGCCGCATTCATGACATCAGGCATGTAACTTCCAGAACCACATACCCTAGTAAATGTCTTTCGTGCTATGATGATGGCAACACAAGGCGGTGCCCTGGGGAAAACAAAATCTCAGTGAAGACCCCACAGAATACATTCTAATAACCGATAAAAAAATCTTCATGTGAAAAATTCTAAAATATGATTCAGTGCCACAAAAAACCCTTACTGAAAAAGGCTTAATCAAATGTCGAAATTCATAACTATTTGATTTTACTATTATTATTTAGTAATTTTTATGGACTTGCCTAGACATGGATATAATATGAACACGGCATGGTTGATGGTGCCAAATGGGCTGGTCTGAGTATTTCAGAAACTGCTGATGTACTGGGATTTTAACACACAACCATCATTAGGGTTTACAGAGAATTGTCAGAAAAACGGAAAATATCCAGTAAGCGGCAGTTCTCTGGGTGAAAATGCATTGTTGATGCCAGAGGTCAGAGGAGAATGGCCAGACTGGTTTTAGCTGCTAATAAGGCATCAGTAATGGAAACAACCACTCATTACAACCCAAGGTATGCAGAAGAGCATCTGTGAATGCACAGCACAGCAAACCTTGAAGCAGATGGGCTACAGCAGCAGGAGACCACACACCGGATGCCACTCCTGTCAGCTAAGAACAGGCAACTGAGGCTAAAATTCACATGGGCTCAACAAAATTGGACAATAGAAGATTGGAAAAACATTGCCTGGTCTGATGAGCCTCGATTTCTGCTGTGACATTCGGATGGTAGGGTCAAAATTTGGCATCAACAACATGAAAGCATGGATCCATCCTGCCTTGTATTAACGGTTCAGGCTGATGATGTTGGTGTAATGGTGTGGGGGATATTTTCTTGGCACACTGTGGGCCCCTTAGTACCAGTTGAACATCGTTTAAATGCCACCGCGTGCCTGAATATTGTTGCTGACCATGTCCATCCCTTTATGACCACAGTACAATCATCTTCTGACGGCCACCTACAGTAGGAGAACGTACCCTGTCACAAAGCCAAAGTCATCTCGGATTTTTTTCTTGAACGTGACAATGAGTTCACTGTAGTCAAATGGCCTCCACAGTCACCAGATCTCAATCCAGTAGAGCACCTTTGGGATGTGGTGGAACGGGAGATTCGCATCATGGATATGCAGCCAACAAATCTGCAGCAGCTGCATGATGCTGTCATGTCAATATGGTCCAAAATCCCTGAGGAATGTTTTCAGAACCTTACTGAATCTATGCCATGAAAAATTACGGCAGTCTGGAGGCAAAAGGGGCCCAGTGCTAGCAAGGTGTAACTAATAAAGTGGCCAGTGATCACTCCACTGTCACCGGCACACTACTGTTTTGCTGTCATAATATATATAAATACACATTCCATAAAATGTATGTTGTTTGCGGCTGTTATATCATCTAAATCAGGGGTGCCCAATGCGTCGATCGCGATTGACCGGTAGATCGCAAAGGTAGTGCAGGTAGATCGCGTTGCATTAAAAAAAAAAATTTTTTTAAACATTAGTCTATCGTATATCCTCCCTATGGCATTTGCCACTTGATTGACATACAGGGCGGCCAGTCTGAGATCTATCTTCTTCTCACACACTGGTCATCCCGCACACACGATCAAACGTGCGAGCTACTGCAAAACTCCAGATGTGATCTAGTTAGCTTTCCAATTTATATCGACTAAAGAAGGATTTTAAAAAAATTGTTTAGGGAGGGTATGGGCTGGATGTGGAATTGGAAGAGGATTTTTTTTCTCACAATGTCACAATCGAAATGCGTTTGTCTGACATCCGAGGTTTGATCCCTGAAGAGGGGTGCAGTGGACTGTGTGTACGCCTGATAGGGCGAACACGTGTCGCGTACTCTTTGCATTATTTGACAGTTAACTATGTAACATTCTATGATCTGCTTCTCGCAACTGAGAGGGCACCCGTGGCGCATGTCTGCCGACTTGCAGACCAACCACATGAGTTACCTGGTAGGTAACCACCCATACAATCAGATTGTGATTCAGACTTCGAATGATATATATATATATATATAATTTTTAATGTAGGTAGATAATTTCAGCCTGGTAATTTTAAAAGAAGCTCGCAAGCCAAAAATGTATGGACACACCTGATCTAAATACACAATTTCTGTATCTTTATCTATACATTTCACTTTTTCATTTCTGAAGCTTGTTGGGAGAATTAGTGCAGATCTGTTCCTCTGAATTAAATGACAACTATTAAGTTACGATGATCCAATAATAATAATAATAATAATAATAATATATATATATATATATATATATATAGCACCTTTCATACATTGAATGCAGCTGGATTACAGAAATGACAATCTATATATATAAAAATTATAAGGGTTGTCTATCTGTCACAAAACAAATACCCAACCCTGGCTTTTGAAGCTTGATCTTCCTTTGAAGTGACAACTTATACCATAATAAATGCCATGTGACCCACGATTTTGGCATCTAGCTCATGGTAACCCTAAAATTTGGCTTTGAATTCCTCGTTCGCTTGCACAGATGCAACGATGCACCTGACCTGACAGGATATGCACTGCCACATACCCTGTTGAAGTGCAACATGCCTACAAACAACAAAAATGCAGCTATGCAGCATGTGCAGTGTGAGCCATAAATTGAAGGTGTGGGCCATGGTGACTGCAGAATTCTGCTCTGATACTACATACACAGCTACATACACCACTCACAATGAAGGCCTTGATGACACGCAGACAATATGAACACCCCTTGCACCACTGACAGGAAAGGCCAGTTATCTATGGTCAAGAACTCACACTGCAGGTCTGACATTAAAACAACCTCTGCAACCCATGGCATTAATTTTGTTGAAGTAACTGGGATTGCTGTGTTGCATGAGAGGTGCACACGTTCAAACCACATACTTGACAGGATAAGAAACACACCGATAGGTGCTGATTGCAACCTTTGTTCCACAGGCTGGCAGATCATCTTTATCACTCACATGACTCTGGTATTTAGAAAACCTAACAAAGTTCTTACCACCTTCCACTCATGAACAAGGTGACAGCACCCCTCAAATTGTGACCTGCGTTACTGTATCTCCTGATAGCTACGTTCACAAATGCTCGCTATGACATGCAGTCCACAACTATGTCTTTTTATATCATTGTGGGTTAGGTTTAACCACCCTGCATCTACAAAACAACACCCCCTTTATTTTGAGAAATGAATGGGTCCAAAAGTGGCTTATGTACTAGTGTAACCAATTAACTACGTATTATGATATTATATTTGACATTGTCTGTGCAGCATTCAGCCCACAGTCATGTACTTGGTCAAGTGTACAGTTCATTTTACTGTGTACACCATACCTGTCAATAACTCTGAAATGCACAACCTTACATTTTTGAAAAAGTCACCACAGTTGTTCACCCTCATGTCACCATTAACTTTGCAATATGGATCAAGAACCACCATTAACCAGTTTTTGAAGTAAAAAAAATACAGGCGGATTTAGAAAAACACACACACACAAAACACCAACTAAGCAATGGACCCAAGCCTTAATGGAACAGAATATAATTTTTTTATATAGCTCGTGGAGATTCTTTTTTTTAGAATGTGATAGAAATAGATCAGTGGGAGACAGCACATTTCAGTGAGTAAAAGTAATTAGTAAATTTTATTTTTTTTGGATGGTAAACATTTATTAAAGTACACAGTATATTAAGTATGTACTAATTTTAGGCTTCAATACTGATTTTTTTTTTTCCAGTTTGTTGCTTTGGGTCGATCAATTTTGCATCACATTTATAACATTACTGGATACTGCTATTGGTGATATCCTGTACTACAGAGTTCTGTAGCAATCTCTTTCACACCATACACCAGCCAACCTGGCGCCCCCTCCCTGGGGTCCATGCTCTTAAGCTTTTTCAAATAGAAGGCAACTTAAAGGAGAATACAAACTGCAAGGACACACAGACGACATACAGCTTCCACAAGTTGACACATACTTCCTCACCTCTTTTACACTGGACCCACTACAGCTGTAACACACAGTACTTCAAGCTTCTGGTTTAATTTTTCACCACATTCTTGCAGTGGCTAGTTTTTATGTTTTCTATGCTTTTTTTATTTTTTCCAATAACTTTTCTTTTGTTTTTGACTTCCACATTATACCGCCTCTGACTATGTTTTCCATTCTCTTTTATTTGAGAACTAGACAAACACATATGTCCTATCAAGTCAACAGCTCCACATCTTTGACATCTATTGGAGCCTCTATGTTCGAAATTCATATTCAAGTTTATCATTATACTGTATTGGCGAGCTTCAATCCTTTTATTTGCATTTTATTTGAGAGCAGGAGGTCTGCATGTTTAACTAGTGCTAAAATTATATTTACAAAGATAAAAACAGATACTACTGAATATCCTTCTAAATTTGTGTATAAAATGAATAAGTCTAATTGTAATGTCGTTCATTTAATCGATGAAGAGATGAAAACAAGTTGTCCAGATTCTGACAGAATTCTGGTAGACTTAAACCTCTCAGCGTCTGTGGTCTTTATTTGTTCAAGAATACAATCACTTTCTAATGTTAGACAAAAGGCTCTCCACCTTTCCTGGTCATTATATATTACACTAGCTATCCCCCGTGGCTTCGCCCACTTATTAGTGAAACAGGACAGTGAGGAGGGCCCTGCCCAGCTCTCTACTCCTGACATCACTCTTCCTCCTCACTTCTGCCTGCAGCCTCTGTCTCAGATTAGTGCGAATATATTGCTCCTGCAAGCGAACTGTGATTCTTAGCGCAACAAGAGAAGTTGCAAAATCAACCAGAATGTTCAAGCAAATTATAGAAAAAAAAGATCTAAAGCCGTTAAGTGGTTCTTTCGCTTGTTAACTAAACGGAGTTAAGGTTACGCCCCGAGGCAGACACGTGAGTGTCCAATGAGTCTTTCTCGGATTCGCGCTAATAAATTGGTACCACAAGTGAACTATGATACTTAGCGCGATGAGAAAGTCGCAAAATCAATGGAATGTTCAAGCAAATTATACAAAAAAAAGATCTAAACCCGTTAAGTAGTTCCCTTGTGAAAAGTGGACAGACATACAAACGGGTCTAAAAAAGTATAAGAAATTTTGCTCTTGTACCACAAAATTTTTAAAACCGTCCCAAGTCCTCATGGTTTGGGAGATTTCGTGATGAGTGAGTCGGTGGTATTTGGCTTTTATATATATAGATTACATTAATGTTAATGATATATGAATGTTTGCTGTCTTTAAAAAATAAAACAGTTGCATACATTAGTACTAGGGAATCCATTCCCGGATGGGTTTATCCATTCCTGGGAATTCGGGAATCCTGCATGTCATTCCCAGGAATCCTGGGCTCCAGTGAATGACACAGTGCACGGGCATCTCACATGTGAACGGTTTTAGAATGACTGGCACTTATTTTTAATAAAACTACTGCACTAGGTTGACATAAATAAAAGACTAACCTTAACTACAAGCAGTTCATGCTGCCATATACAATGGCTTGCAAAAGTATTCGGCCCCCTTGAACTTTTCCACATTTTGTCACATTACAGCCACAAACATGAATCAATTTTATTGGAATTCCACATGAAAGACCAATACAAAGTGGTGTACACGTGAGAAGTGGAACGAAAATCATACATGATTCCAAACATTTTTTACAAATAAATAACTGAAAAGTGGGGTGTGCGTAATTATTCAGCCCCCGGAGTCAATACTTTGTAGAACCAGCTTTTGCTGCAATTACAGCTGCCAGTCTTTTAGGGTATGTCTCTACCAGCTTTGCACATCTAGAGACTGAAATCCTTGCCCATTCTTCTTTGCAAAACAGCTCCAGCTCAGTCAGATTAGATGGACAGCGTTTGTGAACAGCAGTTTTCAGATCTTGCCACAGATTCTCGATTGGATTTAGATCTGGACTTTGACTGGGCCATTCTAACACATGGATATGTTTTGTTTTAAACCATTCCATTGTTGCCCTGGCTTTATGTTTAGGGTCGTTGTCCTGCTGGAAGGTGAACCTCCGCCCCAGTCTCAAGTCTTTTGCAGACTCCAAGAGGTTTTATTCCAAGATTGCCCTGTATTTGGCTCCATCCATCTTCCCATCAACTCTGACCAGCTTCCCTGTCCCTGCTGAAGAGAAACACCCCCAGAGCATGATGCTGCCACCACCATATTTGACAGTGGGGATGGTGTGTTCAGAGTGATGTGCAGTGTTAGTTTTCCACCACACATAGCGTTTTGCATTTTGGCCAAAAAGTTCCATTTTGGTCTCATCTGACCAGAGCACCTTCTTCCACATGTTTGCTGTGTCCCCCACATGGCTTGTGGCAAACTGCAAAAAACGGGACTTCTTATGGTTTTCTGTTAACAATGGCTTTCTTCTTGCCACTCTTCCATAAAGGCCAACTTTGTGCAGTGCACGACTAATAGTTGTCCTATGGACAGATTCCCCCACCTGAGCTGTAGATCTCTGCAGCTTGTCCAGAGTCACCATGGGCCTCTTGGCTGCATTTCTGATCAGCGCTCTCCTTGTTCGGCCTGTGAGTTTAGGTGGACGGCCTTGTCTTGGTAGGTTTACAGTTGTGCCATACTCCTTCCATTTCTGAATGATCGCTTGAACAGTGCTCCGTGGGATGTTCAAGGCTTTGGATATCTTTTTGTAGCCTACGCCTGCTTTAAATTTCTCAATAACTTTATCCCTGACCTGTCTGGTGTGTTCTATGGACTTCATGGTGTTGTTGCTCCCAATATTCTCTTAGACAACCTCTGAGGCCGTCACAGAGCAGCTGTATTTGTACTGACATTAGATTACACACAGGGGCACTCTATTTAGTCATTAGCACTCATCAGGCAATGTCTATGGGCAACTGACTGCACTCAGACCAAAGGGGGCTGAATAATTACGCACACCCCACTTTGCAGTTATTTATTTGTAAAAAATGTTTGGAATCATGTATGATTTTCGTTCCACTTCTCAAGTGTACACCACTTTGTATTGGTCTTTCACGTGGAATTCCAATGAAATTGATTCATGTTTGTGGCTGTAATGTGACAAAATGTGGAAAAGTTCAAGGGGGCCGAATACTTTTGCAAGCCACTGTAAGTACATGTATCTAGTTAGTTGTGTAATAAAAGCGTAGAAAGTGTCAAAAGTGAGGTCGTCCAGGCGAGAGCGCACCTTGGTGCAGAGTACGCCAGCCGCTGAGAAAGCACACTCTGCCTCCACTGAAGTAGGCGGCACAGTCATCAGATACAGATACTGTACACTTGTTCTAAACAACGCTCACGCTTGCCGTTGCTCTGAAACACCGCCATTTCAGCTTTTACTGATGCATCCAGTTTCTTGTCATCATTCTGTGATGGCAAGTTTCTTGGCACAGCTAATGCGGATGCAACAGACTGATGCATTGCAATTTCAAGTTGCTGTTCAAAGCTGTTGTCTGATGAAGACACCAGCCTCTACTGTCAACAGCAAGTGCCACAGACGTCAACAAACTCTGCCCCGTGCCGGCATTTGTGAGCTGCAGAGTGCAGACACCTCCCAGTCCACTGTGTTCAGTCTTAGTGGGAGCCGGGAGACTGACTGCTGCTGGTCTGTTGTTGACTGAATTAATGAGCAACACACTACACCGTGGGCCAAAAAACCATGCCACTTAAGTATTTTCAACTATAACTCTGTTATTTCTTGATTGATTTTTACACTTTTACACGCTATATATGCAAGCTTGGCCGTTTCCGTTCAGCCGGGAATTTCAGCAGTTTCATTCCCAGGAAAGTGGAAATGAAAAACGTCCAGGAATCCAAGATTGGATTCCCTAATTAGTACGTCACGCATTGAAAGACTAAATATTTGAATCAGTGTTAGAGGAATTAATGGAGAGCAACAGTGCTCAAGAAAACTTGACCACATACATGCCAAATTTTTTGCTTACTGCAAATGCTGAATTTTAAAAATTTTGCCTTATTTTATTTTAAGATCACAATGGCTTTTGCCATTCAGTGAAAGTAGTAATTTGACCTTTTATAAAATTATTAGATAGGAATTAAAATGGGTAAATTGATAACAGAATACAGTACTCTCTCATAGAAAAGGCATTCAATTCATTGAATACCTATAAAAACATTTGTTTAATAGGGTTGAGCAGAAGAGAAGCAAAACTTTGAATTCTGAAATTAAACACTGGCTAGACTGGTTTCAGTAGTTTATATAATATCAGCTTACCTTCTTTTGTGTAAGCTTTGTTAATGCTAATACTGTGGATGCTTCTGTATATTTTAATTTGTTTATTTTTTTCTTTTCCTATTTGAAGGTAATACTTCTTGCAGAGGGGCTAAGTTCTCAAGCATCACGAAATCTGGAAGTTGAAAACTTACTACAGTCATTCAATGACAAGATAAGGTACTACATTACATTTACATATGTTTTTAGTGAAGGTCAACATCTGCAATATTCACTGTCCTTGAAATTAAAACCATGCATGGTATACAGTATTTACAAAAATAATTACAGAACTAATGGTTGTTAAGGAAAACATTCTGAGTAGAGGAAATCTGTATAGCATGCTTTGACTGAAATTAAAACTGCTAATGACAGATGATGTGCTTCAGCAAATTACAATAAATGAGACTTTTTTTATCATATTATATTTTATTCTGATGCATTCCACAATCTTTCTGTCTATAAATCAGACATGGACAAATTTGTTTGTATCCTTACAACTCATTTAAAAGATGCCGCATGCCTCCTGAAAAGTGGTTAATTGAAAAGCAGTTGTCTCATGTACACTTTCATGCCTTTGATGTGTCATTAAGTAAAGGAAGTGTGAAAAGAGATCAAGTGTTGCTTATTCTACAGAGATGTTCTAAAATGGCCTGTTGTTACCAGTGGAAAAGATCACAAAAAATTGGATTCCAGTGATTTTCAAACTAGTTGTTTTCTTTAATTAGAATCACACATGTCTGCAATTGTGCAATTAGTCATTCAGCCTGTTTAAATAATGAAAAGTAGTCACTCTGCTGTTTGGTATCATTGTGTGTCCTACACTGGACATGGACCAGAGAAAGCAAAGGAGGGAGTTGTCTGAGGAGATCAGAAAGAAGATTATAGACAAACATGTAAAAGGCAAAAGCTATATGACCATCCCCAAGCAGCTTGATGTTCCACCAGTTGAAAATATTAGAAGTTTAAGGTCCATGGGACTGTAGCCAACCTCCCTGGTCACAGCTGTAAGAGAAAATCGACCGCAGAATGGGCAGAAGCATAGTGAGAATGGTAGCCAAAAGCCAAGGACAACTTCCAAAGAGATACAAGCTAAACTCTTTCACTTTTTGAGTCACAAAGGGCTCGATGGAAGAAGACTCGGCAGAACTCCAATGCTGAAAGAAAAACATAAAGCCAGACTGGAATTTACTAAAATGCTTATTGACAAGCCAAAATGCTTCTGAGAGGATGTCCGCACAGAAAAGAACACCAAACTTACTGTGAAACATGGAAGAAACTCAGTTATGTTTTGGGGCTGCTTTGCTGTACCTGGGATGGAGTGCCTGAAGTCGGTTAAGGAAACAATAAAATCGCAAGACCACCAAGACATTCCAGAGTGAAACATATTACCCAATGTCAGAAAGTTCTGACTCTGTCACAGGTCATGAGTTCTCCAACAGGATAGTGACTCAAAACACGCAGCTAAAAGCTCCTAAAAATGTCTAAGAATAGAAATTGGATTATTCTAAAGTGGCCTTCTGTGAGCCCTGATTTGAATCCTATTGGAAAGAACTAAAGCATGCAGTCTGGAGAAGACCCCCTTCATACCTAACACAGCTGGAGCAGTTTGCTCAGGATGAGTGGACCAAACTACCTGTTGAGAGTACCAGAATTCTCATTGAGAACTATAGGAATCACTTATTTGCAGTGATTGACCCTGTGTTAGGATATAGCGGGTTGGATAATGGATGGGTGGAGATCTCTAAAGGTTGTGCAGCAAAATATGAAGCTAAGGGTCATGTTTTCATTTGTATTATTTTATGTAATTAAGAATAATGGGTGTCAATTACTTTTGTCAGTGACAAGTTATTTCAGAGACGAAATAACTCAAGTCTGTTAAGGAAACAATAAAATTGCAAGACCATTGAGACATTCCAGAGTGAAACATATTGCCCCCCCAAAATACACACACACCTACCTTTTCAATACAGCCCAATAGTGTGGTGACATGACAAAATATTTGGTAAAGATGCTACTATGTGTAGTTTAATCTGCACAGTTTAAGGAGAGATATTGTGAACTTAATTTAATATAGTATATTTTAATTAAGCATTCAATTATTGCAATGAAGACAATGTTTATTATTAAAAACAGTAACACAAAATCATTGCCTGTGGCAAGTCTGTGTAGTTTAAGTAAAATTTTTCATGTGTCACTGGTTTCTAAATGAATATTGAGTATGTTTGAAATTATAACTTTGATTGTGAATTCATTGAGAGGAATGTTCTCAAATCCTTGAATATCATAAAATGTAAGTATATGGCATGGCACTTTACACATATTATAAGTTGAGCTATATACCAAAGAAGGATATCCATAGGGTTCATGTCAAGATCAAGGCCAAGGAGAATTTTTTTTTTTTTTGTGTTTTGAATGAAGTAACAAAAATATGAGTCAAAGAAAGAGAAAAATATGCAATGCGATAAAACAGAAATGCTTATTTAGAACATTAGGAGAATTCTGACTAAAACAGACCATTTAGTCCAACAAATCTCAGCAGTTAATTTTGTCTAATTTTTCTAAATTAACAGTGAGTTGACTTTTGTAAGACCCTAAAGTAAAAGAAGCAAAACTTTCAAACATTTGTACAGAATCTACCCTTAACAATTTTCCATTTGTATTCCCATGTTCTTGTTGAAGAATACAATTTTAAAGTAACATTTAGAATCATACTAATTACTTTGATAATTACAAATGCTTGAATTCTGTCACCCCTTAATTGCCATTTGATTAACCTAAAAAGGTTAAACTACTTCAGTATTTTGTCATAACTCATAACGTGTAGTTCAGGAATCTGCCTAATTGCTCTCCTCTGGATGTTTTCTATTGCTGCTGTATCTTTTTTGAAGCTTGGAAATGTCTGGATATAGATAGTGACGAATCTACTATGGCTTCTAGGTCCTACGTATAATTTGTAGTTTCAAATTTGTCATTGTGTATTCAAATCTAACATTTCTACTTCCTGCACATAATACTTTTACTTTTACGTACATTGTATTTCATCTTCCACAAATCTGTGCACCCCTGTATTCTGAAAAGGTCTCTTTGTACTGATTTGGATGATTCTAGATTATATGTCATTCCACCTATTTTGGTATCATCTATACATTTAACAATCTTTTTATATTTGTGTCCAGATTACTTATATAGGAGGCCCATCTTTAACATCGTCTAATTCTAAAATTAATTCTATCTCTTGTCAGATTGTCTTGTGCATATGTGTTTTAGTGCTTACACCAGTTTTGTACTCGTCTACACACTGACCCTAAATTGTAATTTCTAGTAGTTTAATAATTAACCTCTCATGTGATACCTTATGAAAATATTCAGATAAATAATATTATCTGCACCTCTCTGGTCATATGCTTTGTAAGTTCATTTGAGAATTCCAGCATTTTAGTGAAGCATAATCTCCCCTGTTTGAATCAATGATGTTTGGACTGTTTGCCAATTCACCTTTTCTTAATAATTGCTTCAGTTAATTTACCCATAGTTGCATAGTTGCAATTTACCCACAGTTGCAGTTAGGCTTACTGGTCTATGGTTACTTTGATGAGCTGACCACCTTTTTGTTTTAATAATTTGATAATGTCTGCCAACTTCCAATTGATAGGAATTTTCCCTGTGTGTTGTGAGTTTTGAAAAAGAAGCATCAGTGGTTAATGTAAGCAGTCACAAACAAACTGCATTTTATTTCTTGTGGGGTTACTTCTTACAGCTTACTTGCTGGAGTTTCAAATGATTTCTATTATCACATTGTTTGTATTCTGCATTACATGTTTCTGTTGCATGTCAGATTGCTAAAATAAAATTAATAGTGCAGAGAATGAGGTGAATCATTAAAAATTATATTAAGCGTTTATTAGGAATATACATGTTTCATAGATGTTTGATTGCCCTAAGCACTCTTCTCCCTGTTGTAATCAAACATTGTAGTTTAACTTTATCTTGAGCACATGTCACTAAAACATGGCCAAAGACGGAACCCTCCACAAAACTGATATATTGAACATTTGTAAGATGAAGCAGTTAACAGTAAAGATATTCATTTATTGTATGAAATACTGCATTTTCCTGTATTCTCACTTGTTTCTAAGATGTGCTAACTGAATGTTTGTATGGCTTTTTATGCATTTTGTTTATAGTCCATGTCTTTACTATGTATATGTATATAATCCATGTCTTTACTAAAACATGGATTAGCAACTTCAAGAAAACGATTTTTTTTTTCCTTTTTAAAGATGTTATTAAGTAGAATAGGATGTACTGACTTTTCATGTATTTTTCTGTCTTTTTTTATTCTCCTGAACAGTTTACTAATAACTCATGAGAATCAGTCTCCAGAAATTGTTGTGTCACGTTCTGAACTGAAAGAGTTGGCGGACTTGTGTGGCAAAATCAGGCAGAGATTACACAGGAACAACAAGGTAAGGAAAGATTTGAAAGGTAATTAGAAAAACTATCAGCTATTGTCCAGTATCCTATACTTGCAGGGAACTCTTTTTTTAGCATTGCCTCTTGAGGAGTCTCTGAATGGGTTATTTATCCTAGCTAATCTTTTCTTTCTTTGTATGTTTGTTTATATAAACTTATTTGGCTTTTTGGAATTCTACAGAGTTGCTATAATTCTGACTGATAAGCTTTCTACTACTATTGATACATCTTTATTCAGTTTAGTTCAACTTATTCTTATATGGTGATCTTTACTAATTACAAGCTCAGGATGCCTATATAATATTGCAACTTGAGTATGATACAATAATAGTATATATACATAATTCAAAGGAATAGTTGGGGTACTAACTGGGCCATCCTGCTTAATACAAGGCAATCCAAATAAACAAAAAGTACATAGAAAATCAACAACAATGCAATGGTGCAATTCAAAAACTGCCTGGAACAATTTGGTTTACGCTTTCCTAGCTGAGGTAATTCTGAAAAGCGGATCTGGCTTGGGAGATCCATCCTGCAGTAGGTTTGGGTCGAACACTGACGCCCTCCTTCTGGAAACATACAATTTTCTACATCTCTGACCGGAAGGTTTGGGCCTTCTATGGACAATGAGAGTGAAGTCTGTTGCCCTTATTAGGCGTCTTCTTGATGCTATGGAGGGATGAAACTGTACTGCTAGCTGCAGCGCCCCCTCACGTCTTATGGTGGTGCTGCCTACCTGACCTGAATGAGTAAGGTGTTTCTCAGATGCCCTTGTGTGCCTGTATGTTTATATGTTTTCTGTATGTACATACTGTATGTTTATGTGTTTTCTGCATTAATACGTCATTAGTAAAGAACATATTTCCAAACATTTATTTTCTATGGAATTACTTAAATTTTATATTTCATTAAAGAATGTAACATATTAGGCAAATGACCACTTTAAAGATGAAAATTTGATTACTTTGTACATCTTTAGCCCAGTGCATTATTAAACAAAGATAACAAAAAGACTGAGGAGTACAATCAGATTCTCAGCCATCACGTAATACCTTTGGGGAAGCATCTGATTTGTCCCAACTTCATTCTGCACCAGGACAATGGCCTCAAGCACACGGCCAAAGACGTAAGGATCTATCTTCATTAAAAAGAGTTTTGCAACATGTGACGTTCTCCAAAATGCTTGGGAAACTACCAGATAATTTTTATAGAAATCTTTATGACAGTGTACTTAAGAGAACTGATGCAGCTTTAAAGTCAAAGGGTAGTTACATAAAATTTTTATTTGATTTAGTTTTTGACTGTTTACTGCTCTTTATAAACTTTTCATTTTGTTATTTTTGAAAGCGTCTTCACTTTACAGATTTTTCATCGTGTCTAAGACTTTTGCGTATTTCTATTCATGTGTTATAATTGTTAAAGTCAGAAAGATTGTCAAAGCATAAATGTTGCAAAATCAGTTGGTTGGTTAATAGCTGTATTTACCCAGTATTTAACTTTCACATGCTGACAGGCTCTCCGTTTAGCTAACTAACTCATTAGTTTGTTCAAGCTTTCCATTACTTTCTCTTTTTTCCCCACTGGTGCTAGTAAGTATATAGTTCATTCTATTACTGAAACAATTCTTATGGATTTACTTTATTGATGAGAAACCTGAAGAAACATATAAGGTTAGTATAGAATTGTCCCTTTCTTTTATTTTTTATTGATTTTAATTAGAACCAAATAAAAGTCCATACAATCAAGTAAAACATAACAAAGCAAAGCCAAATTTAATCCCCACCCAAGAGAAAGAAAAAAGAGCCAGCAACCAAAGGTGCTCCATAAAAGGAAGAAGAAAGGAAAAGTATCCTTCTGTTTAGCACATTTTCTAGCTTGAATAGCGGAAGAATTGTGTTGATGAGAAGCTGAATTTGAATCGTAATTGTTCATAGCATGCAAAGATATTATCTATCCACAAGTCTCTAAGTGTTTTAATCCCGGACATTTTGCAGACATTGAATACTGTGTATGTTTGAGAGGGTGGAAAACGGTGGTTGTTAGGTAGAGGTGCAATAGATAAAAGCTTTTCTGTCTTAAAGTGCTTCCTACATTGGTTTCATATTCTGAGAGAATGAAGGGCAATTGGATTATTAGTGTATTGTTGGTAATTTGTATTAACTGGGATACATAGCAGGGAATATAAAAAAATACTGCAAGATTTTATTTCTTTTGCAGACCAGGCTTGTGCCTGTTCATCAATTTATGTCAATGTCCAGGTCTTTATAGCTTGTATATTTGTTGCCCAGTAATAAAATTGAAAGTTAGGACCTGCCATGTACCCTTCTGCTTTAGGTCATTGTAGAATTGCCCCTTTGGATGCATGGAGTTTTCCAATTCCAAATAAATAAAATTATGATTGAGTCTAATTTCTTAAAAAATTATTTGTTAATGTATATGGGGATGCTTAGGAAGAATGGTCATCTTAACAGTGTAGATTCTCCCTACTAATGTAAGAAGGAGGGTAGACCATGTATTTGTTTCTTGTTTAATTTTTTCCATGTAGACAGCAACATTTCGTAGAAAAAAACCTTTATATTTACTTGTGATATTTACCCCTAGATATTTAAACTGATTTGCTAAGATAAATGTGAATAGCTAAGGGGTGTAATTCTTGAATTCAGAGCAGTATAGGCCGTTTCCTGCCTGGATTGACTTTGTTGGGTCAACTTAGTTATTTTTCTGCCCAAACAAGCTTGATGACCTGAATCGTTTCCCTCTTATCAAGCTTCTTATGTTCTTATGGTTTTATTTATTTATTTATTTTTTATCATAGTGACTAAAACCACATATACAACTCATCAAAGGTCTAACTGGCGCACATTGGTTGTATAATTGTCTCAGATTACAGTATTCCAGTAATTTATCTGACTTCATTGTACAGTATTTGTTTTTGAAGTGCATTAGTTACAGAGTTTCTCCACATTAAGAGTAGCTAATTGCATTTAACCTAGCCTTTTAATTGCATAACCTCTTACATTTTTAAAACAATTCTTCAATATTTAGGTATAATGAGCCCAATGTGTATTTTTTTAGTTGGTTGCTTATTCATATTTCACTTAATTCTGTAAGGAGCCTCCTTTAACCTAATTGTGGTTAAAGGCTGTACATAAATTAAAAAAAAGTGTTTTTTTTTAGTTTGATCTGGTTTTTATTGTTTCACTTTAAACATTTATAAATTTGTCATATTGTCCTCTAGCCATCTAATCTTAAGTCTTTAGAAAAATGAGAACAGCAAAAGAATTCATATTGACCTATTCACGCATTGCTTATTATAGTGATAACAAGATGTAGAGATTAAGAGATGGTGTGGCTAAAGTGTTAAAAACTATGAAGAGAATTAATACAGTGGATCCAAACTGTTACTTTAAAATAAATTCTTCAACAAGAGCACAAGGCAAGAGTTGGAAACTTGTTAAGAGTAGATTTCATACAAATGGTAGGAAATTTTTCTTCAAGCAAAGAGCCATAGACACATGGAATAAATTAGTAGGTAGTATAGTTTAGAGTAGGACCGTAGGGTCCTTCAGATATTGAGTTGATGTTATTTTGGACAGTCTAGGTGAATAGAATGGATGAGATTGTGGGGCTGAATTGCCTGTTTTCATCACAATTGATCTAATGTTCATGGCATTACATCACTGAGCTCGAACACCCTCACATATACCCTCCTTCACTCTGAGAAATTCAGAGTTACCAATGAAGCCGACATCAAGTGTTTAGATTGTTGATGAAAAATCCAGATTTACTGGAGGATGCTCACTTAAAAACAAGAAGAATATACTAACTTCAAACAAAAGACACTCCAACTGATGATCAAACCAGGGTGCAAGTGCTATGAAACTTCAATTACATTTGATAATCCACAGTGCTGCCCACATCCTAAAATATGTATTGTGAAAGAATGAGTCTCAAAACACTGGAAAGGTTTGGGGCAGCCACCCGTATATTGTCCCTGGCTGCAACAGGTTTAAAGAAAACAAGAGGTTGTTCTTTGGTTGAGTTCCCAGATTGAACTGAACTGGTTTGGAAAGATGGAGGTTTTATATGCCGTGAACTGGAAGTGATGTAATTTGACCAGAACCGGAAGTGACATCAGTCTGGGTGCCAGAACAGGAAGTGACGTCAGTCTGGGCACTGGAACCGGAAGTGATGTTAAATTAGGCAGATTTTCCCATATTTGGTCTGCAAGAGATAACAGAAATAGGTTTAGAGCACCCTGCCACCCCTTGGCCTGGCGGGTAATTACCTCCACTTGGTCCACTCAGCTCACTCCTAGTTGCATGTGTGTGACAGTATGTTGAAATTTATGTTATTATCATGAAGCTCCCACCGCAACCCTCACCAGGAAAAGCGGTTTTGAAAGTTCAGAAAGCTCCATATATTAAACATCACATACACTGTATCAAGGAGATGTCAATAATGTAATATTATTGCACCAATTTTATTTTGTTAGTCTACTGCACAAAAGATGGCTTTTTTAAAGTGTAAAGTATATACAGTCCAAGTTTTAAGAGCAAATCCCTAAACTGAAAAAGCAAAGGATTGTAACAGCAGACACTGGATGCTAAAAAAAAATCTCTGATATTTATTAGTCAGTTATTCCAGTTTGTTTCACACTTTAAAAAACATATATTTTAGGACATTTTAAAACATCAGCTACAATATTTATGTAAAGTGCCACTGGCTAATGGAAGAAGAACAGTGACAATTTGGAGACTTATTGCAGCTGTTTACATTTGTGCTTGAAAGTTTGTTAACCCTTTAGAATTTTCTATATTTCTGCATAAATATGACCTAAAACATCATCAGATTTTCACTCAAGCCCTAAAAGTAGATAAAGAGAAACCAGTTAAACAAATGAGACAAAATATTATACTTGGTCATTTATTTATTAAGGAAAATGACTGAATATTACATATTTGTGAGTGGCAAAAGTATGTGAACCTTTGCTTTCAGTATCTGGTGTGACTCCCCTTTGCAGCAATAACTGCAACTAAATGTTTCTGGTAACTTTTGATCATTCCTGCACACCATCTTGGAGGAATTTTAGCCCATTCCTCCGTACAGAACAGCTTCAACTCTGGGATGTTGGTGGGTTTCCTCACAAACTGCTCGCTTCAGGTCCTTCCACAACATTTCGATTGGATTAAGGTCAGGACTTTGACTTGGCCATTCCAAAACATTCACTTTATTCTTCTTTAACCATTCTTTGGTAGAACGACTTGTATGCTTAGGGTCGTTGTCTTGCTGTCTGACCCACCTTCTCTTGAGATTCAGTTCATGGACAGATGTCCTGACATTTTCCTTTAGAATTCTCTGATATAATTCAGAATTCATTGTTCCATCAATGAAGGCAAGCCGTCCTGGCCCAGATACAGCAAAACAGGCCCAAACCATGATACTACCACCATCATGTTTCACAGATGGGATAAGGTTCTTATACTGGAATGCAGTGTTTTCCTTTCTCCAAACATAACGCTTTTCATTTAAACCAAAAAGTTCTATTTTGGTCTCATCCGTCCACAAAACATTCTTTCAATAGCCTTCTGGTTTGTTCTCGTGATCTTTAGCAAACTGCAGATGAGCAGCAATGTTTTTTTGGAGAGCAGTGGCTTTCTTCTTGCATCCCTGCCATGCACACTATTGTTGTTCAGTGTTCTCCTGATGGTGGACTCATGAATATGAACATTAACCAATGTGAGAGAGGCCTTCAGTTGCTTAGAAGTTACCCTGGGGTCCTTTGTGACCTCACTGACTATTACACGCCTTGCTCTTGGAGTGATCTTTGTTGGTCGACCACTCCTGGGGAGGGTAACAATGGCCTTCAATTTCCTCCATTTGTACACAATCTGTCTGACTGTGGATTGGTGGAGTCCAGACTCTTTAGAGATGGGTTTGTTTAACTGGTTTCTCTTTATCTACTTTTAGGACTTAAATGAAAATCTGATTATGTTTTACGTCATATTTATGCAGAAATATAGAAAATTCTAAAGGGTTCATAAATTTCCAAGCACAACTGTATGTAAAACAAGTAAGCTGTGATAAATAAACATTTATTCATAACTGTGCAGGTTCATTTTCTATGTCACCAAGCCTAGGCACAAAGTATATTCTTGGTATCTATTGTCTTCTCATGTTTACTGACTTTACCTGATTTATTCACAGGAAAATGTTACACTCTGCACTATATGTATCTATAGAAGTGGAATGATTTTTTTTATGCTAATACAGAAGCCATAGAAGTATTTTGGCTCAGTGTTTCCTTACATTGTTTGGACTCTGGGACTTTCCCTATTTGTGGTGTTTCTGTGCTCAGATGATTAAGATTTGTTTCAGACAGTTTAAAGACTTGCTTTCTGGTTGATTTAGTACTGTGAGTGAACGTGCGACTGTGTGTGAGTACATTCTAAGGGACAATTAATGATGGTTGCATATGCAGATCTGGAACTGTGCATGTGGACAAAATGACATCATTTTGACGTTATTGCTGGATGATTCCATTAGTATGTGGAGCAGCTGTTGTCTCTGCATCTACTGTGCATTTGCTACAGATACACACATTAATATTTTGAAGGAGAAACAGAAATGCACATCTGTAAATCATGTGGCAGGCAGTTTAGTATGAAAAGGCAGCTATTTACTTTGTGTGTATGTATAGTGATGTGTTCATATGTGTGCTAAAGTATGTGGGAGCCCTGGGAAAAGCCAGTGTCCTACACAGGCTCGTTTGAGTCTATATTGGGCAATTAGATTAAAAAAGGAAAGACTGTAACAGGCCTTATCACTTTAAAATGTCTCTCTCTATACAGGAAGGCAAACAGCATACAGTACATCATAGCATATATCAAATCATTTGGTTCACAGTCCTTTGTTTGTAGTGTCACGGTTACTTCGTCAATGTGTATTCATTCAGAAATCTACCTACAGTAGACTGTCTAATGCCTATGTCACATTACATGACTTCTTGTTGTGGGGTATGTCAGGTTTGCTTGCTGTAGTTACTGATCATATTGCCAGACCATGTCAGTTTAAATAATTGAAAATCGCTAGGCATATCACATTTACAGAGAGAGTGCCATCCTTCCAGCATAGTCCTTTTGCTCCTTTCTGCGACAGCCAATAACCACAGATCTGACACTATATGAAGAGTTAACGGGTAAAGCAAGTACAGCTGCAGTCTCTGCCATGTTTTCTTTTTCCATTGTGTCGTCATATGTAAAAACATGAGATTTCAGACGAGCTACTCTTCTGTTTGTGTGGACTTGAAAACTCGCATTCCATATTCCTTGTTGCTGCCTTATATGAATTGTACTTCCAGATGAGCATTAATTAGTTTTAGCTTTCATGCATGCAGAGCCCATCTATGTAACTAAAGACAAAATCAAGCCTGCAGACTAGTTGTTACATTATGCGGATTATCTTCATGGGAACAGGCCACTAAGTGTCCCAAACTTGCTAAGGCTGTGGCTGAAAATTGCTGGAAAAGTCAACAAACATGGCATAGCCTTTAAATTTAAACATTACTGCAGTTTTGACAAGAACAGGCCATTCAGTTCAACAAAGTTCAGCAATCCTATTTGCCGTATTTCTCCAAAATAATATCACTATTACTGAGATGAATGTTCATGTTTTGTGACATAAAATAAGTTTGAGTATGTCTTTTCTTTTTACTTACTGACAACAGTATTTACTAATATTTTTGGGCTTTACTGTCTTAGTAGAGTCTGAATGTTTTTCGTGTGTCTGTATTTTTCCCCCTTCTGGCTTCTGGAATTTTAATGTAACATCCTGAAGATTTGTTAATGAAGTCAATTTCCAACTCTGAACTGGTCCCGTATGACTGAGTGTGGTTGTCTGGCCTGCAGTGTACTAGCACATTATTCACAGGCTCAATCCTGCCTTGTACTTGATGATATGGAAACTCTTCTTTCTTTCAACTCTATGTTGTAACAAGTTTGCTAAATGATGGTTAAATATGAATGTCTATGGGTGACACAATAACTCAGTGCTTACAGTTCTCAATTTGAATGACATGCCCACGTTTGCATGCTGTTTCCATGTCTTAGTGGGATTTTGCACTCACATTCTTAAAGACACATAGATTAGATTAATTCATGATTCTAAATTGGTGTGAGTGAACACTATGATGAACTGGTGCCACATTCAGGGAGGGTTAATATTTTGTCATGTTATAACAGTCTATGATGTCATTTACAAATACATACTGCAGCAACCAAACACAGCATTTAAAGAGCTTGTGTAAGGGTAATGGCAGGCCACTTCACCAAGTCTCGTAGCTTTGACAGCTTAATGACAGTATTGTTAGTATATTACCCAATCTGAAGTAACACATCTTTTTACACTGACCTTATGGTATTTTTATATTTTGAATAGTAATTTTTTGAGAGGTTTCATTTTTATTTGAAAGATCAGAGTTGTTTCAAAGGTTGTACCCGTCCTCAACTTGGTGGGTCCTTAAAAATAAGGAGACTGTTTTCTTTGAGTCTGCTTTTGTATTACGGAGTGACAGATCCATGGAAACATTTTAAAGGTTTATTAAACTGCCTGCTTTTATTTATCACACTTCCAAAACTCAGACAATAATCCATCATCGTTTGGAATCAAATTAACACACTCTCGTCTTTGATGTGGGTCACTCTAAAGGAGCCAAGCTGGTGACTGTTCTTTTTTGGCAGTTTTCCACTAAATAAATGATGACAATGAATTGTTGGTTAAATGAAATGTAAATGGTAAACACAGCTTTTCTCACTTTTGTAGCTGAGGACAGTTTTGGTTTCTGTCCTTAAAATTGTTTTCCTAGTTATGTATACACTTTTAGACTTTCTTTTTAGTATTTCTTTAACATTGCAATTAATTTTTGATCCCTTTTCCTGGCAAATGCTTAAACAAAAGAGGTCTGGAAAATGAAGCATTACTTTTGTTAGACTTTGAGATGTAGCTCTTCTGTAGACATCAATAAAATTCTATTGTGTATATTTATAAATTGGCGTTGCATTTTATAATAACTTTTTCAGGAATTTTGTGGTATTGTTTGAATCATTTTAACATATTGCTTTATATTATTTTAAATCATATACTGTGTAAATTCTCACAGGTTTTTTTCTATATAGTAGATTTATTTCTTGGTTTTAGTATTAGAATTTTTAATAGATTTTCACTTTTTGACACAGGTTTGTCGCACTTTGTCTGACCAAAGGAAACAGCCACTGTAAGGATGAGCTATTTTGTAACTTGAAACTATTTTGATATGTCTGGAAATGCAACTTTAATAGTATTTTAGAAATCTCCAAATGATAATCATGTATCTTGATATGTTAAAGATGTATTTCAGATGTCTTGTAGTCAAATTTGAGAAACCATCCATCCATTAACCCGCTATATCCTAACTACTGGGTCACAGGGGTCTGCTGCAGCCAATCCCAGGGCGCAAGGCAGGAAACAAACCCCGGCCAGGGCGTCAGCCCACCGCAGGGCGCACACACACAACACACCAAGCACACACTAGGGACAATTTAGAATCCCCAGTGCACCTAACCTTCATGTCTTTAGACTGAGGGATGAAACCGTAGCACCCTGAGAAAACCCACCCAGAGGAGAACATGCAAACTCTACGCAGGGAGGACCTGGGAAGTGAACCCGGGTCTCCTAACTGCGAGGCAGCAGTGCTACCACTGCGCCACCGTGCCGCCAAATTTGAGGAACCTTGAAATATATTTTAAAATATCAGGAAATGAATTTTAATCTTTTTTTATTTTTATTGATTTTATTTGAAGCAAATAACATTCCATACAATCAAGTCAAACTTAACAAGCCAAAATTCAACCCCACCCAAAAGTACTAGGGTGTAGTACTGTGTTAGCCATTATGAATGTAGTGAGAAGTCAAGCAAAATGACACCTTTTATTTTATTAACTAAAAAGTTACAATATGCAAGCTTTTGAGGTAGGATGGGATTCTTCCAGTTGAGCAAGATACTGTAAGTCTACATGCTCATAGTGAGTTAAAGGCAATTATGATTTCTCCTTGTCCGATTTGTTTGTCCTTCTCCACTTGAAGCCCATCTGGGAATACACCAAGCATAGCTGTTAATGGGTTAGGAGTGAACGTTCACATCTTAAAATGTATTCTTCTCTAGCATGAGTCAATGTGAAGACAAGTGAAATGCATTTTGAGATTCTGCATCTTGATTATAATTTGAGATATTCTGGCCATTTTGAGAAATCTTTAAATAACTGTACTAAGGACAGGAAGTGTTTGGAAAAACATAGAAAATTTTATAGGAAGTCATTTTAAGATATCTTGAATTACATTTACTAATGTTATTTCCAGATATTTTGAAATGCATTGTAACCTGGATGTCATTTTAAGATGTCTTGAAATTTATTTCAGATATCTTACAGTACATTTGAGATTTGAATAAATGTTTTATCAGATATCAATTCATTTTAAGGCAGTTATTTCAAGATTTCTTAAAATGTTTCTTCAGATATTTCTAAATGTTAATTCATCTCACCAAACCAACAGGCTGTTGGAAAAACAAACCCATAAGTGATTGACTATATTATGCGGTGTTGTAAACTTACATTGTCATGAGTTTAATATCAGAGCTATTAAAAGTATATAATATACTGTACTAGCCAACCCGCGGCGTACCATATGCCGCATAATCAGGCTGTTTTTTTAATGATTTTTAAGCACAGGGAGATAATTAATATTTGAAAAATCGGTAATGTAATAAATCAGCAAGAAAAGCAGCATTATAACAATGCATGGAACGAACCAACACACAATCGTCCGTGACTGAAAACTGGCGGACCGCCATCCCTCATGTGCCCACCTCCAACTCATCACTTGAGTCGTTGACATCTTTGCACAGTCCAGATGCACCTGTGACTCACGTAGACTTTCCGTGTTCCTGCAGGAGCATCTAAGAAGACGCATGTTTGTCGCGGATGCGAATTGCTGTATGTAGTGTGTAAAACAGTTTGCTATGGTGCACGTGGTTGTGCATCGTAACCGAAACCTCGGTTTTTAAAGACTGCTTACTTCATTGTGTTTTAACCTCAGTTTTAAAGGATTGTTTTAAAGATCCCGTGGGATACCCCTCGCAAACCGTTTTACACGCTGCATATGGCGATTCACCTCATGCCTCTATGAACAGTCAACGTGGCTCGGATGTGCCAGGAGTTGGTGGGCGTGGCTCCTTCCTGCGTGCGCCATAGATGTCTTACTTGGCAGCTCAGTGAATCCACGCCCCTTCCGGCGTGCTTTCCATGGTTGTCTTGCCTTAGTGAATTATATATATAGATTGTGAAAGAAAATATATATTTTTAAATATTAGAGCAATCTAAATGAGAACAGGCCATTCAGCTTGCCAGTCCTATCCAGTTAATTCTTTCAAATAACATCAAGTTTACATTTGAATGTCCCTAAAGTACTACTCTGTCTACCACCCTACTTGGTCACTTATTCCATGTTTCTGTGGTTCTCTGTGTAAAGAAAAACCTCCTAATGTTTGTGCGAAATTTACCCTTAACAAGTGTCCAACTGTGTTCCCGTGTTCTTGATGAACTAATTTTAAAGTAACAATCTTGAGCTAATGGACTAATTCCCTTCATAATTTTAAACACTTCAATCATGTCTCCTTTAAATCTTTTGCCTAAAATGAAAAGGCTCAGCTCTTTTAATCTTTCCTCATAACTCATCCCTGGAATCCACCTAGTCGCTTTTTTCTGCACTTTTTCTAGAACTGTTATGTCCTTAAAACAAAGGTTTGGGGTCCTGGAGGAAGTGCCCTTTTAATTGAAATGTGGAAAGGTCAAAAGAAAAGCACCGTCGTGCAGAAAAGATAATATGGCTACAGCGGCCTCGTTAAAGGTATGGTTATAAGTATGGAGATCCATCCTTCTGAGAAGCAGATCCAAAACTGAATGCTGACTTGCCATTTATTGTTTTCTTAAATGCCAGGAGGGACGGCACTTGATGCATCAAAACATAAATGACATCACAAAATTTCCACTTCCACTTTTTCATCATTCTAGACTTGTGTGTCTGTGTATATATACACATATACATACTGTATATGTATACTGTATGCTGTATGGCTGTGTGTATATATGTATATGTCTATACATATACACACACAAGGGGGAACCCAAAAATTCCTGAAATAGTTATTAAAAAAAACACAAAAACTTTATTGTAAAACTTACAGCAGTTCACTTTTAGTAACCTTCAAAATACTCTCCTTGAGGTGCAATACACTTGTCCCAGTGCATCTCCCATTTTGGAAAATATTTCCTGTACTTATCTTTTGTTTACCTGTCTAGAGCGTTCTGTTTTTTTCCTGGATTTTTTCCGTGGTGGCAAATCTTCTTCATTTCAATCTCAATTTTAATTTCTGGAACAGGGAGCAAGATCTGGTAATCTCAATGTAGGTATGCAAAGCAACAACCCCATTATGTTTGGTCAAAAACTGTTTGACTGACAACACAGTGTCTGCAGGTGTGCTGTCATGGTGAGAAATCCAGTTTTGGGCGAACCACTTCTCTGAACTCTTTTCCTGATGCTTTCCCATAGATGACTCAGCATTTCAATGTAATGTCATTGATTCACAGTCTGTCCACAAGGGAACAAACTCTTTTATAAAGAGTCTTTAAATGTTGAAGGATGCAAACATCAAGACAATGTTCAATTTGACCCGACAGCAACAAAAAAATCAACCAGGTCATGATTGTAGAATAAATACTACAAATGCGCACTTGATCAACTCCGCATGATGGGCCTCAGCAAACTGTAGGTGTATAGTACCTGGTGGCAGATTATAAAGCAACACTCCTCTCCTGTGTGATTCCAGGATTTTTTGCTGCCATGCTGTGTGTGCACATTTATTCACATATATTTATATATATTTATTTAAATAAAAAAAAAAAAAAATATATACATATACTGATTGAAAACAAACTGTCACAGTAACTGTACTAAGAAAAATGTAAAGGTTTCCTGTACTGTAAGTGGTCCTGGAAACAAAATCACTAATGAGAGTTTAAGTCATTACATACTGCATAGTCTGTAACTACTGCCAAGCCAAGAAAGGACACCTGAGTGTGAAAACAATGTATTACAGGTCTCATTCACTCACATAGTTGCACTTTATTACACTGAGCCATTTTGAATTGCCAGTTAATTTACTGTAAATCCAGACAGAACCTCTAGTCTGTGGTAGAAAGCCATAGTACCAGAACACAACTCACACATTAGCACATGAAAAATATGCCAGCTCCACACAAATACAGGGCTTGAAATTAAATCCAGGCCACAAAAGTATGAGCATAACTACTAATCATTTCATCATTGTGTTGCTTCTAAACATGCAAATGCAGGATTTCATCTGGATTTCAAAAGCTGCATGTTTTAATGTTGCTTGCTATGTCACTATGCAAGCTAATCAAGAAACAATCTTTTATGTATGTTTACGTATTTCTTTTTTATTTAAATAGAATTACTATGGACTTTTCTTCACAATAGCAGAAGATAATGTAAAGTACATGTGATGATGCTTTGACACTAATGCTAAAGTTGAATTCTGTGCAATAATTAGAACTTTCTCCACCTCAAAATCTGTATCAGAATCATTATTTCAGTCATATAAATGTTTCATTTAACATAATGAGCATTGAACCACAAAAGTTATTTATAAATGGCCTGCACTGGACCTTAGAATGTACAGTATTTGTTAGAATACTAATTTTTACTTCCCATGTGGGTTTTATTAGTTGAATGTTATAGCTTCTTAAAGTCACATTCTGTGTAAATGAAACCACAAATATGTACTGAGACCAAAAGACAAACCCTTTAATGTAAGCAAATGATCAGTGCTTTTATAGAGAGAGAGAGAGGGAGACAGACAGAGAGAAATATGAACAGTGCACTGGGTCTTTATTAGAGCTTGTCATTTCAACTTGATTTTCAATTTGTACCTGACAATTTGTGATATGATTCAATTCAAAATAATAACTCCTGTAACTTTTTGTATTTTCCAAATAAGTTAACAAGTCTGCCTTCATAAACCCATAAACTAATCCTCAATAGACTGCAATAAACTAGGATTTTTCAAATGTGAGGTGGGTATGGAAGTAGAGGGTTTGTAGGAGGCACTGAAGCAACCCTTCTGAGGTTGACGTTCTTAAAAAATGAAGCCAAATTTTAAAGATTGTCTTTATTGTCTTTAAATGATCTCATTTCATTTTTAAATATAAAAAACTAAACTAAATAAATATAACTAATGTGTGACTTAAAAAAACTGGTAAGTGAAACTTTTGAGACTAAGAAAAAAAAGCACCTGTGATTTCTTTGTTATATATACTCTTTTAGTTTACGGTGTAACATTTGGGTACAAGTGTCATTTGACTAAGTGTAACCAGTTTACTGCAGGGGTTCCCAAACTTTTTTAAGCCGAGGTCCCCACAAGCATTGTACCATCTGGTCTGGTAACCCCAATAATAATAACAAAATGCTGGGGATTAGAGCACAATCTGGTTCTCAGTCAATTCAGCTGAAAAGGCTGCGTTTCTTCCTAAAAACTCACCCTGTAATTCTTCCAGTTGGCACACCTTAAACTTTAGGGGTGGCAGTGTCCCATTTCTAACTCTGTATTAGAAAAATGTGCATGATAACTATGAAAAATCAGGGAGAGAAAAATAAATTGAACAGAAAACTTGATGCTAAGAGAGAGTAGAAACTAAAATATTTGTTATTAAATCAATAGCTCAGAGGCACAAGGTAACAGAAATTTAATAATTATTTTGCACGTTGTAAGGAGCAGAGTGATTGAAGAGACAGACAAACACCCACACAAACCACTTAAGGTACTTGGTCCTACACATTTGAGAAGAACATCTGTCTGCTACAATATATTTTTGTCATTTGCATCACTATATGGCATAACAACAGCAAACAGACTTTAGAGAAGCATTGTGGTCTATGGATTTACTTACTGTGTGTTAAAATGCTGCAGCTGCCATGGCAAGTTTCCATTTCCAGTTAGCCAGTAATGTTAACTTACTTTAGTTATTCTTTTAGACTTGCAGTCAGAAGGTGGATGCTATGTAGCCTCTTCTGTAGTATCAGTGTCATTAGACACATTTACGGATTTGAGTGTTTTAAATATTGAAATCGGCATCTCCTGTGGCTCTTTGTTATCAACTCTTTTAATGGCGATCTTTTTCACCCCTGTTTGATGGGATTTGACACACCGTTTATTTTGAATGGATCTGTTGCAATTCATATTTTTATGAACGCAGTTGGCAGTTCTTTCAGTCTTCCATTTGGTAATTGTTAACAACAGCAACAGCATATAGTTCACTTTTACCACTAGTCCATTAATGTCTTCAAATGCCAAAGTATAACCTAATTTTACAGAATGGCTTTTCCTTTCAAACAGGTTATTTTTATGTTTTTTGTTTGATCTCCATGCATGCAGCACATATTTATATGTTTAAAAGGGTTCTTTTTAGGAGACATTTTTGGCTGTAGACAGTTCATCAAAATCAGAAGCTCGCGCTTTTTTGGACCAAGTTTGCAAGGGCACCATTGCCCCCAAAATCACAGGCCTTACTTTCAGCGCCTTCTTCATGAGGCATTGGATTAGTTTAGAAATGAGACGCTCTGTGAGTCATCTAATTGTTCCCACCACATTAAAGCAAAAATCACTCATGGTTGGCTCAGCAAGACTAGCCAAATAATGGTAGGGACTTAACCGGCAACCTTCATGGAACCACACATCTCAACAGCATTGTGGCTGTTTCTTCTTCACACATTTTAATTCATCTTAGCATCAGTATCCTTTGTATACTGCACACAGTAGGGACAATTTAGAATCGCCAATGCACCTAACGTGCATGTTTTTGGTCTGTGGGAGGAAACCGAAGCAGCCAGAGGCAACCCACACAGACATGGGGAGAACATGCAAACTCCACGCAGGGAGGACCCGGGAAGCGAACCCAAGTCTCCTTACTGTGAGGCAGCAGCACTACCACTGCACCACCGTGCTGCCCTAATTACAAATATAAAAACTAATATAGTTGACATCTTAAGTATTTCCACCGTTTAATATGCCATACCTAAGTCACACAATTAGTTCAATTGAGATCATCTGTCAGGGGTTTCAGTTGATTGCAGAATAAATGCTCCTGTATCTGGAAGGTCCAGTTTGAAGTAAGTCAATATGGTAGCCTGGGGTACATATTGAAGACAAAAGAACACTCCAAGCAACTCCATTTAAAAGGTGATTGAAAAGCACAAGTCAAGGGATGGAAACGAGGAAATGTCCAACTGACTTGAATACTGACTTGAAGGGGGTGAATACTTGTGCAATTAAACATGAGCAATGCCACGGCTTAGCTGGTTAAAGTGCCTGTCTTGTAAACGGGAGATCCTGAGTTTACTTTTTGTGCCTCTGCTTCTTTAGGCAGTGTGGTGTAGTGGTTAAGGCTTTGGACTTCATACCCTGAGGTTGTGAGTCCAAATCCTACTATTGACACTGTGAGACCCTGAGCAGGTCATGTGACCTGCCTGTGCCCTAACTGGAAAACCGAAAGAAACATAACCAATTGTATTATAAATGTTGTAAATCACTTGGATAAAGGTGTCAGCCAAATAAGTAAATGTAAATGTATTTTGTCTTTTATATTTATAATTAATTAAGACCAGTTTTCACTTTTACATTATACTGTATAGTCTTTTCCTGTTGATAAATGTAAATAAGCCACATTAAAGCAGTGTTGTGCAGTATAACAATAAAATATGAAAACTTACAAGCTTTACAATACTTTTTAAATGCATTATACCATTAGTGAGCTGATGTTCTCACTATTTTTACAATATTTGGTAATTTAATCTAAATCACTGTTTGAAACATTTATACTAGTATTAAATATAGCTAGACCATATAAGTAGCAGAACAGCTGTGAGCCTTGAAACGAATAAGGTCAAGGAAAATGGCAAAGAAAACAAGAATACATTTTACTAACTCATTTTTTTTTTGTAAAATAAAGCCATTTAGGTATATTTTTAGGTATTTATATGTAATTAAATGCATTTTGATTTCAGAACACATACATCCGAGTTACATACATTCATGTAAGTCCTTTCAGAATTTATTTTTTTAGGACAGCCTTTCATGTCCAGAAAATGTGGCATAAAACCAAATTGCAAAACCTCATTTAGTCAGCGTAATCCTCACTTCAATGTTGTCTTTTTTTACTTGCTTGCTGAAGAGACTCTTTAGCATTATGAGTAATGCATGTAGTGGCATTAATTACATTTTTTTGGAAGAGCACCAAGACTAACGTGAAAAATTTGTATTTATCATTCTGCCCTCTAGGGTAGAGTAATGGTGGCCGTTGTTTCTTTCAGTTCAAATCTATCAGTTCATCAGTGCTACAGAAGAGTTTCTGTTGTACCTTCCAAAGTGCTTTTTCAGACTCCGTGCCAATCCTGTGTGTGGTGACAGCAAAATTTTGATTCATCAACTGCAACTACTTTTCACTGACAAGGTGGCCACAGTTTCTAGGCCTATATTCTTCTTTACAAAATGAAAACATTGTGAAGGAGCAGATGCCAACATAACCTGACTGTAGCAGGATAAAAATGATGTGCGGGATTTTGGAGGCAGCTGCATATTAATTTAGGCCGAAAAGAGACTTTTCTTTCTGCCGTGGTTTATCTGTCAGTTAAAGTTGGTACAAAACCCATTTATATGTGCAGATTTGTTTTATTAATTTCTTCTTTCATTCAGTGGCAAAGTGTTTAGCACTTCTGCCTCAAGGATCTAGTACCGTAGTTCTAATTCCCATGCCTGGTCACTGTCTGTGTGAAGTCTGCATTTTTTTACCCTTGTGTGTATCAATTTTGCTCCGGGTAGTTTAATTTTGTTCCCATGTCCTTAACAATGTATGTTAGTGAGTCTAAATTGTCATTGTGCATGTGTGAATAGGTCCAGCAATGGTTGGTGCCAGGTTCCTTTCCCTTATACATAATGCTGCCAGACTCCAAAACCCCACGATCTTGAATTGTTTTAACCAGCTGTGAGAATGTTATGTTATGTATCTTTCAAAAATCAAATATTTTGAAAGGAAACCCCTTATATTTGCATTTAATAATTTTAGGATTTGAAATCTGTATTCAAAGTCAATTTAATATTCTCTCTATCCTTGGAATTCATGGCAGGACCTAGTAAGTATATGATCATTTATGGAGAGAAAGACAAAGGTACTGTTTAACGTTAGATATTTAAAAAAATAAGTGCCCATTGAACAGCACAGTATCTTAGTAAAGAAAATTTTTATAAATAAGTAAGTGTAAAATTCAGTTCCACCACTAGATGGCAGAGTGTTAACATTAACTGATGTACTTGAATTTTTATCTTTGTTATGATGCTAGCTACAAAGTCACTTTCAGTTTTAATGGCAGTTTATTGATTAAAAAAAACCTGAATATATTTTGATATCTTCATCCATCCATTATTTTTTCAAGACATTTATCTGGCTTAGTGTGTCATGGAGCTAGGGAAAAAGTTGGGAACTAACCGTGGAAGCGTCTATTCATCACAGACTCTTTGAAATAGCATTTTGAGTTTCCTTTTAAAATCTCAGGGCAGTGACTGACTTATCTTTTCATGACTGAAATTAGCATTTTATGTGGGTAAATTTTCATTCTTTTTGCCTTAAAAACTTTACGAAATATGCTGCTTGCAAAAACTGTAGGTAAAGGAAAGCAGGTCTTGAAGCCTTTTCCTTTCATCCCTTTTCTGAACTCATAATTCCAATAACAGAAGTATTGTCTATTAAGTCTGGCTCATTACATTCCATTGCAGAACACAGTCACCCAAAGCAGTCAAAGAAAGCAGAATGCATAGTCAGAACCTACTGAAGCAGAGGGGAAATGTGCAAACTTTATGCATGCAGGATCCTGTTGGAGAAATGAACAGTTCTCTATTGTGTTCCTTGTTGTGTTTTATAATCAGTTGTAAGTATTAGGTTATTTGATCATTGACTGTGTTAAAGAGATAGATAGATAGATATAAAAGGCACAATAGATAGATAGATAGAACTTTATTTATTCTCAGGAGGAAATTCTTTAAATAAATAAAGTTACACACATACTTTGGTCTCAACCCACACCAGAATAACTAAAAAGTAATGCAGTGAGGTATTATGCAGACGTATTGCTGTTGGTATAAAGGAGCCCCCGTGGTGTTTCTTGATACACTTCTGTTTAAAAATTCATTGGCTGAAAGTCCTCAGTGTTGTTGTATCAGAGAGAGGATGTGCAGCATTGTTCATAATGGCACTCAGTTTTGTTTTAATTCTCTCCTATGCTAGTACCTTCGAAGGTCCAGAGTGCACCCTATTACAGAACTTGCCATTTTAATTAGCTTGTTGATTCGGTTGACTTCTCTTGAAGTGATGTTATCAGACCCACACACCACAGCATAGAAAATCGTATTGCTCATCATAGAGTTGTAGAAAATGTGAAGGATGTCACTTCCCACATTAAAGGAATGCAGTTTCTGAAAGAAAAAGAGTTTGCTTTGCCAAGTTTTTATATAGTGCCTCCAACCTGTTATTAATGTTAGGAAGAAGGAATATAAAGAGCAGCATCGTCTACTGATTGTCAGATGCATCACGGAAAATGATTAATACAGGATACAGAATGCAAGAGCGAGATCAAGAGAAAAATACATGTTAACAAACAAGCACTACTTTGGGAAGTAAAATTACCAATGTGATCACTTTGTAAAGCTGTATGTTTGCATGGTGAAAACAAAATATTGTGTTGTCAAAATGGAAAAGTTCAGTTTGCCCTGTATAAACCACCTTTATTTGAGTACAGGGGTTCTGTGTGTTTCATGGCAATATATTCAATTATTGATAGCATGACAATAATATTATAAAGTGTATGAAAACAGACAGAGCACGATAAAGAGTTGGTTCACCACCCTAGTGACTCCATATATTTGAACTGTAACAAACACAAAAGAAACACACAATAATCTTTCAAGACGTGAGTTTCCAATTAAAATCTCTGAAGATATCGGATCTTCCTGTCTTAAGTCCTACTGACAGGAAGAGGCGGGTCTAGGCTGACAGACACTGAAAGTGACCTCAGAGGTGTTACAGCTGTCAATCTTCCAGTCTGCAGAGGGAGGAAGAGAAAAAGCAATAGGACACAGCGCCAAACCCTGGAGTGGCAGGGAATTGCAATCACCAGTGCCCTTAAGCTGTCTCCTTTGCGCACCCATGCGATGAAAGGCACTATGTCTTCAAAATTTTTTAAATCCTGTTTAAAGTTGTGGGACTGAAGCCTGGTAGCACTAAACTCAAGAGAAGAGTTAACTCTAGTTATAGCACCTGTCCATTGTGGGGCCCACTCACATACACACTGACACACTCAGTCACACATGGCCAGATTGCAGTTGCCATTCAACTTAAAATACATGTTTTTGGGACATGTGCACCAGAGTACCAGAAGAGAAACTAATACAGCCACTGAGAGAACAGCTAAACTACACACAGAAAAAAATCAGAAGGAATTGAATTTGAGGATTCTGGATCCTGGTACAACAATACTGACCTTTTCTCCACTCTATTTTATCCATAATCTGTCTCAGGACAAAAGTAAGCATTTTATACACTCTGATTAAAGTAGTGCAAAAGCTATTTTAATATAAGAAAAGTAACTTTCCATCTAAAAAGATAAACAAAAGACTGAATACAGAGCTGAATGGAAGTCACATTATTCTTTATCTTCTTTGAGTTGTAACTCTGCACAAACAAATGATTTGATGTGGTTTTCAGCTGTGTGACTTTGTGTGCTGTTAGCTGCATATGACGCCTTACGCATCTAATTTGGAATTCAAGAAGCATCTCCTGCCAGCAATGTGTTCTTTGTTTCGTTAAGAAATGAAAGAGAGAAAGTATTTTAGGGGTTCACAGCTGTGTTCTAAGAAATCCCTGCAGGGCAAAAGCCAAAATAAAAATTGATAATGAATTCATTCTCACAAGCTGAGAAATTATTATTCAGTTTTCACTAAGGAAAGAGATTCATTGCATTCTGTGCCTTTAGGCTGCTGTTTTGGAAATGTTATCAGAATGTTTCTTTCTAAATACCTGACTTGTCTTCCTCAATTATAAACTGTTAAGATGCCCCCTGAACTCATTAAAATGTTAAAATGGCTTATGCTGCTCCAAAAAAGGCGAAAATATTTCTGTTCTCCTAAAAACATCTAGTGCAGCATGTGCTTTAATTCACATGTGCTTATTCAAAAGTAATTGTGTATGCATTAAATTCCGCCAGCACATATGGTCCACATGGAAGAGTACTTAGAACAAAATTGCTGTAAAAGAGGAAGAGTGCCAAAGGTTAATAGAAGGAGTCAGGTGTGGATGCTCAATGTTTTGGGCAATATGGGCATGATTTCGCTTGTTAAAGATTTTGGTTTTATAGTATTTGCTATGCAATGTAATCTCTTAGGCGCATGTGTTCACGTGTAGCAGTCTTTTGTTAGGATACCATTAAAGAAAGTGCTGTATTAAACTCCAAGCTCCAAGGATCATTTTAAAATGTCTTTATGATAGATTTGTTTTTCCTCACAAATTTGGTGTTTCATTGCTGGCTGATTACGGTAGCACAGAATTCCCGTGGCTGACTGTATTATCTTCCATGAAAAGTTAATTTGGCAACAAATATTGTTTGTTTGGCTATGAGTAATGACAACAGTATTGAGATATGTATACTCATAGAAATGAGGGATAGGCTCAAGAGTCCCTAAAACTGTCAATCCAGTATGCGAAGCCCCGTGCGGGAAGCACATCGTATATCATTGAGGAGTTTTATTTAATATGTAATACGTGCTCTGATTGGGTAGCTTCTCAGCCATCTGGCAATAGCGTCCCTTGTATGAAATCAACTGGGCAAACCAACTGAGGAAGCATGTACCATAAATTAAAAGACCCATTGTCAGCAGAAATCCGTGAAGCAGCGAAAAATCCGTGATATATATTTAGATATGCTTACATATAAAATCCGCGATAGAGTGAAGCCGCAAAAGTCGAAGTGCGATATAGCGAGGGATCACTGTATTGTCACACACGTGCGAGTAGGAGGCAGCTAAAGGGCCGGAGTAATTGTAGTAAAACATCTGACCAGGGGATGGCAGAGTGCGCTGACTGTCTTTCTCAGTTCCTTACAGACCTTAACCGGGAAATCCTGCAAGGTTCTGGCACTTCAGAAGGCATCACTTCCGGTGCTGGCCCCTTTGCTGACGTCACATCCGGTCCAGAAGACATCACTTCCAATTCCGGCCCTTTTGATGATGTTACTTCCTTTACGGGCCTTTAAAGCCTCCATCTTTGTCTTTAATAATCGGTTCTGTATTGAACTCTGTTCTATGCTCATTGTGCTTCAAAAACTTAACTTTTGCAGCCAGGAAAACAATATACGGGTTTCTGCCCCAAATCTTTATGATGTCTGTGTTGTTTTATTCTCACAATATATATATTACTACTTCACCTACTGCTTGTCTGTTATTTATTGCTAAAATTCTGAAAGAATCTCCTAGAGCTAGAAGTGTTATTGACAATATTAGATTTATTTCTAATTTCACTTTTCAATGGCAGCATTTATTACATATAGAAAAAGAAACTTGGAGATAGCATGCGTTGGTTCAGAGGTATCAAAAAGTTACAAAAAGATTTTGAAATTATATTTTTAATATAAAAATAAACTATTTTATTTATTCCATGTCAGTGGCTGTATTTTAATGGTTTTACTCAGTCACACATAATAGCAGGCCAGGCAACTTACTAACCTTTAGAAAATACTTAACTAGTCTGGAGAACATATCAACATTCCAACTGTTAACACAGTATGACTGCTTGATTTGGATAAATGGAACAGTTGTACATGCTGTCATTTTTACAGACTAGCAAACAAAGCTCATGTGATTGTTTTTTTTTTCCTGTTTCATGTAAATTAAATACTCAGGTGATAGTTGCCAGGTGCCATCAAAAAAAACTTTTAAGGTTGTATTTTTCCTCTAAAAACAAGTTGACAGATTTTTGGCTTATCCTGTTCCTGTTGAGAATGAGAGTCAGGAAAATGAGTCCCTTGAGGAAATGCAGTAGCAGCATGAAACAGAGGTACATACCAGATGGCAAACTTGGCACCAGCATAAGCGATGCAGAGACTCTCATTCCAGTCAACCCATCACCCATCACAGCCTTGAATGCCTTAAATGAAAATTTAGACTTGAGAAACAAACATCCTTTTGGTTTTTTAATTTAGAATATTAGGTTTAGGTCTGTCTTTATATTGTGTACATTCATTCCGTTTAATTGGACACTCTGAGTTTTTTGATGAGTCTGTTTTTCCAATTATAATGTTTATGATTTCATTGTTTTTCTGATTATGATTCCCACTTATGAAAATTATTTAGCTTAAAGATTTCCATTTAGTAAATATCTTTTATTTTTCTCTAGTATACTACTTATTTCATGATCAAAGAGATCCTAAGCTTTTCCTGGAATTATTTGTTTTAAGGAAGAAACTAACCCTATAGATATGCAAAGGAGAGTGTGGATATTCTTAATAATTAAATGTTCGAGTTATATGGTAAAAACTACCCTAAACAGGACACTTGTTAACTAAAGAATCTATTCATGCACACACCCACAACCACATATGGCCAATTTTGAATTGCCATTTAATATGATCTGCACTTTTTTTGGGTTGTGGGAAGAAAACCCACATAGATATTAGAAGACTGCGACTCTGCACAGAATGGATGCAGCATTTTAACTCTGAATGCTGGATCCATTAGTGCTGTGCCATCAAGCAGCCCAGTAGGTTACTAGAGCAGCCTGTATCACACACTAAAAGAAATTGTGATTCCAGTAGTACACAAGTACCAGCAGGTTGCCATGCTGCATGTTCTTGAAGCTTAGCATATACCGGAGACATCCCTCACCTTATTCCTACCATGTAATCGGCTTCTGTAATTTGCTTCACGCTCAGCATATGTTGATATTTTTGATCATTTTCCCTGTGCTGTAAGAAAGACACGAACAATGATAACATTGCAGAGGCCGGACCTGTTATTCTTCCTGTTTCATTTAATTTATAATGGGCTCCTGCAGTTTGCCTCAGTGGTTTGTGCGCATTAGCAGGTTGTGTGCAGGAGAATGCAGGGCTGTTATTCTATGTATTCCTATCATGTAATTGGCATCTGCAAGTTGCTTCACAGTTAGCAGATGTTGCTGCGGTTCTTTTCTTGTCGGCAAAGCTGTGTGCCCACATTGCTGTTCGTATCCTGTACATATATTTAGATAGATAGATACACAGTATATATCATTTGTTTTTATTAATTTATTGTTTGAACCCACGTATTCCATTGTAGGGCCATGGTGTGGTTGGCAGCATAAGGAGCAGGGAAGGATCTGACACTGAGGATTCAGTCCATCATAGGACAAGCTCATGTGTATGTGTTCTGGTTGCTTGCATTTGCTTGGCTCACAAGGACCACAAATTAAAATGTAGTTTTATCTTTTTACATTAATTAAATAGATGTGCAAAGTAAAGCATGCTGATTGTATTTTTGTAATAAGTATTTGACTTTGTCCTTGACTTTTTTTTGTCATTCTGTACCTCTGGAGTGTATTTGTTTTACACCCCCCTCTAAAAAAAGGAATCCTTGAACAGTTTCTCAGGCAGAGGTCTTTTCTTCAGAATGAAATGCAGCAATCTGTCCTGATTCTGGTCAGAACATTTCTTAAGCTTTTCATTCATGACATCTTGCTTGCAAAGGATGGTCCTGTTAAATCATGTCTGAACATTCTGGACTAAACAGTGTGCGCTGTGTATCTTCTTTTGCTCATGGTGTGTATCATAGGGGACACACTTCCGGTTTCCTCCTGAAAAGAGACCAGGATCATCGAAGGAAGAAACAGACAAATAACCTTGAGCAAAGTGACAATCTGTTGAAGTGTATGCATGCTTCAGCTAGTTTTTTGTATCAGCTGGAAGAATTGTCACACCAATTTCAGCATACTCACCAAGGCAAAAATGGCTGGTGTTAAAGCTGTGATCTGGATGTTCCTCTGCATCAAAGTACTATCAAAGGCTCTTCCACGGTGTACTTATATAAATAAGAGATTTCAGTTTTTGATGTTTTGTAAATTTGCAAACCTTTATGAAAACATGTTTTCACTTTATCTTTATGGGGTACTGAATGTAGATGGATGAGCAAAATGTCAAATTCATCTATTTAAATTTAAATCTACATCTCAATGAAGTGTGCAGAAAGTGAAGGGGTCTGAATACTTTCTGAATCCATTGTACTTACAAGCAAAAAAAAAGGTCCGGCACAGCATTAATGGAGTTGCTTAAATTATTGTATAAAGTAACCTCAGACTTCATTAGAATCGTGTAGAGCATCTGATGATCTACCACATTAAAGACCCTGGTAGATCACTGAAAAGGAGTTGTGAAGATCAGAGCCATTTCCCGTGGCTGTCTCACCAAAACCAGCCATTCCGAGGGTGTTATAAAGTGTTCTGTCCAACTTTCAGTGCTTTCATCCTTCTCCTTGTTCAACTCTAAGTCATGAAATGACATTCCTGCTCTGATGCAATTGCTTTGTGGCCTGTAGAGTATTTTAGATTTTTTTTGACGAAGCCACAGCCAAGTTTTATGTCTGAGTGTCCTTGGATATGACAGGCTTTCTTGGCTTACTTACTTACAGCTGTAATGCAGTCTGTGTCCCAACACAGATAAATATCCATGGAAAGAGAGTTTCTCATAATGACTGAAAGAACTTTTTTGTGTGTATCTTCAAGCATGAGTTTTCTGGAAACTGTCATTGATCCCGTCTTTGTGCAATTTTAAGTAGGATCCACAAATTTTACAAGCTGTCTGCTGCACATCCTAAGTAGTTTTAAGGTTAAAAAATACTACTGCAGTATTTATTAAATATATTGGAGAAAGACAGATAGTTTGAGGGTTGGTTGCTTAGTTTACTGTGGTAGCTGTGAACAACTTCTGGGTTAAGTGCTTGGTTGGTTACCTCACTGCAAATGACTTTATTAAATGCTGGCCTTTCCAAAATCTAGCAATAACTTACGTCATTATTTGATGTGTAAAAATCAATGATGTGTATGTATTTGAAGATGTCCTTCAGTGCACCTTTCCTAGACACTGTTAACTCTTCTTTCATTTTTCAGTATGTTACAAAGTATAAGGTTTAATACAGTAGCTATAAAAGTGTTCCCCTATTTGTAGCCTTTACGCAAAATATCTGACATGCAAAGAAAAGTTATACTGTGCAAAGTGAGGCGTGTTCAGGAGTTCATTGACACCCCGACAAGCCCACTTATTGCTTCGATGTGGTGCACCATGGAGGTGGCTATGAAGTGTACGGCGTGATCAAAGGTTCCCCAGGGACCCACTCCAACCTTATTATTTTGAATCGATTGTGACTTCATGGGAGAGATTATTGCTTCAGTGCGGTGCACACCAGTGAGGCTGCTATGAAGTGTGTTACAGTGTAAATTGCAACACTCCATCCTCACCAATAACTCTCCAAAGTACATACTACTTACACATCTGTAAGATTGTGCCACTGTTTGTGGTCAACAAATCGGCACAATGGATTGCTCCAGCCATATACACGATAATTTATGTATAAAAGTACATACCCTGGAGTAGAAGCTAAAAACAAGTACCAGGAACTACAAGAGGCCCAAATTTCTGCAGTGGGAATACTACAAAAGTTCCTGACTTTGTAAAAAGTCCCTGGTCCCTGAAAAAAGTTCCTGTGGTGGGAAAGTGCCTACTGGCTGGCTGCAAACCCGAGGCCTCTAAATCAGATATTCAGAGTTTATCTCATTGAAAACTCCCTTAGTTGATTGGGGTTCTAGCTGTTCCCTGTCTTCCATAGCTGAAATGGGAGCATCACTCTGAGCAATTTGGTGGGCAGCAACAGTTATATGAGTGGGTGCCCTGGCACCCACATCCAGGGCCTTATACACAATGCCTTTAGAATAGGCTATAACCTTCCACTCTTAGAACTGATTACATGAAACTGTTAATGAATGGATGATTGTATGTTTTTGACAGTAATTTTAAGTTGGAGCGGTGGCTCTGAAGCTAGGGATCTGCACCAACAATTGGAAGCCTTCTGGTTCGAATTCCGTAAGCACCAGAAGTGGTTCCACTCCGTCGGGCCCTTGAGCAAGGCCATTGACCTACAATTGTGCTGTCCTGGGTATGTCATTAACCTGCATCCAGCCCTGAAAGTAGGTCCTCCAACTTGCCAGATAAACTCAGGGTTGATGGCAAGTTTGGTACTCCAGCCACTTTAAAAAAAAAAACCTCACACTGTACCATTCCATTTAAACCACTGTGGTGCTGAGGTGTCGCCTGTTGCATGGCTACACTCAGGTCCTAAATAGGGATCCTGACATGGTTCGTTGTGGGGTGGGTGCGGCAATGCACTGTTTATCAGTGCATGCGCCCAACCTCTCTCCTCTCTTTTACTGATCACACTGATCACTGTTTAGTAAACATAGCAAGCTTTCTGATTACTTTTATGTTTTTTGATTACTAAATTTGAACAATTTTTGATCACTTTTTATACGTTTAAGTAAAAGTTACCATTTTGTACAAATAACCTTTGAACTAGACAGTGTTTTGCATAGTGCTTAATTTTTCTGCCTCTCAACTCTAGCGTCCTTGGATCATATCCTTGCATTGGTACGTTTTTGGGCAACAACTGCCATATTATGTGTTATTGTTGGTTTTCTCTCTTGGTAGTCTGATTTTCTTTCACATCCCAAAGCTTTGCATTCTTGGTAAATTGGGTGTATGATGGACTGGAGCCCTGACTAGGATTTGTTATTGTGTTATGGCCATTGCTCCTGAGCTAAACTTTAACCTTTGACCAGGTCTGAGAAATAAGTAAATAACCTTAGAATTGAAATGTTTGCCTACAGTGTGAGTTGAGAGCTTCAGCTCTGAATAGGCACTGATTATAGTAGCTTGTAGGCTCATCTACACATAAACTGATTGTGTGAGAGGATAGAAATTGGCAGGATTAATTCTGGATTAGTTGTTGACAGCAGTCTAAAGTGAAGCAACTTGCGTTTTTCTAATTAACAGAAAACAAACACACAGTCAGAGAAAAATTAGATCAGGAGAACATGTTTTTGATTTATGCCAGGCAAGTATATTGTTGGAAAAAGTATAATAAATCTTTCCAATGAATACACTCTTCATTGCAGGTGAAATGGCATATGGGATGTTGTAGGCTATACCTTCATCATTATAATTAAGCACAAGGTAGAAACTGACTCTGTTAGTAAGACCAGTCACTTCATAATGTAATGTAACATCTTTAAAAACACTTAACGCAGTTCAAGGTCATGGGAGACTACGGTTTATCCTGGCAGCACAGGGACAAGAGGATGCAAGGCTAGGCTCTGGACAGGGCTCTAATTCATTGCAGGGCTCTTTATAACATAATGTAACTTACTGAAAAATCTGCTTAAAGGAATCCTCCACCCAATGTTTGGGACAAAGACACAGTTTTCAATTAATTTACTCTAAACTTGCTCCACAGTTTAAAAATACAAATCAAATAATTCAGTTGTGATTGAAGTACACATTGCAGACTTAAATTTAAGTGGATTTGCATACATTTTGGTATAGATGTAACACTTTGGAACACTTTTTATAGATGGTTCCCCCACTTCAGGGCACCGTAATGTTCTGGGACATTTGACATCACAGGTACAAGTATGTGTGATTCCTCAGGTGGGTTTCATTGCTTCATAAGATACCTCAGCTTGCTTCTACTCTTTTGAGTCTGTAAGCATGAGGACAAGAGCTGTGCCAATGTAAGTCAAAGAAGTTATTATGGCACTGAGAAACAAGAATAGATAGATAGATACTTTATTAATTCCATATAAAACACTTAGAGACATTAATCAAACCTTAGGATGACCTAAATTAACTGTCTGGAATATCATTAAGAAGAAAGAACGCACTGATGATCTCAGTAATCACAAAGGAACTGGTAGGCCAAGGAAGACCTCCACTGCTGATGACATGAGAGTCCTCACAGTGGTAAAGAGAAAGTTCCAAACGCCTGTCCGAGAGATCAGAAACAGTCTTCAGGGAGCAGATCTTCCAAGACTTCATGAACAGAAATACAGAGGCCATACGGCAAGATGCAAACCACTAGTTAGTTCCAAAACAGGATTACGGTTTGCAAAAAAAAAGTCGTAAAAGAGCCTGTAGAATTTTGGAAAAAGGTCTTGTGGACAGACGAGACAAAGATGAACCTCATCAGAGTGATAGCAAGAGCAAAGTGTGTGGATAAAATGGAACTGAAAAAAATCCAAAGCAAACCACCTCACCTGTTAAACATGGCAATGGTGGTGTTTTGGCTTGAGCATGTATGGCTGCCATAGGTCCTGACACACTTCTCTTAATTGATGATGGAACTGCTGACAGCAGACATACAATGAATTCTGAGGTGTAGAGAAACATCTGATCTGCTCAAGTTACAGTAAATGCCTCGAAACTCATTGGACGACACTTCGTCCTACAACAAGATAACAGTCCAAACATACTGCTGAGGCAACACAGGAGTTTTTCAAAGCTAAAACATCGAAAATTCTTGAAAGGCCAAGCCAATCACCCATTTTTAATATAAATGAGCAGGCTTTCCATAAGCTAAAGAGAAAACTTAAAGGGACAAACCCACAAAACAAGCAGGAACTGAAGATTGCTCTGTTAGAGGTTTGGCGAAGCATCACCAGAGAAGATCCTCAGCAGCTGGTGATGTCTGTAGTGGTCATTGCATGTAAGGTGTGACAGTCAGACTCTTCTCCACCTCTCCAACCCTCAGGTACCACTCCAGACACCGGATAAAAGTCCTTGACTTCTTTATTATCTGACAAAACGTGCACAAAGCACTCTCCACACTACTCATTTACTAAATAAACACAATAATACTCTCTCCTCCTCGCCCAGACACTTTGCCCCTCTACCTCCCAGCTCAGCTCACTGTCCGGGTTTTCCCAGAGTCCTTTTGTACACCCTGACCCGGAGGTGTTCCTGCCCAACCAGTCCACAGTTCCTCATTCCTTCCGGGTCAGGGTAAACAGTCCTTTTCTTCAACCCGGGAGCACGTCGTTTCTTCCTGTCACGTGACCATGACGTACTCCCGGGTTATAGGGCACATATGAGCCCACGAGCCCCCCTACAGTGACTCCCAGCGGCCCCCAAGGTATCCAGCAGGGCTGTGTACAAACTCTACAAGGTCCCTGATGCCCTGCTGGAACTCGGGGCACGATCCTGCTGTCAGGAGAGCTCCTCCTGGCAGCCTGGGGGTGAGGACCGGAGTAAGAAGCCGGCAGTCATCCACAAAGGGATATATGACAAAGTGCTAACTATCATGGCTTTAATAGACCTGCCATTGCTGTGTCCAAAACACTATGGAGCCCTGAAATGGGGGGGCCATGTTCAAAAAGTGTTGTCATTTCTGCATGGTGACACCAAAATGTATGCAAATCCCCTTAAATGAAAGCCTGTAATGTGCACTTTTAATCAAGTCTGAATTGTTTGATTTGTAAGTTTAAACTGTGGAGCGGAGGGGTAACTTAAGAAAAAGTGTCTTTGTCCCAAACATTTGGAGGACACTTCATGTTACTTACCCCATGTACTTTGTAGTGATGGCTGAGAAAAAAAAATAATCTTGTTTATATGCAGACTGGTGAGAAAGAAGTTTATGACATAACAGAAGTTGGTGGTGGCCATTGCTGTACATCAGCAAACAATATCAAAAATGTCCATGGAAGAAAGAAAATAATTGTGTTACTCGTATTGCATTATTCACATGTCAGTTATCCAGTTTCTTTCTGGAAATGTGCAAAACATTTGCTAAAATATTGTTAAATAGTTAAAGTACATGTGTTTGGGACATTTTGAGCGAACAACTGGGCAACTTAAGATATGGATTATGTGGTGCAAATAAAATTTTTTCATGAACGTTTTTGATATTGTTTTTGTCTATGGTCACTATAGACTTGTTTTATATCAGAAACTATTATCTTCGTTCAGCATTAATGGGCCATTTTTTAACTATATATATTTTTTTTTTTTTTATTTTTTTTTTTTTATTTATATATATATATATATACACAAATATCACTTTTGGTTGGATTATTCATTTAAGTACTGAAATACAGATTTCCTTAAATTTACACACAAGGGTCACATGAATTGTACTCGTCAGGCACTGACATTCTGGACCTGTCATGAAGCAGAAAAAATATAAGAAAAATTTGCAAAGAGAAACACTTCTGTCCCAATTGTGACATAGGGCTTTGCATTGGTGACTTTCTCAAAACATCACATGAAGGATGTGTGCTAAATCTGCATCAGCATAGTAGTGTATGTTAACGTTTTGGTATTTGCATGTTTATGTTGATGTAATTGCGGTACAATGGCACATGGTACTGCTGCTGTAGTGCAGTAAAGAGACCAGGGTTTACATCCTGGGTCCTCCATGCAAGGAGTTTGCATGTTCTCCCCGTGTCTGTATGGGTTTTCCTCAGAGTGCTTCAGTTTCCTCCACGGTCCAAAGAGTTGCAGGCTAGGCAAATTGATGGTCCTAAATTATCACTAGTGTGTGGTTGGGTTTGATGTATGTGTGTTTGCGTGTGTGGGTTTGTGTGTATGTATGTGACTGGCACCCAGTCCAGGTTTTGTTTCTGCATTGCGCCCTGTGCAAGCTGGGATAGGCTCCAGCAGACCCTCACGGGTTAGAGAATGACTGCTTGTTAATTTAATAACATTTTTTATTGCCAAAAAAAAATCATCAAGATTTTTGACTTGTTTTTTCGGGGGGTAAACCTAAAGCAAAAGAGGATAGATTATGCACGTGATGATGAAGCATGTTTCATAGGCATTTACTGTACACATGTGAACAGCAATGGAATATGGTTGCCAACGACAACATGTGACAACTTGCCCATAATAAAACCATAATGTCCCAGTAACATGAAGTATAATAATTCAAAAGCGATGTTTAATAGTTCAAAACAGTAGCAGATGTTGAAAGAAGAATTCACCAACACCATCCAGATTGTTCTTAATGCCAAGATAGGCTCTGTTTTCAACTGAGCCTGACTTGGAGCAATCAGGTTCAGTGCTGAATGGATATTGAGAACTTACCTCCAAGACAATGCTTATTGATAAGATATTTTCTTATGTGTAGATGACAAAATAATCTTTCATTAGAAATCAACCAAGCTTAATTTTTTAAACTGACAGTGTGTCCTTTAATCTGATAAGTGGCGTCTTTTCTTAATGTGAAAAACTCAGAGTTAAAGGAATAAAATATAAGAACAGAACAAACAAGAAAAAGTCTTCTTGGGTCTCAAAGGGATTCTGTAATGAGAGTAACAGCAGCTGGTCTTCCATTTTGTGAAACAGTGTGTTAGACTCTGATGGCATGAGCACATGTTAGAAAGACTGGATGAAAATAATCCAATTCCAAGAAAAACGAACACTGATCACAATGACACAGTCTGTTTAAGGTTTTGTGCAATCTAACTGTTGTAGTAAAAGCACAGCCACAACATGCACAGTATTTTTGCATAGTAGCTGTCCTTTTAAATAAAGTATGGCTATAGATGATATTGACTTAGAGCTCAAACATGCTGTAATAAAGAGCAACTTAAACAACAGGCAATCATACATGTTTGATTTTATATTGCAGCTTGCTTTAGTGCACACCTTTTTAATGGGTAGGGTGTTGTGCCGTGTTAGCCATTTTGGATGCATTAAGAACTCAAGTAAAATGACACCTTTTATTGGCTAACTAAAAAGATTACAATATGCAAGCTTTTGGGGCAGCTCAGGCCCCTTCGTCTTACCTGAAGAAAAGGCCTGAGCTACCCCGAAAGCTTGCATATTGTAATCTTTTTAGTTAGCCAATAAAAGGTGTCATTTTGCTTGACTTCTCAATGGGCATTAGAAGTGCCGTTCTACTAAAATTGCTTACTTATTTATTTTACACTAGCTATGCTACCCTTCTAAGGCAGATTGTATCCATCAAAGTAGGCCTAAGCATTAACATTTGCAGTGCACTATGCAATGCATACCACATGTCTCTGTCATAAGGTATTTGTATAAGCAGTGTGGCACCCTCTGCTGGAATTGCAAATGCAATACATTTTATTACTAAAACATGATACTCCATCTTTGAGCGAGACATAGCAACCAGACAGAAACACAGACCCTTTTCCATTTTGTAAAGTGGATTTGGAACACAGGATGTCAGGATCACACAGTAAATCTAACACCGAAAATTTGTTTACACTCTTTCATCAGCGGATGTGGATAATAATTACTGTTCTTAATTTTACTTTCACAAGAGCACCAGTTGCAACTACATTTGTGTAGTGAGAATATTCAGATAAAAGCTTTCAGCATATTACAGGCCGTAGTCATCCTGTGACAGCTTATAAACCAGCTAGGACTATTAATAATAAAGCTTAAAGATTCAGATCCCAATTTACTTTATTAATGCATTTCATACGTGGATGTTATACAATGGTAAAAATGTCATTCCAAGCGTTTCACATACCTTGTGGTGGTGGCTCTATATCTAAGGATATGTACTGGTATCTAGAAGGTTGCCAGTTCAAATCCTGTTACTACCAGAAGGAATCCTATTCCATTGGGCCTTTGAGCAAGGCCGTTAACCTGAAAATTGAGAGGTCAAGCAAAGAAACAATTTCTCTCGGGGATTAAAAAAGTATATCCAATCAAATCAAAAGTAACTGGTCATAAAATATGATCCGATCTTCATCTAAGTCACAAGTCTAGTCAAGCACAATATGCTTACAGTAATAACACACAGACAATTTTCATCTTTCATATCTTTATTGAACACACCCATTGAACATTCACATTGTGCTGTAGAACAGGTAAATGAATCCTTAGAATTAATAACTGGTCAAACGTCTTTTGGCACCAGTAACCTCAAGCAAGTGTTTCCAGCAGTTTCAAATCAGACGTACATGACATTCTGGAGAATTTTTTTTTACCTTTTTTAATTACAGAACTGCTTCATCTCTCAGCCATATTCTTGGTGTAATGGGTGTGAACAGCTTTCTTCAGGTCATTCCGCAGCATCCCCATTGAGTTAAAGTCTGGGCTCTACCTGGGCCATACCTAAAGGCAGATTTTCTTTTTTTTTTTAAGCTATTCTATGGTAGATTTATTTTGATGGTTAGGATTAACTCTTTGAGGGCTGAATATTTTTTCCAGTTTTCTGAAAAGCACACAAAGCAATGGTTTCACACATAAATCAATATGAAACGTCTTTTGCCGCATGCTGTGGCTGCTGTCAGTGCCCGTTTGGCGTCTCTGGCAGCAGGGGCTGCACGGGGGCAGCTCAATAACCAGCAGGAATACGTGGTGGACCAGCTCCCTGGCTGTGTGACGCAATCTGGTTTGTACCTCTGGTCATCGTAAGAGGCCGTCCTCCCAGGTGAATGTTGGCGTAGGTGCATTAGGTATTAGCTACACGGTCATGTTCAGCACCACGATCAGCTGACGCTGGCCCCTCACGTTCGTTTTCGATCTCCAGATCACTTACATCAACTCAGAGTCTGACTCAGTGATATGATACACAAAACATTGTCCACAGAGTGTTTTGCTTTGCACATTCGCTTTGGTCTTTCACCAGATGTCAATGCCATTTGAGGGGCTGTTTGCTCTTCGCTATTCATGCACGTGCAGGAAACCTCAGTCAAATCAACGAAGCTAACTTTAAAGAGAGTAACTAAAACAGAACAAGTTTTATCACTGTTTACAGCTGATTACTGTCCTTTACCCCTGAATTTCAACAAAAGTCGCCTGCAGTATCACCCAACTTATCCTGAGCTTCGCCTTACGGACAGCCACCCTGACATTGTCCCATAGGATCCCTTAATAAACTTGGGAAGTCATTTTCCACTCAGTGTTGCAAGCTGTCCTGGCCCTGAGTCAGGAAAGCAACCCAAACTCATGATGCTCTCTAAACCATACTACTTCATCATTGGAATTATGTATTCATGTTTTTATATGGTACCTTATTTTTTTACACCATATCTACTACTGCGTATTCTTCCTGAACAATTCGACATCACCCTTATCAGTCCATAAAGCATTTTTCAAATGGGATTGTGGAGTGTCAGGGTGGTCTTTGGCAAGCTTCTGTCAAGCAGTGTAGTTTTTTGGAGAGCAGAGGCATAGACACCATTCCTTTTCAATGTTTTGCATATGGTAGGCTCATGGATAGAGATGTTAACCTGTTCCAATGATCCTTTCAAGCCTTTAGATGTTGCTGTTGGGATCCTTTTTACTTAATTGAATTTTCTGTGTTGGGCCTTTGATGTAAATTTGACTGGAGGCCCACTCTAGGGAGAGTAGCCAGCGTACTAACTCATCTCCATTTATATACAGTTTGCCTAACTGTGGACTGATGAATACTTAAAGTCTCTGAAACTACATTGTAACCTTTTCCACCTTTATGCAAATCACCAGTTCTTGATAATAGATCTTCTGAGGTCTTCTTTTTCACAAGGCATATTTTTACATCAGCAGATGCTCCTTGTGAATAGCAAATTCAGAATGTTTGAGTCTCTTTTATAGGTTAAAATATGTCTAAGCCACACCTCCAATTTCATTTTATTGGTTGGATACCAGGTTTGCTAACTCCTGACTCCAGTTAGCTTGTCTTGAAGTCATCAGCCTAGGGGTCAGCAGACTTTTTCCAACTTACACCCGTGAATGTCTGAATGATGTTTTCAGTATAAACAAGAACTTTGTTTGTTCATTATTGTAACTTGATATATGATTTTAAGACATATTTACACATAATTACTAAAATCTAAATGGGGTGTATAATAGCAAAAATATAACAATGAAATGTAGTTTAAAATAATAAGCCCTGTGATTTATAACTGGCATGATAACTGTGGTCAGTTTGTTTCATGGATTATTTAATTGAAAATAAAAGGTACTTATCGGCAGCTATGAGTGATGACATTTTTTCATATTCTTTACAGTTTTGGATCGAAATTGAGTAAAGTATACGTATCTAGCTGATTAAGAAGCACACAAGATTTATTTTGAAAATAAAATGCTTTTTTATATTTGAGAGAACATAGATGTATAAGGTAAAGTAATATCTGAAATTATTTGAATAAATTGACCTTTTCAACTGTATAATAAAATTTGCTATTCATTTTGCCTTTTCATTGTTTTCTCTTTTAAGAGGATCAGATACTTCATTTTTCTCATTGTCTTAGTTGTCGAATTTCACCTCTCTAACTGAAGCATGATTATTAGCATTTGTAAAACAACGAGATGGAAAATAGAGGAAGGTTAATGGTAGCTTGACAACTGCTGTTAACTTTGAAGGGTACTGACATCTATTTAAATAAATGTGAAAAACTTCAGCTGCTTTTCTGGAAATGGAAAGACCTTTTGTTACGAGATTTTGTTATTTTTTTTTTTTAATTTCTGAGAAGCATTAAAACTGTTAAAGATTTCAAGTGTGGTAAAGTTCTAAATAACCAATTTGTAGCGTAAACAATATACGTTATGACCTCTATATGAGATCAGATATGCTTCCAGAAGCATACATTTCTCCTTTTTAAGTGATCGTGTACTTATCTGAATAAAGAAAAAATAATCTGATAAAAGGAGCTTGTTCCAGTTTCATTCCCATTCTTCAGCACATGCATCAGCTTAAATGACAATTTATAATTATCAAACAATGCATTTAAAATAACTTAAGATAACTTGTAAACTTTACACGATGTGCATTTTTCTCACAGGTAGCTAACTTAGAAAACTTGTCGATGCCCTGGCTAATTCCTGGGAAAGATTTTACTAAACAGGAAGTGACCTTGTTGGAGCTTTGCTATGGGAAAGTGAACAACTTGAATCTGCAAAAAGTTGTAAGTACAGTTAGTATACTAAGCCGTCTATATTATGATTTGATGATGTAAAAAATTCATTACAGCTCTGTTTTTCATTTTTTCTTCATTCTGGTTCATGTTAGAATGTATAGGTTGCTGAATCTTATTTTGATAAAAGAAATGTTATGACATTTACAATATTTTGACATCTTTCAGCAATGCCATTTTGTTTTCTGTCCTTGTCTCCATTTTGACTTTTCTGTGTTTACTGTTGATATGCAGGGTGACCAGAGCTCATGATGTTATGAGTTATAAAGTATAAAGTTCAACTCAAAGACTTCAAGGTTATCTGAGTCCTGGATAGAAATCCTTAATGCCTGGTGCATTTTGTTTAGCGATCTTCTGGTTACAACTTAGTGTTTTTTTTCTTTTGACTTTGATTTCTGGTATTTTGAATTGGCTGGATGGCACATCAGTTAGATTTTCCAGTTTAGAACTTTGCAAGGCTTTAGACTTCATTCCATCTCCCGATTCTTCCTCTCTTAAAATATCCCCCAACATTTTCTGGGGTAGAATATTCCTTGGCATCTCAGATGCAATATGGACATCATTGTGATTTAAATTATATTGTTTTTGAGTTTAGAATAATTTTACTTTTGGTATATTTTTATTTCTATAATTTATATTTTAAGCAATTTTATTATTATTTGGTCAAAATACACTTGGATACTTGGAAAATCTCCTTAATAAAATGCCACAGTTGTCACGTTTTTCTTGATCAGGAACGTAAGTGCTGCCATTTTCTTTTAAACTCCTTGGCGATAACCCTATGCATCTCTCGTGCTCAGAATTCTATTTTTAAGTATGGTTAACCCCAAGTGTCTCTTGAGGTAAGCTGTTCTGATCCAATGAATAGTGTTAAACCTGAGTAATACTCTGGAGAGTATTCTGCTGCCATCTAGTGGATTACATAATATCATACTGCAAAAAAAAAAAAAAAAAATCATGAATATTTCTATGAGTTTTGCCACTCTATGTTAACTCATCAATATTCATTAGTGGGGCAGAGCCTTCAACCAAAACACACAATCACATATACAGGTAAATGAGACGCTGTAAAGCCAGTTTTAGAACAAAGTGCAACTGAACCTTTAGTGATGTAAATGTGAACTGGTTATCAGACGGCATCACAGATATTGAAACTGATGCACTCTGCACTTTATTACAGAACTGCTATGGTGGATTTGGTCACGTGAACGTTCATCGTGTAGGTAGGTAGGTATATGGCAAAAGGTCAAAATAATTGCAATCAAGTGGAAGGACAAGAAAGACAGCACCATTAGCACTATTCACAATGCAGCAACTGTTGATTTTTGTGTCAGAGAAATGTGTAAGTTATTAAGCTTTGCACTGTGGTAACCTACAATAAATCAAGCTGTGGCAGAACATAACCACTGAAGAAACAGGATTGGATAAAGGATGAGGATTACCATAACTCAATCCATTACACCTGCTTTGATCAGACAAGCAAACAAGAAATGTGTCCCCAAGAAAATAATCCCAAGAATTTGTGATAAATGTATTATTTCCAGTTTACTTTTGTTGTCTCAAGTATACTTCAGAAACATGGAAGGCACATTTTCTTTTTTTTAAATATTTTACTTACTTTATATAGTTTATAGCGTTGGCTGAGAAAAATATTTAATCTCAATGTTTTCATGGAAAAATGACATAAGAAGGTTTCTGAATAGTGAGCATGCCTGGACAACAGTAAATAATATCGAAAACATTCATGAAAAAAATCTCAATTTATTTGTGTCACTTAAATGAAAACATATGCATTTTTTGCTATAGGTTTACTAAATAAATAACTCCAGGAAATGAAAGTAGTCCACACACGAGATGTCCATTGACAAGTGAGTCACACTTTTGATTTAAAGACCTGCCTTTCTTAATCATTCATTGGCCAAGAGTTCTGTCTTCAGTTCAAAAACATGACCCAATATGAAGGGGCTTTGTGTTAGTAATATACATATCCTCTGTGATTTCAGATTTTTCCAAAGAAAAATACCTTTAGTGATGTTTCTTGTTAGTATTTTCTGGTAAGAAATACATTTTTTCTGTTCCTTGAGTACATTTAATATCTGTGTGTATTTTTTTTCTGGTTATGTGCACTGTCTTGTCTATGAAATCCTGCAATGTTCACATTCTGGGCTTTATTTACTTATTTCATGACTTTCAGTTATGACTGTGCTGACTCAAGGTGAGACAGTAAAGGTTTTAGTGAAAAATAATTGTGAGATGAGATGTGGTCAAGTTGAAACCAAAAAAGACAGTGAACCAGTCGTCAAGTTTGAAATGGTAAGCAAAAAATTGAAGTCTTTTAATCAGGAAAATATTAGTTTGTAAACAGCAATAGACAAAATAACACAAATCACACCAACACAGGAATCCTAATATTGGAAACTACAAATTAGAAAATGCCGGTCTTTATGCTAGCACTCTGTATGATGTTACGCTTCACATATTCCCACGTGATTCTGAGAAAGATCACAGCTATAAACAATGTTGTGATGTTATCAAAATTGTAAATATTGTGTAAAGCAACAAATGAATGTGAAGATCATAATCCTAAGGGTCCAAAACACCTTATTTCATGTAAAAACATGTACTCAAACCTTATCTTATGTCCCTCAGTACTGAAAGAAATTTGTTTATCATAATATCAGAGCCAAGATCAAAACAAGAATAATCTATACCTTAAGTCTTAACAAACCTTACTTTAAAGGAAATCGAAGACCTTTCAAAACAAGAATGAGAAGACGGAGGAATAAAGACAGAAAGAAATTTTTTATAGTTCTTTCAGGTGACTCCAGCCCTAATTGCTACAGCATCTAAACCCTCTGATGCATTTCAAAGTACCCCACCCATTTGGATCTAGATTAACTCTTCGTGGGAATGAATATTTTTTCCCAAATTCTTAGTTTTATGAAAATGACATAAAGCAATGGTTTCACACATAAACCAACATAAAACATATGTTGCTGCGTGCTAAGGGTGCTGTAGACACCTGTTCGGCGTCTCTAGCAACATTTGCTGCATGGGGTCGGCTCAATAGTGGCAGTGGCAGTTGCAATGCAACGAAATCTGGTTTGTACCTCTCATCATCGTAAGTGTTGGTCCTTTTAGGCAAATGTTGCTGTAGACGCATCAGCTACATGAACATGTTCAGCAATCTGATCAGCTGGGGACTGATCAGCTGATGCTGGTACCTCTACTTTTGTTTTCATTAACCCATCTCCAGATCACTTGCATAAAAATCAGAGCCTGACAAGTCAGAGTCTGATGCAGCAATAATACTAGAAATTCGTCCACGGAGTATTTTACTTTGTGCATTTGCTTTAGTCTCTCATCAGATATCGATGCCATTTTAGAATTTTTTTG
>JANRMT010062835.1:23129535-23147839 GCA_026402145.1 Polypterus bichir lapradei
TGCTTTAGTCTCTCATCAGATATCGATGCCATTTTAGAATTTTTTTGCTCTTCACTACTCATGCATGTGCAGGGAATCGAGGTCAATTCAACAAAGCTGTCTTTTGTTTTCTGGCAAAGAGAGTCAAACTAAAATGTAATGGTGAGTTTTGTCGTAGTTTACAGGTAATTACCATCCTCAGCCCCTGAATTTCAACAATAATCGACATCCACCCTGAAAGAGTTACAACATGAGGGGAAATAGGGCAAAACTGGCAGAACTGCAAAGCCAGGCATAATTTAGAACCTAACAATAATTATGGAATTACATTTTATCTTCTTTCTTGAGGACCGTAGACACATTTGCAACTTTCAAATATTGGTAACTTCTTTCTTTCTTCTCAAGTAAATGTAATTCCATTTTAAAATATGCTAATTCTGAACTTGTTTTTGCTTCAGCCTGGTACACTCGGCTTAATTATTCTTTTATAAATGTGAGGTGTCGCATGTGGCTGGGGGTGGAGCCCAGCTGGGACGCCCAGGAGGACCGGAGGAGGGCTTGTGCCTCCTCCAGACCACGAGGGGGCGACCGCCCTGGTTGTGTTGGGGGCCATGGGTAGAGGGCATGGAAGCCCAACCCTGTAGGGGCCCGTGGCCACCGGCAGGCAGCGCCCCGGTGCCTGAAGAACACTGGACCTCAGCACTTCCGCCACACCAGGAAGTGCTGGGGGGAAGAAGACTGAGGACACCCAGAGGGCTTCCGGGTGCACAGCCGGCACTTCCGCCACACGGGGGTCTGTCCACGGGGGATTGCCGGGAAAGTAGCTGGAGCCCATCTGGGTTGCTATTTAAGGGGCCACCTCCCTTCCGTCATCAGCAAGAGTCGGGTGGAAGAGGACGGAGCTCGAGAGAGGAGTGGAGGCGGCCAAAAGGAAGGCATTGAGTGACTGTGAGGCCTGGACTTTGGGGGATCGGGCTCATGCACTGACGTCACTGTAAATATTGTAAATAAAATGAGTGTGTTGGGTGTGAAACCGTTGTCCGCCTGTCTGTGTCCAGATCCAGTTCCACAGAGGGAATATTATTTATTTAGTTTATTTCAAGTCAAGAATTAAAGGTCTCCAGAGTTCCACTGTCTACTGTACTACAGTAGAACCCCCATATCCATGGATTTGGTTTCCACATTTTCAGTTATCTCCAGTTTGCTGTGGCTTGAAAATGTTAAATGGAAAATTCCAGAAATGAATGATCAGCACATTCTATGCATAGCATGTGGCAAAAACCCTGCTGGTGTACGGGAAGAAGCCTATGTGTCTGACATCATTTTTGCCATGCCAACATGTCAAGTGCAGTATAAACCAGCCTCTAGCTTAAAGTGTTCTCGCCGTCTACATATGTTGCTGTGTCATCGCAGCGTTATTCTGAAAATAAACTTTAATTTTACTTAATAATGGCCCACAAAGTGCCAAAGTACATGTATTGATGTTGGCAGTTCTTCAAAGCCTAACAGAAGCTGTAAAGTTCTTTCTATTAGTAAAAACAACAAAGAACAGCGAAGCCACTGAGTACTCACAATAGGCTAAGATATTTTTTAAGAAATAAATGTAAAAATGGAATGTAAAATGTGTTTAAACTGTTTATGTATACAACATATTTTTTATTGCTCCGTTATCACTTGAGGGTTAAGCTAAGTCCAGGTTTATACTTCACGCGACGCGACACATGCTCCAGCAGACGCTGCTGCTACACAAGCATTTTACTGTTAATACTTGCACACGTACTTTACGGAAATCTGGAAGAATTCACCAAGTGGCAGTGCGAGATATTATCACAGTGAGAAGAGGTTTAGCTTTGCTGTGTTGTGAATTGCCTGGAGCACCCATTAAATTCCGATGACACAGTATCTCTGAAAAGGATATTTAATGATTAAATCTATCAATCCAGGGATGTACCTATTCCAGCTAGCATTGGGCATGAGGCAGAAACAATCCCTGGATAGGCATCAGCTCATCACAAGGTGAATACAAGCACTCACATACATTTTAGTGCTACCAAATCTGCACATCTGTGTGTAAATATTAACAGTATTCATTATTTAAATGAAATTAATGATTTATTTGTAAAATTTAACTTATATGCTTTAATGCATTTCATTATGAAAGTGATATCAAATATAAATCTAAGGATTCTAAATGTGCAGAGAGTTGGAATATCATACAGTACATTTAATGCGTTCTGTGTAGTGATCTATTGCTGTTTGCTGCTGTTGTCAGGTCAGGAGGAAGCCCCAGAAGCTTGTAGCAATTAACAACTGAGATGACGTTTACAATGGTCTGCTGTAAACTACAAGGTTAAGGTGGACATTTCAAGATTAAAGCCAAAATGTCCACTTTAATCACAAAATATACCTTTTCACCACGTCCTTATTTTTTTCCTCTGTGGCTCAAATACGTTATGTTGCTGTTGTGAAGTTGTAAAAAAAAAAAAAGACGGCACAAAAGATATGTGAGACTTAAATTGTATCGTGTCATTACGATTGGGAATATGTGACGCTTGAATATAAAAGCACCATGAATGCATTTATATGTCGGCATTTTGCTTCACCACATCGAACCATTCATCAAACATTGAAGCGCGCACATTGATCCTGTAGGATCCTCAAAGTGGCTTTCTGTCACATGTAGATAGTAAACAGAGACTCTGACATCACATTCTAACTTTTATCACACTGCGCCCCCCTACTTTTTGCTGGTACTGCAACTTTTACATGCGTCGCGTTAATTTCTGAGGACGTGCTCAGAGGACACGTCAAATGAACGCTGGGAACGCGTTGGAGCCATGATGCATGCACGTTCTTAGCGTGAAGTATAAACAAGTCCTTAAATGTCAGAATCCTGTTCATTTTAGAGAGAGAGAGCCCAAGTACAATAATGTACAATGTATTTTATTATTACTTAATGTTGATAATGTCTTATTGTGCATAATTATCAATTAAACTTTAGCATATTTATGTAAGTAAATGAAAAATGAAGTATATGTAGGATTTGATACTATACACCTTCTCAGGCATTCGCAGTAGGTCTTGAACATATCACCTGCAGATACAGGGATTCTACTCTAGGTAGTAACTAGTGATGAATGAACTCCATGGTTTTCGAGCTTGGAGAAATCATGGAAGTGTTTGCGAATATCGCTGAACTTGGCAAAAAAGTCAATGGGGAAGTACTAATGATGCAATCATCTTTAAAGTATTCCTGAGGGCTAGGAAAATGTCTGCCAACTATACTGGTCCGATTATTGTGGCCAAAAAGGTGACCTGAATAGTGAAGCAGCAGTGCCAACCTCTGTACCACCATGCCTCCATGAGATCAAACAAAAAAATAACTCAGTCAGAGATGCATAATCATATAGTTTATCAAAACAAAGCAGAAATGCTGAAATCGTAGTCAAAAGTCAGAAAAAATACGTAGGTCTTTTAAATGCAGAAAATTCAAAATGGTGTGTCATGATTGAAGCCCCTGGTTCATTCAATTTTTTGAAGTGGTTTCATAAAAATAGAATTTTGAGAATCTGCATTATTTACTTAACAGTTCTACCACTAACTAAGTCCCACAGAGTCTGTAATGCAAGTAATCAGCATTATATACCGGAGGATGGGGGGGGGTTTATGGCTGTCTCATCCAATGTTGTCTGTTACAGCTCTGGGGGATGTCACACTGGCCTCACAAAGCATTATGGGGTGCTGGAGAAAAAGTTCTCCTAAACTGGCTGAATTACCCGTAAATAATTTGATGAACAAGGGCGAACGTGAATGCAGCAAATTCGCTGCAAATAATTTTTTGCCGAAATTTGTTGATCAACATTATTAGTAACCTATTTCATGTATCTTTGTTTTTTTGTGTGAAGAAAATGTGGTTTGTTCAAAATTTACTTTTTTCAAACTGTGCCCACATGTTTTAGTACAATAATAACTCATTTTATAGCAATAGCTGGCATATTCCATAGAAATACATCCCATTATAATTTTAAATCCTCCTATCACTTTTTCATCTTAATTTTAAATAAAATACCATTAAAATCAAATTATACTCAAGATTTTTAGGGTATTTGGACTTTTTGTTATCAATGAGAGTCTCTTTATATCTAGTGGACTAGTGATGAATATCATGCAGTAATATTAACAATTTCTCAGCTGTGAGCTGAGAGGTGGCCAGACTGAATAATGGACTGGCAGTTCACTGTGCCTATTTCCAAAATTATAATAATTTAGCAAATGTATTTCACTGCATAACGCAAAGGTCAGTAATTGCCTTGTGTCTCAAAAGTACTGTGTGTGGTAATGTAGCTTACATTTAGAATAACTGCTTCTTATCTTGTCTGTTTATGCACTCTTATTGCTAATATACTGCATGTTATTTATTATTCAGACGCCAGCACATTCCACATATTTTTGGGCAGGTTTCATCCTGGTAACACATACAGTTTCTTTTTGTGCCATATTACTGTTGTAGCATAAATTAGCCATTGAGGTATGAATAGTTGCCACAAACCTGGATAAATACTGCTGGTATAGGATGCTGCGGCACTGATTTGGATTAAGTGGGTTTGAGAACATAGAAAGAAGGAGTTATAGTGGATATTGAAGCAGGTGTAATATCTCAATTAGCTGAGCAACAACATATGTCATGAGGAATAGAGTCTTATATGATATCAGCCGAATACTCAGAATATGTTAATTTTGCTGGCTATCAAAAGTATGGAAAGTCAGACTTTTTTTCTCAAAGTAGGGTTTTATAAGTAAGGAATTGTGTGTGCCTCCACTTGGCTGAGAACTGATCTGATCTGGGCTATGAAATATCCAAGTAAGCACCCTGAAGGTGGACATTTGCTTAGATGTCTCAGTATACCTATACCAACATCACTTAAGACTGATATATAATGGAGTGTGCGTGGGACTGTCAGTACAGCATTCTCTCTTAGAGTGGGTGTAAGTAACAAAACCAGTTATATCTGGCATTGGTCCATGAGAGGGGATCAGTCACCATTATCCTTCCTGGACCTTTAAAGGGAAGATGGTGTCTAAGGTTGCAGGCACACCTGGGGCAGCTAGAGAGAGTTGTAAAAGCTCAACTCAAGTTTCCCAACTATTACTTACTGACCACATGCAAGATTTTAATTTGCCAGGGACTCACTTGAAAGTAGTCCCTGGCTTGTGCTTTAAAGTCCCCTACTTGCCATTATTCAGTGGAATGTTGAGTTGGGAGAAAAGGGTCTGGCAAGCATTCGGCTAGCAGAAAGTTTTAAAGGCAACGCAGAAACGTAAGAAACAGGACTTTCTATTAGAATGCATCATTAGTTAAGTGACTGTATAGGAAAAGACAGGCTTTGCAATCAGAATTCAACCTCTTGACAGCAAAAGAAATGGAAATTGTGACACCATTACTATGAACATGGAGAGAAGACTTATAAGATCTTAGCTTAATAAATCCAAAAGCAGAAAGTTCCACAGTGCAATATCAGTAATTACTAACACAGATGAAGATAACATTTTTGACCGTAAAAATATAATGCACGTATTTAGAGAGTACCTAGAGACAAGACACAATTTAGTACATTTTTGATGCATTACAGAAAGCACAGCTAGAGGGCAGAGGAACTGGATTAACCTCTGACACTGTCACTACTAGAATTACTAGATGCTAAAAACTCACTTTAGAGTGGGAAAGCAGCAGGCCCTGATGGCTACCCTGCTGAATTTTATAAAATATTTTCAATTAAGTAAGCTTCCCTGTTATTAGCAACATCTATAGAAACCACATACAATAAAGAAAGCATCAAATTGTTTGCAAAAAATGAATTACCATCTTTCCTAAGACAAATTATGCATTACATTACAATGTGCATCATACAGACCAATCTCACTTCTGAATAACGATGTTAAGAAGCTCTCCAAAGTTCTAGCTAGCTTCCAAACATTGACACCTGTTTAAAGTAATATATTCACTCATAAAGTTTAGGAGCCCAGAGATCGTATTATATTTGGATGCAGAAAAAGCATTTGATGTGGTTGAATGGGACTACCTATTCACCACATTGCACAAATTTGTGTTTCGCCCAAACATATGTGCATGGATCAAACTACTGTATACCAGTCTAAAAGCTTCAATGTCTATTAACAATGTTATTTAAGATTACTTCAAACTAGAACATGGTATTAAACAAGGATGCCCCTTGTCACCACTGCTATTTGCAGTTGCCATTGAGCCATTGGCTGTTCACTTTCAAAATGCATCTGAGATAAAATATCACTATATGCAGAGGATATGGTACTATATATATCAGACTTACAAAATTCTGTGCCTGCAGTCCAATAGCACTAGCAGACTTTCAAAAGATGTCTGGACTCAAAATTAATTTGAATATAAGTGTGTGTTTTCCAGTGAACTCTCTAACACACAACATTAGATTTGACACCTTCCAATTTATCATCACGGATCAGTTTAAATACATAGGGGTATACCTCACAAGTAAATATAAAGCTCTTTTTCAACACAATATTGCTGTCTGCATGGAAAAACTTAAATCAGATGTGCATAGATGGTCTATCCACCATCTCACTTTAGCAGGGAGAATCAACACTGTCACGTTGAATACGAGTATCCTTCCCAAGCTTCTTTTTCTATTCCAAAGCATCCCCATATACATTATCAAATAATTTCTTTAGAGATTAGATTCAATCATAACCTCATTTATTTCGAATTTGAAATATCCATGCATCCAAAGGGTGACACTACAATGAGCTAAAGCAGAAGGGGGCACAGCACTACCTAACTTTCTGTTTTATTAATGGGCAGCAAATATGCAAGCTATAAAAACCTGGACATTGGCACAGATAGATGAACACATATGCGAGCTTGGTCCATAATAGAAATAAAATCATGCAGTACTTCTTTATATTCCTTGCTTTGTGCTCCAGTAAATACAAGTTATTGTCATTATACTAACAAACCAATTGTCCTTTATTCACTCAGAATATGGAACCAATGTAGGAAGCACTTCAAGATAGAGAAAGTTTTATCTGTTGCACGTCTACACGATAACCACCTTTTTCCACCCTCTCAAACTTACACAGTTTTTAATGTTCGGAAAATGTATGGGATTAAGAGATTTGTATATAGATAATCTCTTTGCACCTTATGAACAATTACATTTCAAATTTAACTTCCCATCAACACAATTTTTCCACTACTTTCAAATTGGAAACTTTGCTAACGTAATCAGCCCAATTTTCTTCACCTCCCACCTATTTCTATTCCAGAAGAAACATTGATCAGTCGGACAGCATTTCTATAATGTATAAAACATTTTAAAGTCCCTTCCTTTCAAAGTTCCCAGAGTACAGTGGAAAAAGGATCTCTTACTCAACATTTTAGAAAAGGAGTAGAAGGTAGCCATGCACAGAATTTACTTTGTTTGGTGAACTCTCAGATAGGCTTAAAGTGGAGAAGGACAAACATACAAACAAACATACTGTAATTGTCTTTACCTCACTAATAGTGTGTACACTTCTCTTGCTCAACTGGAAGAATACTAGCCCACCTCTTTTAAGTCAGTGGGTAACTGATGTTATTTATTTAAAATTGGAAAAAATTAATTTCTCACTTAGAGGGTCTGTTCAAAACTTTTTTAAAACCTGGCAGGATCTAATCAATAACATTTTAGTGTAAGCGTTTATATTGGGGAAAAAAGTTTATCATCCCTCTTTTTCACTCTTAAAATTGTATTCTGGGGGTTGAATTTAGTTCTGTTAAGCTTGATTTGATTTTATGGAATGTTACTTGCTTTTAATAAAATCAGTTAAAAAAATCTTGTTGAAAACAGTTCAATGTTTTTGCCTCAATTTTCTAGGGCAAAAGTAACACTATGGAGCTTAAGGAAGTGGAATGTCAGAAAATCTGTGTCAGACAAATCATTAATTCAGGTATCAATAAAGAATTTAGACTTGGGCAGATTTGTGACACATGCATGCACTGTACGCATGTAAAAATGTTAGTCTTGAATGCACAATTGGAGGTCTAAAGTTTGAAAGTACAACTTATGTGAAGGACTGGGAAATAATTTTGGACCCACTATCTACATCCAAATAGTATACTGCTGCATTTTAAGAAGGCGTGATTTGGTCCATCACCTCTCCACTTCAGGGTTTCCCCTCATCACTTTGCCACCTTCTCTCCACACTAGATGTAGCTCAGTTGTACACTCTCTATTGTCTTTTTTCCTCCTTACTTCCTTGACTGCTTCCTCTCATTCTTTTTTTCTTCAACATTTTCCTCAGGCTTTCCTATACACCTCTGTGGGAGCTATGTTTTAATTAATTGTCATGTGCGGCGTGCCAATGTGAAACAACTGAACTAATTAACCAATCAACTTGGCACCACACCGAACGCACCGTGGCTGCCCTACTCCGCAACCGTGAGCACCCATAGAACCATAGCCTGAGCGAACTGTTTCAGTTGAAAAACTAAAAACATCCACACTGCCACAGACCCCTAACTTGTTTTATTGCAGTCCACTCATCTGTCAGTCTTCAAACTCTGCTTATCCAGAGCAAGATTGTGGAACACTTGCTGCCAATCCCAGCAAGCAACAGGCACAAGGCAGAAACAATCCTTTAATGGGGTGCCAACTCATTGCTAGGCATAAATTGACTTACACCATCTTCTTAGGGTTCACTAGCTGCATTCACCTGATCAGGTCAATGAGGTCAAGTTTTTAAACCATTTTAAGTTTTGAAATGTTGCTTGTTCAGAACCTACTATATTGAGAAAGTTCCAAATAGTACTGAATGAGCTGTGGTTTTCCAACTCCCTTTCCTGGTTGATTGGAAAGTCTAAATTTGTTGCAAATCGTTCAGAATTTAGCTTGTAAAATTAATACATTAGATATTTTTTGTGTAAAATAAGTATCTTTTTTTGTGTTTTTATGTTTTATAAAGATGATCAATGCACTGTGCTTTTTGTATCCAGGAATTTCATTATTCTGTATTCTGTCTATAAAATTGATATAAAGCATACACCAGTATTTGAATCTATTTTCATTATGCAGAGCTTGTCATACTTACAATTCATTGTAATGATATTTCACCTGCATAAATAAATATTTATCAATCTACCCATCTTTCTATTTTCATAAACTTCATTATCGTTGAGGTGATTGCAGCGCTCTGTAGCCTGCTGTAAAAATTAAAACGGTGCAGCTCTGAAAGTCATTCTGAGCAAGGCACCATTCCATCAATTACCCCTAACTGTTAGGGTAATTTAATCAGTCATCTTTGAATTTAGGCATAAAACTGCAATGAACAGTCCTCTTGATAAGGTCAGCAGTTTCTAAAGCTTTACGTTTGAAATGGATCACTAAATATGCTAACCTTTAGTTTGAATGAATTCAGTAAGTCATTAAATAATAAATGTTACAATGACTTTGTGATATGAATTATTTATCTGTAGAGGCAGTGGCCTGTAATAATTATTTTCTTATACTTTTATGCCCATTTGTCTTTAAGGCAAGGGTATTAGAAAATTTGAGTTCTAATGTTCAAATCTTGCCAAAAACGCTGTTGGTTAAAATGTTTCACAAAGAAAAATATTAAAAATTGTAATATGAATGTAAATAAAACACGTATCATTGAAGATTGGCTTATATTCAATAATATTTATCTGTATTTTATCATTAACATTAGGAGGTGTTTGACAAACCAAATTCAAGGCGTTGACATAATTTTTTTAAAACCATGTTTTCTAGTCACTTTTATTGTAAGACTCTGTTTTGTCTTATAGGGTCTTATGCTGACCCTATTTTCCCCCTTTATGCTCTTTATTGTGTAGACTTTCAGAAAATGTCTTAAATTCCATGAATTTAGCACCCTGTCGTCAGGTACTTCAGCACTCCTCCCTCCCTTCAATATCTATAACCTCAGACAATTCGAGTAAAGAAACAGGCAGGAGTTAAGTTACATATTTAACTACTGTATGTATTATTTATAATATGCCTAAAAATAATAAGGAAGCAGATTACAATATGAATGTTGATAAACCATAACATTAGTCTAAGTAGCAGTACATCTTACCTCCATAGGTGGCTCTCAACTTATTGCTACCTCATGGCCTTTGAATGCTGTATTGATACAAGCCACATGCCTGTCTTAATATGGCTGCTTAGATAGATTTGTCTTCATCATGGTTTTCTCTTCATTGCCAGATAGGGAAAGAGAGCGGTAAATACAAACTTTATACCATTCTTATCATAAACCATGAACCAATGGGGCATTGTGGAACAGAAAGGCATCTGATTCAAAACCAATTGCAAACTGCCATAGCTTTAGACCAATAGAATTAGTTTACCTGTCCCTTCCTGGACCATTTACCATTGGAAGTTCTCAGGTACAACTCATCCTCCATTTGCTTTATTTAGTTGTTTTCTGTTACTGCCAGCTGGGCAGTTTATGGCCTTCCTGGTTTATAGGTTCATGTGCATCCAAAAACAGTCAGTCTTACCATATCAATCTCCACCAATACCCCTCCCATCAGTTTCACATCCAGGGTCAGTCCTAAAGACCTGGTTTGGAGCAAGGGGGTTATTTGTGTTGTTTAAATAAACATCAAAGCACTTCTGTTCTTGTCAATATAATAAATTGTGTCTCCGGAAACACTAATATTGGATTTGCTTTGTCTAGCTTACAAATCAAAACATACTAAATATGTACAGTATCAACTTATACAGTATACTAGATATACACTCCACTACAGACTCATTTTAACAAATTAATCAGCTTTTCATTTTAATATTTTGCCCAGCAGACAAGTTAGATTCCCGCCTTGATGCCTAGGATAGTCTCTAATGCAGGATCGTCTGTCTTTATATTTCTTAATTGAGAAGGACAGTGCTTTCTGACTTTCCTAGTTTGGGGTATTTTTACCCAGCTTATCCCATCTCTGTGGAAAGACAACACAGCAGGCTCTGAGGCATCCTGTCAACCCTCTTTTTAATTTTCCCCCTGGTACTTTCAGCCCATTTTGGAAACAGAGCCAAAGCAAACTCTGGCAATAGTTATATTGTTAGTAAGGCACAGTGGGCCATTTCATGGAGAATGTGCCCATAACCATTCTTGAAAGCATTCATTTCTTAATTTTATCATTAAAACCAAAGCCTTTGAGTTTTTATTGACCTAGTTCCATACAAATCCCATAGTGATAAATCATCAGCATTATGTCTGTAATTCATGTAATTTAAACATATATTTAGATAATTATGCAGGCAGTTAGCATCATATCGCCAGTGCCTTCTGAGGCTATTGCATAAAATTCAATCAGTAATATAAACTGTGACAGTGGAAAATAAATTTACTTTGTCCCTTGAGCACTGAACTGCCAATATGAAACACCTTCTACTTTGATCTAAAAGGAAAGGCCCGCTCCAAAAGGAAAAAAATATGCATTCTAAAAAGGAATGAAAGTGTAGTTTAAAAGGAATGATGTTTTCAAAATGAGAGGTACAACACAGAAATATGCACACAGGCTCACCTGTGTATTTAAAGATGCATTCTAATCAGAGTTAAAAGGAAATGTTAGCATTTTAATTTTATAATGTTTGTTTTTCTTCATGTCCAGACACACAGTGGGCATGGCATATATGCGTGAATTAACATGGGAATAGTTGTGCGGTCTTGGTGGCTGACTTATATAAGAGCAAACTGCCATGTCCAGTAATTGTCTACATTTTCTGAAGATAATAGAAGGGCTTATTAGCAATGCAACAGTACTTGCATTTGAATTGAACTAAAGCGAACAAGTAACAGTTTTTTTTATAAAGCACATTTAAAAATTACATTGTGTTGATAAGTGTTGTACTTCCACTTTAATAAAAGGACATGTTTCTGTGTGTCTCTCTGATTGCTATGTCTCTGTCATTCCAACAGATGGCACATCACAAACATTTAGAGCAGGTGTTTCCAACCTGGGGTGCCACACCCCCAGGAGGTGCAAGATGGCATTTCATGGGGTTCGACAAAGAGGAAGTTTGTGCCGGTGAATAAGCTGCAGAAATGCCTGTTCTCATGGGTTACTTGCTGCAGGCAGAGCATTTCTAAAGGCAAATAATGTTTGTAAGAGAACAGAATTTGGACCTTGCCATGATCCACCGAGAAGGGTGACGTCTAACATTGATTTCTGTGCAAGTCATGATCATGAAACGTCACTCATATTGAGGTTTGTTTGACATTTTTGCTTTTGTCATGATTACACTCAGCCCATCTCTCCTGTGTGCAGTCCTGGCAGTAGCGCAATAATTTGAACTGTGCAGAGCATCTATTTTTGAAATGCAGTGCAGGTATTGTTGGGGGATAAACTCGACAACCGTTAATTGCTTAGCAGCACTCTGACACCCATTGCTTTATGTGGGTCTCCAATCCACTGTACCCCTTGATCTTTGATCTTGTGTCATTTCTGCACACCGTTTGATACATTTCAAGATACCCCAACCCCCGAATTGTCAATCAAGTGTTTAAGCTTCACTGGGGACACATTTACAAGATTATTGAGGTTTATAAAGGTAACTTTCTCAATTTATATTTAAATTAAAACTTATTTTGTTTTAATTTGTTCACCTGCAGTACCGTAATATGGTTCAGAAATTAGAAATTTGAATTCTTCATCTTCAACTGTGATACTACTTTTATATGGGGTGCAAATATAAAGCAAATATTCTCTAGGGGTACGAGGCATAGAAAAGGTTGGAAACCACTGATTTAGTGTACAAAAAAATGCATTGCATTTCTCATTCCAAAAGATGGCACATCACAAATGTTTACACTGCTTATGGCATAGAAAAGAGGCATATGCGTTGCATTTATCATTTCAACAGTTGGCACATCAAAAACATTTGTAGCAGTGCATTTTATTATGTTTGTGATGTGCCATCTATTGGAATGACAAATGAAATGCATTTTAATACTACATGCAATATAAAACACATTCCAATAAATGGTGCAATGCAAAAATTATTGCTTAGATTTGAGCTAGCATAGCTAGTATAAGAGATAAAATGCAAGGGAAAGGAAAGCAAAGTTACAAACCATATAATCATTAGCACAGGCAAATTAATACAAAAAACAAGTATGAAAACATACATCTAGATACACACAAAAGCTACAGAAAAAAGTTGTGTTTTGAGTCTACATTTTGAAACAGTAATGGAAGGAACAGGTCTAAATTAAGGGATGTAGGTTGTTCCAAAATCTCTGGGCAGCTACTGCAAAGACACAGTCTCCTTTAAGTTTTAATTAGAATTAAGGCACCTCTAGCAATAATTGTCATGATGATCTTTGTGACCTAGTTGTGGAGTGGGGTTAAAGCAAGTCAACAATATAGGGTGTGGCCTATCCAATTACAGCTTTAAAAATGAATAAAAGTGTTAACCCTTAAAATGAACCAAGATCCAATCAAAGGAAGGTGAAACTGGAGTGGTGTGACTTCTTTTTTTAGTGCCACTCAATAATCTTGCCACAGCATTCTGTACCAAAGGCTGATGTAGTAAAGACGATTGACTGATACCCATATACATAAAGAACTACAATAATTCATCTGCCCCCCCCCCCCCCCCCGATCCGGCCGTAAACATTCCAATCTGTAGCAATTTCTTCTGCCCAAGTCACATGAGGTGACCTGTTCCATTCATGACACTGGTAGCATTTAGCCAGCTCTCACTTCCACTGATGATTTAAGCATGCAGTAGATATTCTTTTTAATAGTTTGGCAATTGCTTACTTTGAGCACCATTTAGAAATATTTTTTTTGTCTTATGATGTAAGTTTTCATATACTAGCTAGCTTGTCCAGACCTTTCTGCTGCCTGTGACGTTACACTGCACGACATACCAGTCTCTCACTGTTTTGTTTAGCTTAATAAATGTTAAATAAATGTTTTTAAAACTTAAATATATATATTTTGTGGCTGGCTTTGTGGAGGTCTGAGAGGGGTGCTGCACCACCTTGTGGTGGTTGCTGTGATATTCTTTGTGCCAGTAGTTGATGCCTGGCAGCACTGGGAGTTAACCAACCCTAGGAGCCAAAATCTTCACAGGGCAAGTTCAACATTATACTGGATCACTTTAGAGCCATTAGTTAAGCAAATGCTTAATGTTTTTGGGGTGATGTTTGAAAACTGGAATACCTGTAGAAAAAAAAATGCTAACGTGGGAAGAACATTAAGTTTCCACACACAATTGGTCTAGAATTTGAAGGTGCGCACCTAGAGGTGTTATACCCTAAGTACTAATACCCTCTGCACCTTTTGTAATGAGTGAATGTAATCCCGTTTTAATCACTTTGGCCCTGCAATATACTGGCACCCTGTCCTTGTTCCTGCTTTGCGCTCTACTATATGCTATCTGGGATAGGCTCCAACATCCCCCGTGACCCTATTCATGACTGTGCAGTTCGGAAAATGGCCGACTGACTTAATCACTGTGTGGAATGGTGTGCCTTTAACACAAAGATTTGGGTATAGTTAATTCCAAAAGCATTTTGAATAAATTAATAATTTTTACATTTTAAAAGTTCATCTATTAGGGAACATTATAAGATTATTAGACTGTCAAGAGAAGATACAAAGAGTTGTTGATTCTTTTTTTATGTATCAGGGGCTGAAAGCAGTCGCCAAATCTTAAAGGGATGGTGGTAAAGTAACTGGAAATCCTTTTATATTGCACATGTAGCTTGTCTCATCACTAGAGCATCAGATTGAATGTTTTTTTTCCCATTTTATCCATACAGATTGTGTTAATGAGGTAAACTAGAGGCTGATCTGCAAATGTTTGGAGGCCGCTTATTTCATTTTAGACATGAGAGGACTTGTTTTTTTCTCTTTGGGATTAATTCAATGGAGAGAGTAAACTGAAAGGAGTTTCTTTTATGTTCCACTGCTTGATTGTTGTAGTAACAAAGATAAAGGCAGAACAGGATGCTACAAAGGATTTGTAGAGAATAATAGTTTCCTAATTATAAATATTTCAGTTTTGAAGTTATATTTTATTTAAATACTTAATATAATTCAGAGTGGCGCAGTGGTAGCGCCGCTGCCTTGCTGTAAGGAGATCAGGGTTCACGTCCTGGATCCTCCCTGCATGTTCTCCCCGTGTCTGTGCAGGTTTCGTCTGGGTGCTCCGGTTTCCTCGCACAGTCCAAATACATGCAGGCTAGGTAAATTGTGACGCTATATTGGCCAGTGTATGTGTTCGCCCTGCGATGAACTACTATCCTCTCCAGGGTTTGTTTCTGCTTGTGCCCTATGCCGTGATCTTGTTCAGGTCTAAGCAGGTTAGAAAATGACTGACTTAATATAATTAAAAAATATAATTAAAAAAAATATTCTATGTCATTTCTATTTTTAGTTGTGCAGTAAGTCATAGAAGCAGGAGGGTGCAGTTGCATGGAGCACTATGTTTTTTAGTGTTTTTCTTTTGTTGTATTAATCTCCGAGCATCAGAGTTGGAACATGTTTCATCCTGGATGATAAATGACAATCTGTATAGGATTAATGGTTAAGAGATCAGGTGAAGTAGCATCCATCAAGGGTTACAGACCCTTTAACTGACAGTGATAGGCCATAGAAGGCCAACAGGTGGCAGCACAGAGTCCCTTAGTTGAAGAAGGTTGGCCCATGTTGCCCATTTAAGGATGAAGTCAAGGAGGGTTGGCTGGTGGCCAATATTTTCTCATCTGGCTGCTTGGAAAGCACAGTTGTATTTTGTTACAACACAGCAAAAAAGTAATAAGCAATGCTTAACCAAACAATGGATGACAACAAACTTTTTTTTTCTCTGAATGGCTCTGAACAAACTAATATGTGAGAAAGCCAAAACAAGTCTCTTGTAACCTTTTTAGTTTTTATGTTTACTTCAGAAAAAGTGATCCAAAAATTTTGAAATTTTTATAACAAAAAAATGTTACTACGTGTAACAGAAACATGTAAATCCCATAACATCAAAATAAATACAGTAGGGAAGGTACGTCTAATGTCCACTGCCATACTGATGCAGATTTATGTCCATTGTGTGATACCATTTGAGACACCAACGCACAACCCAGCGTTGCAACTGCGACAGCAGAAACGTGTTTCTTTGCCCACTATTCTTATTGTGTTTTTTTTCTGCTGCTTGCCCATAAAAAGAAGGTAGAATGTTAGTGTCTGATGCACACGGTTGACACCACTTATTGTGTTATTGCAGGCTACCAGTGCAAAGCTAAGTGACTTCAAGATTTCGCATGACACAAACATTGACAGTTGCTGCATTGCGAACAGTGCATAGAGTATTAACGTCTTGCTTTCCCTTGCACTTGGTCATGATTATTTTGCTATTTGTCACTGCCATACCATGCTCAAGCTTCATGTGACCAAATTCACCAGACATATTACAGCAGTTTTGTCATGCAGTGCTGTATCATGCATCAGTTTCACATTCCTTGTCAATGTCAGATGACCAGTTCACATTGGCATCACTGTCGCTCAAATTGAGCAATCATTCAGCTCGTTCTAAAACTGCCTTTACATCTTTTAGTTTGCCTTTTAGTTTTTAATCAGAGATTCCACTGCACTCATGAATATTAATGAATAACTTTAGAGTGGCAAAAACACATAGAAATATTCATGAAGTTTGGCACCATGATGTTATTTTATCCAATAGATAAGCAGAATACTGTCCTGCGCATTATTTGTGCTTGAAAATGTAAAGTGAATCATTAAACATCACCCTGAGTCTTACTCATGGTTGACCATAATTGCATAGAATTCCAATCCCAACTCATGGTCAGGATTAATTCCGTAGTGGTTAATTTAACACCCATGATCCATTCAGAGTCCGCTGCTGAATTTGTGAGAACAAGTGGAAAAGAAACAAACATCCTGTAGGTTCTGGAGAAGATTGCCTGTTATGATCATAAAGACATTCTGGAGAGAGGCGTTGGGTAGGACATTACAGCTTCGTGTTTATGTATGAAGATCTAGATAAAAAGTTCTGGTTTAACGGAAAAATATTAATATGTAACTTCTGTAAAGCCATTGCATGTCTATTATATACTTTTAATGTATTTTTAACTAAAGTTTCAAATTAATAATATTTGTATTATATTACTACTAGGGTTTTGTTTCCTGGCTTAAGTCCATTTTCCTGTTGTCATTTCTGTTACTTTTAAATTAATATTTCTCTTGTGTTCTTTCTCATTTTATATTTTTTGTTAATATTGTTCTGTTTAAATATTTTTAGCGTATGTGCTGTGTATATTTGATTTATGGTGATTGTCATTGTGTTTTATGGGTGGATCCCCTAAGAGATGAAGAACTACCCTTAGCCTTTATATCCAGATTGAGGAGTTAGGACCCTCAGTGGATCATTGAGTGTTAGAGAATTTGGATCATTGTGTAAACACTGTTTGGATTTTTTTTCTGGTTTGCTTGCTTTTCGCTACCACTTTTGAGGCTACAGAGTTTGGATTATGGATTGGACTTTTTTTGCATTTTTCCTTGTTTTGTCTTTTGATATTTCTTTTGTTATTTATTAAATTCTTTAAATTTCAAGAACATTGTTCTATCTTTGTCTCTTCAAAACAGAGGTTCCAGGGTGATCCCCTTGCCTTAAAGAGCATTTTTTGGCATTTTTGAATTTTTAAAGTATTTTAGAAATATTAAAGCTTAAGCACCCCATGGAAGCCATAATGCCTGCTTTTTGAGTTTGGGGGCCAGGCTGCTATAGGAGAGGTCTATTTCTTGTCTGGGTTTCTGCCTATTTTGAGCCCTTGTTCCATTTTTTTGTTGCAGATTTCACAATAATTTCAATTTTTAAATCTAAAGCATTTTAATGTCTATTATCTGTAAATTATAAATATGACAACATAAATTGGACAAAAAAAACTTCACAAAGAAACAAATTTTATCTATCCCCAAATATACAAAGGAGAGAAAAATTTAATTTAGTGACTCATCAGCCTTTTAATTTATAATAATTGTGGCAGACTTCATTTAAAGAAGAAAAATAAAATTGGCTGCCAGTACAATAAAAACTATATATAGTTTTGTAATCAGCAGTTGGTTTATTTTCTGAAAAAAATGTATTCAAATATATATATATATCCTCTTTAATAAAACCCCTGTGTGCATCCAGGTGTCCGTGTGTGTGTGTGTCTTCTGGTGAAGTGCGTGGGGCCACACGGCACGTGTTCAATCTCTTCCTGTGCATTCCCTGTGTAGAGAGAGACACACACAGGTGCGTGCGCGCGA
>JANRMT010062835.1:23167839-23243974 GCA_026402145.1 Polypterus bichir lapradei
TATTTCAGTTTTTTTGTCTGACACCTCTTAACTAAACAGTACAAGAAAACCTCTCTGTTATGATATACCATTTGAAGCTTCCAGATGTTAAGCTTTTTGGGTTCCCCCCCTATTTTTGCCACCCTAGACCCAAAAAAACATATCTTCTAGGCCAGTGGTCTCAAAGTCTGGTCCTGGAGGGCCACAGTGGCTGCAGGGTTTCATTCTAACCTTTTCTGCTAACTCCTTTTCCTTTCATTTTAATTGACTTGTTTTTTAGGATTTGTTCCTCTGAATTGCTTCATTTCTTTCCTTAAATGGCACCCAAACAGAAATAAAATGAAAAATGAAAGAGCCAACAGAAGACCAACTAAGTCAGGGCCTCAAACTCCAACCAGTTTCACTCCAAGCAGCTGCTTAATTATACGTTGAGTCTTGATGTTAATTAAACCCGTTCTTTAATTCCTGAGACCTTCATCTTTCTTTATTTTCAGATACTGTATGATAGACATAAGTTTGCTGCTCATGTTTTGGCTTCTTTTCGTTTCTCATTATTGTTTGGCAGCTAACTAAGGAATAAGAAACAATTAAGGGGGTCTGAGTCTTCAAGAGGAAGTCAAATCAGATTAATTCAAAAGAAGTTCAGTAGTACCAAAAACAGGTCACTAATTAAGAAAAGGGTTAAAATGAAAACCTGCAGCCCTCCAGGATCGAATTTTTAAGACCACTGTTCTAGCCCATCATTTTCAGACCATATTCTGTACAGGAATTTACACCCTTATGATGAAGAGTAAGCCAATCGCTGTCTTTAGCAAAAATGATCAGAAGGACTCAAAGTTGTGCATGTCGCATCAACTGACCCAGGGTTTCACCCCCAAAATAGAAGACAAGTGGTCAAAGTTACTCCTTTTCACAAAATAAAAAAAAAAATGGGTTTTGGTAATACAGGCATGTGGAGTGTCTTGTTTTATGCTATTTTGAAGATGCTGATCATGACATTAATCGTATTTTTGATATTTGATACTTTACTGGTGGTCCTATCCCACAAAGAGCCACTTTCAGAAGGCCTAATATTGTACATTTCAAACTTAAGCATGTGGGATATCATTTTAGACTGTTTTGAGGCCAGTGATTACAAACATGATGCTATTCTTGATCCTAGGGGTTTCGCACTCTGTGGACCCCTCTCATTGGGTGAAAATTGAAAAGAAATTCTATTACACTCAAAAATCTAGACTTTAAACGTTTAAGTTGAAGCACATATTTTAATATTTCAAATATCTGATGCAGCTCTTCTTGTTTATTATGTACTTCTACCTCATGAAGTAAATCATTACATTTCTCATATACTCCCAAAATTAGAGCAGCTTACACTAATTTGGACTTTTTCTGTAATTCAAGCACTCTTTTTCTAGCTTACGATGCCACTGTCTTTGAGGTCTGCGTGAAAGGCAAAGTCCTCAACCCCCTCAGCATCAGAGTAGCTCTGAAGAAGATGTCTTTGAATTTTATTGAATCAGATGAGACAGAGACTGGGTCAGTTTATTGACGAAGATTTCTTTTTCTTTGAAGTCTATTCCTTCGACTCTGGAGTAAAGCCATGTCACTTTCTAACCCAGACTAGGTTCGTATTGGGAATTTGAGCCTATCCCAGCTAGCATAGGGCACAAGGAAGGCAAGAACAAACCCTGGACAGGCACCAATCCATCGCAGGGTGAACACACAGCAAACGCAGACTAAGTGCGGTTTAGTGTCACCAGTTCACCTAACCTGCATGTCTTTGGACAGTGGAAGGAAAGCAGAGCACCCGGAGGAAATCTATACAGACACGGGGAGAACATGAAAACTCCAAGGCAGAGCTGCTACCACTGCACCCAGTCTAGCTAAAGTGTGCTTTAAGAAAAAGTTGTATTTGCGCAATGCAGAGCCCGAAACATGACTTTCATCAGGATTTTATCATTTTCCCTATTTCCCCTCACACCCTAAAGTTGTGCAGGTTAGGTTGGTTCGGCATATTGGTTGCTTCAAATGGATCAACTTTTATTAAGTATGTGCCCAGCACTGGACTATCATTTCATCCAGGTGCATTTCCAGCCTTCTGCTCAGTGATGATAGGGATTTAAGGCCTTTTAGTCAGAGTCAAGAATATGCAGTTGTGAGTTTAGAAATGAAAGCTGTTACTTTTCAAAATCATTTTCTAATACATGCCACATACTATAACATTTAAAAAGTAATTAGCAGTGTATATGTGTGCTTTCACCCTATGATGTGCTGGCGCTTTATCGAGGAATTGTCCCTACCTTGTATCCATTGGTTGCAGGGATAGGCTGTAGCCTCCCTGCAGCCATAATCTAGTTTAGAAAATGGATGAATATACTGTACATTAATCTTTGGAGGTATTTTACTTCAGAAAACTTTTAAATGTATCAATAATGGTAGCATTGTAGACTCAAAGTACACATGGATAGCAGAAGCAGATGTTCTTTTTACTTTGCTGCCATCATCTGTTGGAATTGCCTTCATTAAGGGGTGGGGGGCACTTCCTGCAAAGGGCGGGTGAAGGGTTTTAATGATTGATACAAAGCTGGAGCCCGACTGAAAAATCACTTCTACAACATTAATCATGGAGGGCTTGACTCTGTTGACCTTTCCCTGCTGGTTTCATAATAACAGAGAAAAGGGCAGACAAACTTCACTAGTTGCAAGCTACATTTAGTGTGAAAAAATCAGCACGGTCTTAATAGCTTTGATTTATTATTCATATTCTTGCATATCCTCCTTAAATAATATCTTAAATGACTTCAATAGTGAAGTAAGAAAAGGCTTACATATGAAAGCTTTAAAATATACATATATTATGTTGCAAAATGTATTTTCTGTAGTCATTGTCATAATCTGGCTTTTGTTATTAATTTTTATGGTTTTCCCATGGCCTTACTTTTAGTCAGAATTAGACACATCTGTGACAATGTTAGAAATGAATTCCGTTTGGTCTGCCATGAAAGGAAAAGGCAAGAGTAATAGTTTGAACAAGACCAGAAGAAGAGGTGTAGTCAAATAAACGTAAGAAGTTTGAAACCAGGTAACTGTCCTGTTTCGTCAAAGAGTTCGAGATATAAAGTACTAAATTCATTAACTAGAAAAACTTAGGCTTCATCAACTCTGCAACATTTTTAGTTACAAAACTTGAGTTTTTAAATTTAAACAATCTCCGTCCGCACAAGAGGTTTTACGGCATTTGAAAAAGTGTCTTTGTCCACACTAAAACACTAGTTAATAATTCAGATCCCCATCAAAATAAGATGAGCTTCCAAAAGTATCAGCATATGCAGGACTCTAATAGTAGATTAATACCACAGAAATAAGAAAAAAATTCTTTAGGGGGTCGCAACAAATTGTCCCTGAGTCAAGATAAGATAATGCGCTTATCACAGCTGAAAATAACAGCCTTCAGAATTAGCAGCTGTATACTTGCCATTAAGTAAAAATGCACCAAATGGTAAAGAGATAGTGTACCAAAAAAAAAAGATCAGCTCTATGTCCATTTGCTATGTCCATTCAGAGTGCATCTTGCACTGAACAACGTTTGTAAAACGTCTATATCTTAATTTTACTGCATTGTGCTTTCCTGTCTGTATTCTTGAAGAGCTCAGCTGCGTTCTACATCCGTCTACTTCGTTAAGCACTTTGTTATCAATTTGAAAGGAATTTGTACATTTTATCCCATCTATTGCATTAAAATATTCTTCAACAGTGGAGAAGGACAAACAAACTGTGATTGCATTCACTATACTTTTGGCACGCAGACTTATTTTGCTAAACTGGAAGAATCCTAACTCTTCTCTTTTAAGTCACTGGGAAACCGATGTTTTATACTATTTGAAATTGGAAAAATCAAATATTCAGTTAGAGGATCTGTACAGAATTTTTTCAAAACCTGGCAGGATCTAATCAATAATATTTTAGAATAAGCTCTTAATGCACCAAGGAAGCAGTTCTCTCCGCATTTCTTTTTCTTCTCCATTCATCTCTATTGCCCTGTTAAACTAATCAATTTAGGTATGTTTACAAGCCTTAAGTTTTACTCCGTTGGCGGGGGGGGGGGCGGGGGGGGGGGGGGCCCCCCCCACCCGTTTTCAATCCTTTTTTTTGTAAAAATTGATCTATTTGTATGGAATGATTACAATAAAATTAAAAAATATATATTCTTCAACATAAGAGTGGACACACAAATGAAAACTTGCTATGGGTAAATTTTGCACAAGTGTTAGAAAGTTTTTCTTCATGCAGAGCACCAAATAGTATGGTAGAGAGTAGGCCTTTTGCGACCTTCAAAACTGGGTGATTAGGACTGACGAGTTTTGTTGGGCTAAATATCCAGTTCTCATTCAAATTGTAATAATTTTCTGATGGTGTCATTATCAAAAGTAGTTGAGCATGATTTAGGTGTGTTTTGGGTATGTCTGTTTAGATTTGTTTTCTTGTAACTAACTTTTGATATTTATATATATTATATCCAAAAAATCTGGAGTGCTGTGTAAAATGTAAATAAAAACCAAATGCAATTATTTGCAAATCAATTAAATCCATATTTAGTTGATAATACAAAAACGACAATAGATCAAGTGTTGATACTGAAAAATTGTAATATTTTATGAAAACTATACACTCATTTTAAATTTGATGCCAAAAACATGTTTCTGAAAAGTTGGGACAGCAGCAACAAAAGACTGAAAAGGGTAGTACTAAAAAAAATCACTGGATGAACTTTTCACAACTAATTATGTTCATTGTTGATATGATTGGGTATGAAACGAGCAGCCCAGAGAGGTGGAGTCTCTCAGAAGTAAAGATCAGGATGGGTTCATTCTCTAAAAATGGCTCCACTAGCAAATAGTGCAGCAATTTAAGAATAATGTTCCTCAGTGTAAAATTGCAAACAATTTGGGAATTTCATCATCTACAGTACATAATTTCATTAAAAAAATTCAAAGAATCTGAAGAAATCTCTTTATACAAGGGACAAGCCAGAAAAAACAGTATTGGATGGCCATGATCTGCGGGCCCTTAAGCGACACTACATTAAAAACTGAAACAATTCTGCAGCGGAAATCACTACATGGGCTCAGGAACACTTCTGAAAAACAGTTGAAGGATCTATAAATGCTAATTAAAACTCTACCACTCAAAGAAGAAACCGTATATAACCATGATTCAGAACACTGCCGCCTTCTCTTAGCCCTGAGGCGACTGAGGCAAAGTGGAAAACTGTCCTGTGGTGTGACAAATCAAAATTTGAAATCATGGGTACCGTCTTCTGTGCTAAAGAGGAGAGGGACCACCCAGTTTGCTATCGGCGCACAGTTCAAAAGCCAGCATTCGTGATGGTTTGGGGTTATATTAGTACACATGGAATGAGTAGCCTGCACATCTGGGAAGGCACCATTAATGCTGAATGATATATATACAGGTTTTAGAGTAACATATCCTGCCATCCAAACAACGTCTTTTTAACGGAAGGCCTTGCTTATTTCAGAAAGCTGCCAAACCGCATTCTGCACGTATTACAACAGCATAGCTCTGTAATAAAAGAGTCTGGGTGCTAAGCTGGCCTGCCTGCAGTCCAGGCCTTTCACTCATTGAAAACATTTGGCGCATTACGAAAATACAACAAAGGATACACTAAACTTTTGAGCAGCTGAAATTTTGCATCAGGCAAGAATGGGACAACAATTCACTTTCAGAACTACAGCAATTGGTTTTCTCAGTTCCCAAACATTTACAGGGAGCTGTTAGAAGAAGAAATAATGCAGTACGGTGGTAAGCATACCTCATCCCAAATTTTTGGAAATGTCCTCATGGGACATTGGTTGAAAAACACTGACCTCAACTACAGTGTTACCCAATGGAGATTATAGTCATCTATAAAAAAAAATTCCCAATCACTTAATTCAGATCTCCTTACAAGGACACATTGATTTTTTTCTGAGCATGAATCTCATACAGTCTAATAGTCATGGCACTATGCAGGCATTTGCTTTTGAATTTGCAAACTCCCATCAGCCCTTATAATCTTCATTTAACAGTAATACGAACACTTGTCACACCCTACCTAAAAACACTTGCCCATCCCAGTCATTTCACAGTCATATTTCTGTGCTTTGTTAACCTAAAAACTGCATTTCATCTTAATACAGGTCAAATTCCGTTACAACTAAGTGCCAGGGACCTAAAAAAATATTTAGTTGTAATGAAAATTTTGTAGTAATGAGAGTCTGTATTTGTCGCTATAGTGCTTTCTTTTACTTGCATCCAAGCATTTGCAATCATTTCAATAGCTTCTTTCACGTTAATTTTCATCTCCTCCTGACTACAAGTTATGCTGACAAGAATCTTTATCAGCATTTCCTTGTGATAATACACTTTCAGGGTGCGAATGATGCCCAAATCCAATGGCTGCAGCACTGCCATGCAATTGGGTGGGAGGAACTCAACGTGAAAATTGTCTAAATGTGGAAGCATACTGTGGGCAGCACAAACAGAAGTCGAATCTTCCTTTTCTTCTTCATATTGTGAGGTTTCTGAACTCTTTTGGGACACCCCCCCACCCCCCCCAATGGAACGACACGCTGAAGTGTGTACCGAAGCACAATTGCCGCATTTGTGAGGGCAACTGCAGGCTCAAAGCGTTGCAGCGGAATGCTGCAGAAGTAAATCCGAGCCGATCATGGTTGTGTTATATGCACCTGTCGTCCATGGGTGATGCAAGGAACATTATAAATGCAGGGAACAGGAGTACTTGGCCACTAACTTGGCTACGACCTTGCCTGATTGCTGTGTCTGTGTAGAGGAGAGTGGCAGATCATGCTTCAGTAAATAACCGTGCTTTTGCTGTTTCAAGCTGAATAAAGCAGGTTTTGCTAAAGTTCTGAGACTCATCCTCGCGTTTCAGGGTGCAAGACAGTGACTTGCACATCACAATATAATGTCAAGTTGTCGCAGCCAGTTTCCCAAAATGTCTTTAGTCATCCAAGGAATTTAACATGCTTAAAACACAGAGGATTGGTCGACTTGCCAATGATGAGAGGAATAACTTTGTGGCTGCCAGTTGAATTGCAGCAAAATATAGCTGTCAACCTTTGTTTAGATTTTTTTCCCTTCGTCATAGATCACCTTTGAGTGCTAAAGTGTGATGCAGTAGCAGCTGGTAGAAGATTCTAGTCTCATCAGCATTGTAGGTGTCTTCATGCTCATAAGCTGAAATGATTTTCCTGATTTCACCTGCACGCCATTAGTTTGCTTTTTCAATTGGAGCTGCAGACTCTTCTCTACAGATTGCTTTGGCTGCAATTCCAAAACGATCCCGAAAGCGAATTAGACAACCCCAGCTGGCAGTGAAATCTTCATGGCCCAAGGTGACTTTGCTTTTTCTTGAATAAGTGGCCCACTAATAGGAATGTTTCTTCAACGAGCATCACTGAACCACATAAAAACTGCTTTTTCGATGTCTCCAAATGTAGCAGTTCGCATACGTTTGCGCTGATGCCCAAGGTTTGCAACCTGAGATTTTTCTTCTGTTTTTCCTTTGGACTTTCCTTTGGCGAAAGTCCAAATTCACTGACAACGTCTTTTTTCTTTTTGCCGGAATCAAGAGCCGCAAAAATTTCAAGTTTTTTTTTCTAATGTGAACTTTTGTTGTTTTTTCGTATCTGCCATTTCTATAGGAGGGTGACCGTGAGTTAAATTCTAATGGATTTTTTCAAATGTTGACGAACAATAAGAAAAAGGTATCAATGAAAACCACAGAAAACAAACACAGCAAAAAAACAGTACAAGGAAAGTTCAAAGAAAGAGAAAAATTTACAATTCTTCTGTTCAGGGATTGTTGTGCACAACTGAGCTGTGATCACAAAACAAGCTACTCTGCGTATGATTCATTCTCTTGACTGCTCTGTGGATGATTCATTCAGGCATTTCAAGGTCTTTTGGGCACTTTGTTATAATAAAAGTACCTGCTGAATGTATTTCATAGTGACAAGATTTTTATAGACTCTGTCTTATGAGGAAACTGTCAGGACCGTAAAAATACTTCGTTGTAATGATATTTGTTGTAACAGAATTTGGCCTGTATTCCTATTTAAAGATATTTTATCCTAATGGTTGTGTCCGTCTGTCACACGATTACTTGTAAACTGCTTGGACTAGAATTTTGACCTTGGTCTTAATTAAAAGCTTAAAGAATAATACATGCTAGTGAAGCACAAAATGTCATCAGCAGCAACTTCCACAAAGTTATTAGGGTTCACATCTTTCTTGCAGCAAACTGCATAGGCCACCTGATTGAGAAGGTGACATGGCAGAAAAAGAAGCAGCAACATCTGAGTGTGAGGCAAATTTCAGAAGCCGATTGCATGATTGAAAGAAGAAAAATGACACCTCTGGCATCAGCTGCATGTCATAGGTAGCGCAGCAACCTAATGGTTCTTGTGAACTGCTGAGGCTGGAACCTTGATTTTGGGGGACTGGAGATCCACGTGTTTTCTTGTATTCCTATTTTAACGTCCCACACAAATTAAAATGTCATTAGCCTTATATATACATAATGTAAAAAGCATTATTTTAACTCCTTTACAACAAAGAAAAACAAAGAAGAAGTAAGCATTGAGCAGACTGAGCTAAACCAATCACTGAACTTGCAAATCTACAAATAGCTGCTATTAATTTTGATAGTGATGTGGTTCAGGTTGGTGGAGAAAACAAAATGAACATCACATAAGTGAGTAGAGCAATTGAAAGTGTTATGTCAGTCTGAATGTGCAAGGATGAGTTATTCAGCTTTGATTTCAAAGTAGGCATTTCTAAAATTTAAAAAATTTAAGTCTCTAGTTTGGCCTTGCAGAAAGCGATGAAACAGGTTCTTATTAAATGAAGAGGCGCCGTCTTCAACCAGAGGCTCTAGTGCTTGACATACATGTCATGAGATAGACAGTACATAAGGATTTATTCATTTTGATATCACCTCAAATTATTACTTGTTCTATTAGGTGTCAGAGAGAGTAGGTTTCTTCAGGCCAAAATGCAATGTCTGAATTCCTAAGAAAGATTTAGAACCCATTAAAGTAAAATGTAATTCTACAAGACTCAACCGTGTTCATGTACTTCTGTTTAGTACCATGGAGCCCTCTTCATAATGCCTTGTAAATTGACTATTAAACAACAAGAACCTAACTTAATTATTTAATAAATTCATGTCACATGTGCATTCAATCTCATAACATTCTGAAGCCCATGGTCATTTGTAGGGCTGAGGCATAGGCAGTGCTGACAGGGGATGATGGACAATCGAAGGCTTTGAGGACAATATAAAAATGTGTTAAAGAAGGAGAAGGTACACATTTAACATTAGTTATTTTTAAGTAAATTAGCAAAGTGTTGATCTTTACTAAGTGAAAAGTTATTAGTATTGCACATACTCATCAGTTACAATTTCAAAGTAGAGGATGACAGTCATTTGCACAGTATATTTCACAAAACGTCATTGCTGGTAAGATGTCTGCTAGACCAGTGCAGTACTATTCAGCAAAGAGTGAACAAGACCACCTCAGCTGAGAGCCTGATGACTGAGGGTAGAAACAACCTCACACGGTACTCCTTGGAGAACTACAGCTGTCTCAGTTTGGCCAAAATCTCACACAGAGTATGAGAGCCATTGTCCAGAACAGTAAGCAGCTTTGTGAGTGACCTCTGTTCTACCACATCTTCCAATGAGTCCAGTCTGACTCCCAAGATTGAACCAGGCTTTTTAAACAGTTTAGTTAGTCTGTTGGCTTCAACTGCAGTAATACCATTTATCCAGCACAACACCACTTAGAAAAATACACTGGCCAGTACTGGAAGAAAATATGTAAGAGTGGCCTGCATACACCAAACAACTTTAACCTGCACAGGAAATACAGGCAGCTCTGACCTTAACTTGTATATGTTCTCTGTGTTGGAACTCCACTCAAGTCTGTCATTCAGATGCACTGTCTTCACCACCTTCACATCTTCACTGTCACTGACAACTTGGGGCAGTGTTGGCTTAACTCTCCTGAACTCTTTGATTATCTCCTTTGTCTTACTGATGTTGAGCTGCAGATAGATGCTGAGTCCTTTATTAGTGTCTTGTGTTTACTCTCCTTCCTATGGCTACGTTATCGGAAAATTTAACAAGTCAAAATGAGTCAGCATTGTATCTAATCTCTGGTAAATGGTGTGGCATCCGGCCGGGACGCCCAGGAGGACCGGAGGAGGGCTTGTACCTCCTCCAGACCGCGAGGGGGTGTCCGACCTGGTTGTGTTGGGGGCCTCGGGTAAAGGGCTTGGAAGCCCAGCCCTGTAGGGACCCGTGGCCACCGCCAGGCGGCGCTCCAGTGCCTGTAGAAGTCTGGAGCCCAGCACTTCCGCCACACCAGGAAGTGCTGGGGGGAAGAAGACAGGAGACACCCAGAGGGCTTCCGGGTGCGCAGCCGGTATTTCCGCCACACTGGGGCGTGTCTTCGGAGGAATGCCGGGAAGCAGCTGGAGCCCATCTGGGTTCCTATTTAAGAGGCCGCCTCCCTTCAGTCAGTAGCGGAAGTCGGGTGGAAGAGGACGGAGCTGGAGAGAGGACTGGAGGCGGCCAGGAGGAAGGCACAAAGAGTGTGAGGCCTGGACATTGGGGAATCGGTGCTGGAGGCACTGGGATTTGTGGTGCATGTGAACAATTGTAAATAATGTAAATAAACAGTGTGTGGTGGAGCCAACGATGTCTGTCTGTCTGTGTCTGGGTTCAAGTCCACAGTGGCATAGTCGACAGGATGCTCCACCTGGGTCGAGGTGGGGACCTGCAGTAAAAACAAATATTTCTGTGGACGGCCCGGCGCAGCAGCGGACCCCACACACTGGCCGCGGGAGCACGACCCCGCGGGAGCGGTTTACCCCAAAGACCGCCGCCGGACCGCAGAATGGCCATCCCCGGGTGCGGAGGAAGAAGAACGGGCGTCGGCAGAGTGCAGCGGGCTCCGAGGGTCACGCTGTCTGGACAAACGGCCAGGCCGGCGTGGCGACAAAGAAGGCCACACCGAGGCAGGGGCCTCGGAGTGATGGGAACCGGGAGGTGAGTGCCCTGCCCTGCAGTAATCGGCCCTTCGGGGTCAGAGATACCTTGCTTTTTACAGGGAGGGACGACTCGGATCCGCGTCGGTGGCAGGAGCACACCGGTCCACGGGCTGTCGGCAGCGCAACGGCGGCAGCAGTGGAGGCTGCGAAGTCGCAGCCGCTGCAGCTCGAAAACGCGCAGCAGCTGCGAGGCTGCCAGGAGGCACACCACCACATCTAAAAAGGGGGAGAGAAGATGGCCGTGGGCCGGATGTCCCGCCTGCTGACAGGCACGGGATTGGCCGGTGTGTCTTGTGTGCCCGCCAATGACGGTACAGAGGCGGGACCAAGGAACGCCAGTCTCGTGCCGAGAAGAGACCCGATTGGGACAGAGGGAGTGGCCCACAGGAGGCAGACGACGAGTGCGGCTGATCGACAGGTAAGCCCACCGACGTCTGCCTTCCTGTTTTCGCCGGCGGCTCTGTGTGAGCCGGAGGAATCCCTTTGGCCCGCAGAGTCGCCTCTATTGCAGATGCTGAGTGCTCTCGTCCAGCTGGAGCAGCTGAAGGGGAAGGCGGTCGCGTCGGGGGAGACGCCGTCTGATACGGAGGATCGGCGCGATGCTGGAGCCTTTGGCCGACAGAGTACTGCGGGGAAGGTAGATTTTGCCGTCCCCGTAAAGCATGAGGGGGGATTCGCCGAAAACGGCCGTGACTTTAATAAGGAGGACCGGCAACAAGTAGGCAATTTCCCAACAGCGGACGGTGCGGTGCAGACTGTTTGCGGAGTGAGGGGAGCGAGTCCGCACGGGCTGGCAGGACAGGGGCTGATGAGTGCCCTGGGTCCTAGCGCCCTGCGCTCCAAGCCCACAGCAGTCTCCTGTCGCTCTGCAGGGACGCAGACGGGGCTGGATTTGAGCTTTCACCATGCTCAGACCCAGACCATCAGGTCGTCCAAGAGAAGAGGGAGGAACCGAGGGGTGAATGGCGGTTCCTCCGATAGGAGGGGACGCGGCGCTGGGTGCGCACGTCTGGTGAAGGGCCGTCCTCTGCGGAGGCAGATGGAAATCCCTGGGCGGCTGGACGAGCCGCCTGCGAGAGCGGTGCCGCGAACACCAAGAGGACGGGCATGGAACCTGCGGCGGAGGAGCCAAACAGGCAAGCCGCGGGCTGTCGGTGGGGGGGAGAGCGCTGCTGGTGCAGGAACCGGTGGGACGCTCGGTGCGTGTGTCCCGGCAGTGCTTCTGCCCTTCCCTTTTGTCTTTCCACAGGACCGACTCCGTTTGGAACCTGCCCTCCTGGAACGGGCCGCTCTGCGGGAGGACTCCCCGCCGGGAGGCCAATGGTGCCCCGGCTGGCGGGGACGATGGAGGCGAGAGCGGCGCAGACCAGAGGGGCGCGTTGGCGTCGGAGGGGGTGCCGAAATGAGATGTCCCAGGGTGCCGTGTTGGACCCTGGGGACATAGTAGGACCCACTCCGGGGACGTGCTGCCCTTTCGGGAAGTGCCGCTCGGACCAACATGTCTTCGCTAGCAGTGGGGCACTTTAGCATCCGGCCGGGGCTGGAGCCCGGCCGGGACGCCCAGGAGGACCGGAGGAGGGCTTGTACCTCCTCCAGACCGCGAGGTGGCGTCCGCCCTGGTTGTGTTGGGGGCCTCGGGTAAAGGGCTTGGAAGCCCAGCCCTGTAGGGACCCGTGGCCACCACCAGCCGGCATTTCCGCCACACTGTCTTCGGTGTCTTCCGTGTCTTCGGAGGAATGCTGGGAAGCAGTTGGAGCCCATCCGGGTTCCTATTTAAGGGGCCGCCAGGAGGAAGACACAAAGAGTGTGAGGCCTGGACATTGGGGAATCTGTGCTGGAGGCACTGGGGTTTGTGGTGCACCTGAACAATGGTAAATAGTGTAAATAAACAGTGTGTGGTGGAGCCAACGATGTCCGTCTGTCTGTGTCCGAGTTCAAGTCCACAATGGGAAGGGAGCTAGTACAGCTCCCTGTGGAACCCCTGTGATACTCATGACCAAGTCCAATATACCGTTCTTAAGCCACACAAACTGTGGTCTTCCAGTTAGATAGTCCATTGTTCAGGACATTGTGGTAGCATCAACCTGTGGCAAGGCTCAGGAGAGGTTTTACCTGAGCAGGGTTCGGTAATGGAGACTCAACCATGGATCTGCTCCACATTAGGGCATGTGTGTGTGTGGGAAGACTCAAGTCTCCATGAAATAGGAGATGTAATCAGAAGACTGAACACAGCATTGCAAACTTGATGGCACACAAGCATATTGGTGGGGTTGGAGAGTTGTTTGACCAGGACTGGCTGCAGACATCCCACGAGCATATAAAAAACGCTGCATCTTTTATTTGGTATGGTTTATCGGTGCAGCATAGCATGTTTCCGAAACGCCATAATAGAGGAAGAAGATAATGATGTAGTGTCTGAGTTTTAGTCCTGGGATTTATTATTGAGGTGGAGGCAAGAAACTGTGAAGGACAAATGCTGCTGGTGCAAATGGGAATCAATTGATTTTGCTAATATTCTTCTGACATGTCCTGAGATGGGACAGAAGGTTTGGCAGTGCCTGCTAATTGAAGTCCTGCGAATGCCCTGAGAAGAAGAGGCAGTATTGTGAGCTTGTCAGTATCCTGTTGAAGTGCTCAGTGGAGTCTCTTTGACCCAGAAATGTTTGGGGATGGTAAAGAGTGAAAAGAACTTGAGACAGTTTTAAATTTTTATTCATTTCCCATTGCACTTAACTTTTTGGGTGAGTCAGTGTACAAATCTGATTTTATTAATAATGTATTTTTTACCACAAGACTGTAATTCAGCACGCACATAATAAAGAGCTTCTGTTTTTCCATGAAAAAGTTCTTTTTGCATGTGTCTCTCTATCGTCTCACTCTGGCTGTTCAGTTACAATTACAGATGACCGTAGTTCAAGTTATGTGCAAGGTGCTGTTGAAAGGGGCATCACTTAACTTTTATTGAATAATAGAAAAAGGAACATGCAGTCCACTGCATGGTAAATATTTTTAAAGTATTATAATGGGAGGTCATGTTAGTACCTCTCGAATGAGTAAAACTAAAGAATAATTTGTAAGTCCTGTGAATTAACATTCTTGAAAAGTCAGTGTTATGTGACTATGCTTACTGAACATTAGCTGTTTCAAAGTGTTCTTATGAAGGCTTTCATTCCTCATTAGCCATTTTTCTGTAGAAATAGTACTAGAAATACCAGTTTTGCATTCAAGCACCAGTTTAAATTTCCTAAACAGAAAACAGAAGTATGCCCTACTTTATTACATTAAAAATTAAAATTTAATCACAGTTTCCTTCAATGAAAAAAAAGTTATCAGTCCATTTTCAGACTTGTTTAGCCAGTTGTAGGGATCCAAACACAAAGTTTTTAGATAACAGGAAGATTCTTTATGGGATGCCAGTTTATTATAGAATTCACACGTTAGAACATTAAGAACAATCTGAATGAGAACAGGCCATTCATCCCAACAAAGCTCGCCAGTTCTGTCCACTTGATTCTTCCAAAATAACATCAGGTCGAGTTTTGAACGTCCGTAAAGTTCTGCTGTCTGCACACTACCTGGTAACTTATTCCATGTGTCTTTGGTTCTCTGTGTAAAGACAAACTGCCTTCCTTTTGTGCGATGTTTACCCTTAACAAATTTCCAACTGTATTCCCATGTTTTCGTTGAACTCATTTTAAAATAACAGTCTCGAACCACAGTACTAATTCCTGTCATACTTTTTAGGCTCAGCTCTTTTAATCTTTCCTCATGGTTCATCCCCTGTAGCCCTGGAATCAGCCTACTTGATCTTCTCTGGACTTTTTATAGCAATGCTTTAGAGACCAAAACTATACACAGTACTCCAGATGAGGCCTCACCAGTGCATTATAAAGCTTCAGCATAACCTCCTTGGACTTGTACTCCATACATCAGGGCGCTATATAACATTTGTACTCCCTATGTGTGATACTTTACATTTACTTACATTAAAATTCATCTGCCACATATATGTATAACCGTAACTATAGATAATGAGTAGTTAGTGGGATGTTTCTGGTAGGATGATATGGGGCACACACCTATTGCTTCATAGCCCCAGTAACTGTGTTTCCGGTTTCAGCACAACCACTACATGTGTATGAACGTTCACATGTGGGAATCAACCACCAACAGCAGCTTAACCAGTGCATCACCCTGCCACCCATGAGATAGTAGTGATTCCGCAAACAGTATTCTATATGTGCTACATTCTGTCAATATATAAAATTCAGAATTAAAGCATAAATATTGTTTTGTTATTTTACTAGCATTGAGAGAAGCAGAAAATAATGCAGCTCCTAAACTTGTTTATTCTCCGGAGGAGCCATGTTCTCACCCCAGGCCATTCCAATTTGAGACAGAGCTAAATGCAATAAATAAATCTCAAGTGTAACATGCATAAAAGATGGATTCCAGTGTGTGTCTTAACACCTGGCCAAGGATTTTGAGTTTCAGTAGCTGTTAACACTTTTAAGCTTGTTTGCTATGGTGTGCCTTGAGGTGAAGTATGTCATCTGGAATAATTTCGCAGTTTAGCATGTTCCAGCAATTCTGAGGCACAGTGGGCACCTCCTTAACTAACCAAATTGCAACCCACATTACAAATTGTTCACATGTCTGCTCTAATGAATTACAGATGAGTCTCAAAAACACTGCCTCCTGTTTAAAGAAGTTTGTTCGATTTCATTTCTTCTGGCTTGATTTTGCATATGCCACATAGGCATAGAGCTGTAGTGCTTTGCAGACATGTCATACTGTAACATAAAATGATACAGGAAATGAAATAGTGGGCATCTTTCCCAAACATTTTAAGTTTTATCGTGTTTTATCAGAAGAAGAGAAACATGATTATAATGCGTTTAATTACCATTACACTAGACAACCAAGATTTTCCTTCCTGGAAAACACTGGGTTTCGCTAATGTGTATCACTGGGTGTATCTTATGGATTCTGGTCTGTTGATCACAAAAAACACATTTACATAAACCTATCATATGCTGTTCCCTGTTTTTGTGGTTTTCTCCTGTGGTATGAGTATACATTTACAGTGCAACAACGATAACTGCAGCATCTGTGGTGATCTAAAAGTAGCCGCACTGCTACTAGGAATGCAGCTTGGATATACCAAGTACTGTGAATGGGACGGCCGTGCTAAAGAGTCCTCATTACCTTAAAATAATGGCTGCTCCATAAGCATTTTTTCTCAGGGTAGAAAAGTGTGGCTAGAGAGAGAGAGAGAAAAGCAGCTTGGAGGTAAGGTGAGCGTCACATTACATGTCTTCTAGTCATGAGGTACAGTCCTGGTCACCATTATTGGCATCCATAAAATTTAAGTAGAGTATCTCCTGGGAAAAAATGAATCTAGTGAAACAGCTATGGTCTATAGACACTCATATTAGATAGATAGATAGATACTTTATTAATCCCCATGGGGAAATTCACATAATCGAGCAGCAGCATACTGATACAAAAAACAATATTAAATTAAAGAGTAATAAAAATGCAGGTAAAAGCAGACAATAACTTTGAATAATGTTAATGTTTACCAAATCATGAAACAACAATAAACAATAGATGGAAAACAGCTAGAAGAAATAAAAGATTGCCATGACACTATTATTGGCACCCTTTAAATCAATGAGAAAAAAAATATTTCATTTGACTCATCTGGAATAAACTGAAAATTAGACTTGCCTCCAATAAATCGTAGGTGCCCGCATGACTTGAATTATCCAATGAATGGTGACTTTAGTGCTTTAAAAACCCTCTTGTTATTTTCCCTGTTCCTTTTTCACAATGGTGAAGACAAGTGAGCCCTCTGAGAACATCAGAAATGCTATCATCATCAAACACAAGGCTGCTAAAAGGGTTTAAGGCCATCTCCAAAGACCTTGGTTGTTAACACCGTTAACCTTCTTGTTTCAACAGTGTGCAACTTTATTAAGAAGTTTGCTAAGTATCAAACTGTTAAAAACCTCCCTGGTCATGGAGAAAGGAAGAAAATTAATGAGAGAAGTCTTTTAAGGTTGGTGTGAATTGTGGAAAACACACAACGTAAAACATCCAAAAACCCAAAGGCTGAACTAGAACAATCTGGAGTCATGGTTTTGACATGTACCATACGCCATACTCTAAACCAAGAATGGCTTTATGGGCAAAGGCCAAAGAGGACCCCACTGCTAAAGAAGAGACATTAAAAGGAATAACTGATCTTTGCTACAGAGTTTTGTGAACAGATGAAACCAAACTACAGCTTTTTGGCAATGCACACCAGCAGTGTGTTTACTGATGGTGAAATGAAACTTATAAAGATAAAAAAACACCCTACCAACAGTTAAGCATGATGGAGGATCCATAATGCTGTGGGGCTGCGTTGCTGCAACTGGTACTAGAGGCCTTGAACATGTCACAGGAATCATGAAATTAGAGGATTGCAAAGGTATTTTAGAGCGAAATGTACTACACAGTGTAAGAAAACTAGGTTTGAGTCAAAGATTATGGGTTCTCCACTAAGATAAAAACGCAAAGCACATATCCATAAAGCAAACAAAAATGGTTGAAAAGGAAAAATTGGACAGTTTTAAACTGGCCAGCCATGAGTCCTGATGTCAATCTCATTGAAAATCTGTGGAAAGAGCTGAAATCTGCAATTGGGGAAATGAATCCTATAGACTTTCAAGAGCTTAAACAAACTGCAAAGGAAGAGTGGGAGAAAATTCCAAATGACAGGTGCAAGAAGCTTTTAGATGTTTGGATGCAGCAATCACCGCCAAAGGCTGTTCAACCAAATATTAAAGAGGGGTGCCTTTATTACTGTCCATGTCATATTTCTTGTTTTTCCTATGAAATTACTACATGTAAGGTGAAAAATAAATAAAATATTCTGGATATCTAATTAATATATTATGATGGTACAACTTTGGTACAATTCCATTTATTTTTGAAGATATTCTACAATTTATGCAAAAAATGAAAGGATGCCAATAATGGTGACCAGAACTTTGTCATATTTGTTGACCACAGGTGCTGATTACATCGCCGGACAATGTGAATTTAAATTATTGAAAATCGCTGCCTATGTCACATTTACCGATTGCACGCTGGCCATCCAGCCCAATCATGCTCACTCCATTTTCTGACAGCCAATAGCGTGCTGCCTGATCCAGCCAGTGCTGTATGAAGGGGTAACAGTTGTGGCAAGTTCAGCTGCAATCTGTGACGAGCTCCCGTCTTGTTTCTGGGAGCTCTGAACCGTTGGTAATGTCACCGATGAGGTGGACAGTGAGGCACAACAATGAAGTAATGGGGATGGTGCAAAGTGCTTTTATTAATTTTGGCCTGCTGATCACAAAAATCACATTTGCATTTTTCTATCACATACCATTTTATTGCAATAGCTGACATTTGTGATTTCCTCTCTGGTGTGGGGCACCCAAAGGCATACCCTGTTTATTGAAAATATGCAAAACGTTTAATAGCGCAAAGTTGAGACATCATGCATTCAATCAATTGGTCTGTCTAAAATGGTGTTGTTTTGTCTTAAGATGGATTCTGGAAGGAAGTGGCGGGTGTAGGTGGTCTGACCCCTGAAGTGACGTCATGGTTGTTAAAATGTCAGTCTTTTCTGCAGGAGGGGAAGTAGAAGAGAGAATATTATTACACAGTCCCCCCTCATATCTCAGCGGTAAATTACAATCACACAAGCCTTTAGGTTGTTCCCCAAGTGCATGTGTGTGACAACATATACTGACAATATTTACACTTGGAGCATCTGTACTTATTATCTAAAAGTAGTAGCAGAGCTACAAAGGATGCAGCTCAGATATAACTAGTACTGTGAAAGGGACAGCCGTGCTAAAGAATCTCATTACATCATAAAGAACTGGTATCTCCATAAGCATTTGGTGTGACACACAAACCACTTGTCGACCCAACAAAGATATTTTTGGCTCCACTTCATATAAAACTTGAACTGTTGAAAAATTTCAAGAAAGCATTGAACAAGGAAGGTGAACGATTTCAATATTTGGGACAGATGTTTCCATGAGTAACTGATGTTAAGCTAAAGATTGCATTCTTGTTGGTCCACAAATCAGACACGTCATTGGTGACAAATAGTTCAAAGATCTTCTGGCGGGGGGAGGGGGGGGGGCGCTAATCATCGTATGGTAAACATTCAGAGACGTTGTTGAGAAATGTGTTGGCAGCTACAGAGAAACAAACTACATCCAGCTGGTTGACAACATGCTTCGAGCATACAAATCCGTAAAGTGCAGCATGTTGCTAAAGATTACTTTTCTGCGTTCAGACTTGGACTTCTTCCCAGCTAATCTTGGTGAAGAATATTGGGAAGGTTTCACCAGGACATTTCAATGATTAAAAAATGGTAAGAGGACAAGTGATTATCAGTACTGGTCAACTTTTGTTGGGCATTGAAACGAGAAGCATCAAATACTAAATACAAATGAAGTTTCAGCTCAATTGAACTAATGCAGTGTGTCAGCATCATTTAGCAATTAAATGCACTAAATTCAATAAAAGTTAAAATTCATGTTTTTCCAAATTCCTTTGTGGTACAGTCAGTCTGAAATTGTATTTGTGTTCAAATAGCTGTCTATCATAATCACAAAAAAATTCAGTAAATAGAACTAAAAAATGTCAAATGTTATAATGTAGTAGCATATTTAATTTTGTTTTCATAATTTGGAAATATAATATAAAAGCACTATTTTTTCTATAAAGTCTGTTGTCCTTCTACTATTTTCTAAATTTAAGTCAGATTGTCCACTTTATAAATAGACAATGCACAAATGTACAGTAGGTGATAATGAAAGTAAGAAATACTGCATTCGTCTTGGAAAGATTGCTTATGACTGTGGAGCATAACCAAACCTCAAATTGTTTATATAAAAATGAATTGATTGTGTTGTGACAGATACGGGGTGCCACTGAGCCCCAAACCCTGGACACATCCAACACAAAATACAGTTACGGGTTCAAAACAGAGTTTTTTTTATTATCAAATACCTCACAGAGGTTTTCTACAAAAGTTTGCACAAGCAATTAGGATTCAAATTCTTCTTCCATCCTTCCCTTCTCTCTCTGTCCACCTCCCACCAGTTATTGTTGCCTGCCTTCCTCCCAACTCTGGCTGTCCTGTAGGAAGCTGGACGGGTTCCTTTTATGTTGGACTTGGGAATACTTCCGGTGCCAGGGCATCGCCCGATGGAAATACTTCTGGGTCATGTGGAAGCCCCGAAAAGCAGGGATTTTGAATCCCCACATCACCACCTGGTGGCACCCATGGGACCAGCAGGGCTGACTCACGGCACTACAACTCCCATCATGTTCTGCAGGTGTCCACATGGTTATTGAAGTCTTGGGATTCTGCCATCTAGTGAATTGGGGATAAACATTTTCAAGTATTTAAGCCTTCCACCATTGCTCCTTTGTTTTGAGCTCCTGTCCGGGTAAAAGTCCCATATCCGTTCCGGACAGGATGCCAGTCCATTGCTGTCTTTCCATTTGGGCTTTCCTTCCCAGCATGAGTCCCTGTTTTCCCCCAGGCACTATGCCAGAAAATCCTGCCTGACACTTGCAGCTTTTAAGACACTTCATCTGTTAAATTTGTACATCACTACAAGTGGACCTGAAGAATGTTAATAACTGGGAAGAAAGTGTGCACATGAAATTTAAAAATAAAAAATATATATATAAAACAGAAATGAATGTGAAGCTTTACAAATATGAGGCAAATCAATATGTGGGAAAAAAAAGTGTGTGAATCCTTTGGAGTTTTTTTCAATTTCTGCATGAATAGATTATACAGTGTGATCAGGTCTTATGATCTCATCTTCATCTAAGTCGCAATAGACATAAAGAGAGTGTAAATCAAGACTTGGCAGGTCTGATCAGTAGCTACACGAAGCATTTACAGAACTTGAGGTTACTGCTTCAGCAGAAGGCTCCACTAATTGCTAGATAGATAGATGATACTTTCTTTGTCCCCCAAGGGGAAATACAAATTTTACATACACTCAAAAAATGTTTTAATATATTATTATACCCACCCTGTACTTCACCTATATGGAAAACCCTGATCCCTCTGTCATTTGTGTTCTCTTAATTAGTCATATACCTTTCTGTTTATGGTCTGGACTGGTCCTTTTGTTGTTTTTTTTTTGTGGTCTGATGTTTGTAAATTTTTGTCCACTTTTCACAACTTTCACTTGTCTCTTCATCCTGATATGTTTATTTATTTAGAAATACACTACCTGCTGTCTATTTGTCCTCATATCAAATTAAGATTTTCCCAGCTTTCAGATAGAAATCCCCTGTGTCGGTGTGCCCGCAACACTGGTTATCCTGCTTTCAGTAGTTATAATACACTCACTTGGCACTGCTGGCGTAGATCAAGAAGGACTCATGCAAACCTCCTAGGAGAGTGCTGCAGATATTCTCGTGAGATATTTTTCTTCTTGATCACTTTGTTTTGAACACTGTGCCCACAGGAATAGCATATATGTGGAGAGGTTGTTAAACTCATTTGTATTACATAAATAGCCTTATCCCTCATTCTAGTCAGCTCTGCGTCTCATATTGTACTTGCTCATATTAAGTGTTTGGTGGTTGGGTACCACTGCAGTGCTTAATAAATTTAATTATTATATGTTTAATTTTGATTATTGCAGTTCTGTATATTTCAACTAAAAATGATCACAAAAATGGTTTTAGCTATTGTTATGTTTAATACCTAAAATCTTTTCTGAGTAGCATGGAGTACAGACGGGTTTCCCAGCTGGACGACAACATCATGACCTCCTACCAAGACGGAAGGTTCCAGGGAATGGAGCTGCAGAAGCTGGGGGCCGGGTGCAGTTCCTTCCTCCATATGTTAGGTTGCAGTGTTCCCCTGGAGGTATCCCAGCTTGGACTCCCGCAGGAGTTTGTGGGAATTGGAGTGTGGAAGTGGAGGTCACTGGGTGCCGCAAGGGGGCTTTTTCAGGGAAGGACTACCCGGTAGTGATCCCCACAAAACATGTTGGGTCACCGGATGCTGTTCCAGGTTCAATACAAAAGGACACTTGCCTGGAGGTGGAAGGAGAGAAAAGAGGTTCATTGTTTTGTGTGATTAGTGGCTGTGCTTATTTGTATAAATGATTAAAAATCTATTATTTGAACCCATGACTGCATTGGGTCTGGGCTTTGGGGCTCAGTTGCGCTCCCTGCTGGTTACACTGTTAAGTCTAAAATTGAATAACATGTTCACATTGACTGTAAGTGTATGCCATCAACATTTAAAGTGTACAGTATATTTTTATTATATGTTCCGTTAATATTTTAAAATATATTTATTCATAACACATCACTCATTAAACAAGCCTTACTATATTGAGTTTGATCAATTTGTCAAATGCCTTTGGCCTTTTTTTTCTTTAGAGTGCCTTGGAATCAAAGCTCACCCGACTGTATGGACAGCTGTGTGGAATGAAGGAAACTGTGAGTTTTTTACTTGCACCGGGACCAGACCCTCCGGAACAAGCCAGACACGTCCTAATGCCTTCGGCATATGCCAGATTGCTCAACCAGCTGAACTGCTGCAGCAAGGCACTAGAGGACTCCTGCTTAGATCTTTTAACTTTATCTCTTATAGTCCCCTCTGCCCCTTGGGTAAGTTTTTAAATTCTTGCCGTGTCTTGCCTGTGTAATGAGTTGAAAATGTGCTGAATATTTATCCTTTGCTAATCATTTTTGTTGAGCATTTAGTTATTAATATATCTTTGAAGGTAAAAAGTTTGCTTATCAAGTTCATATTTTGTGCGTTCCTATATTATTTGTCAACAAATCTGTTAGTTAATAAAAAGTGCATAACCTAAACAATGTTATGTAGTCGTTATCTAGAGTTGGTCTGGAGATGGTGGAAATTAAAGCAAACTGGCATTTCTATTGAACGCAAAACCGAGTATAGTTTCAGTCTGAAACAGTCACCTGCCACAACCCAAATCCTCTTGGTGAATCTCCAACTCCATGTTATATGCATATGCTGGATTTGTGTGCTTATACACACAGACACGACACGACAAGGAGAATACTGTTAGTTCAATAAAAGGAGGCACACAGAAGGGACACACCAGCCAAGTGTTCACATCACACCAAGAAAGCACACAGAACGATATCACAAATGGAGCAGCCTGGCCAAGAGACATGGGGCATCAAAAATGTAACAAGAAATAAAATATTGGTTTTATTGCTTGCTGTCTTGCAACAATTTTTTACATCAGCAACTAACTGATCCTGCATAAGTCATGATGAAACTTAAGTCCCCAAAAACATTTTGTAAAAAATGTAAACACAGTGGCTGAATCTGATTTAATGTGAAACACAAAGTTTTTGAATATAGTATTGACTGTATACTGTATCTGACTGAGCTCTGATTCACACATTGTAATAGTATTTTAAGATCAGTAAAATAGAGGAAGAAATACCATATACAGTCCCCTCCATAATGTTTGGGACAAAGACACATTTTATCATGGATTTCAATCTCTGCTCCACAGTTTTAAATTACAAATCAAACAATTCATACTTGGTTAAAGTGAACATTGCAGACTTTCATTTTAGGGGATTTGCATTCATTTTGGTTACACCATGTAGAAATGACAACATTCTTTATACATGGTACCCCCCCATTTCAGGGCACCAATTGGTGTCACAGGTGTTTGTGACTCCTCAGACATGTGTCATTACTTCATAAGATACTTCAGCTTGCTTCTAGCCTTGAAGTCTGTAATTGGAAATTGATTAACATGAGGACAAGAGCTGTGCCAATGAAAGTCAATTAAACCATTATGAAGCTGAAAATCAGAATACAACCATTAGAGACATTGGCAAAACCTTAGTATGACCTAAATCAATTATCTGAATATCGTTAAAAAGAAAGAAGACCATGGTCAGCTCAGTAACCACAAAGGGACTGATAGGCCAAGGAAGATCTCCACTGCTGATGACAGAAGAATCCTCACTATGGTAAGACAAAGCCCCAAACGCCTGCCTGACAGATCAGAAACAGTCTTCAGGGGGCTGATATGTGTGTATCAGTGACAACTATCAGCAGAAGATTTTATGAGCAGCAACACAGTGGCCGCACTACAAGATGCAAATTATTAGTTAGCCACAAAAACAGGATGGCCAGATTAGAGTTTGTGAAAAACGACTTCAAAGAGACTGCAGAATTCTAGAAAAAGCTCCTATGGACAAATGAGACAAAGATAAACCTCATCAGAGTGATGGCAAGAGCAAAGTGTGGAGAAGAATGGAACTGCCCAAGATCCAAAGCAGACCACCTCATCTGTTAAACATGGTGGTAGAGGTGTTATGGCTTGGGCATGTATGACAGGTCCTGGCACACTTGTCTTCACTGATGATGTAACTGCTGACGGAAGTCACACAATGAATTCTGAACTTTTTAAAAAATATCTCAACTGCTCAATTTCCAGTAATGGCCTCCAAACTCACTGGACGGTGCGTCACCCTACAAGATACAGTAAATGATCCAAACATACTGCTGAGGCAACACAGAAGTTTTTTCAAAATTAATAAATGTAAAATTCCTGATTGGCTAAGCCAGTCACCCAGTTTAAATCCAATTGAGCAAGCCTTCCACATGCTGGTGAGACAACTTAAGTAGACAAGCCCCCATAACAAGCAGGAGCTGAAAATGACTGCATTAGAGGATTGGCAGAGCATCACCAGAGAAGATCATCAGCACCTGGTGATGTCTGTGAATTGCAGACTTCAAGCAGTCATTGCATGCAAGAGACATGTGACAAAGTCCTAAATATGACGGCTTTAATAGACCTGCCATTGCTGTGTCCTGAACTCATGGTGCCATGAATGGAACCAAGTAAAAAAAATTGTCATTTCAACATGGTGTGACTGAAATGTATGCAAATCCCCAATAATTAAAGTGTGCAATGTGTACTTTAAGCACATCTGAGTTGTTTCATTTGTATTTTAAAACTGTGGAGAAGAGGGGTGAATCAAGGAAAAAAATGTGCCTTTGTTCTAAGCATTATGGAGAGCACTATAAGTTGAAAAGAAAACAGACAAGAACACATTTGGCTTTGCATATTAAAATAGAGCACAGTTGCACTTTTTTACACTTTTTCTATGATTAGCATCTCAATGCTTTTTCTTTGAAGGTATTAGAACTTCTAATATTTCAGATATTTTTTCCTTCCTATGTTATGATTGCTGTTTGTTTTTGTTTCTAGTCTTTTATTAAGACAAAGTATGTGTCTAATCTGTGGTTTCGTACCGTAAGGATAGTGATTCTAATGTTTATTTTCTTCTAAAAAAGTTTTAAAGCAGTTGAATATTATTTCATATTATTCTTCAACACAGTTTTTGTTTTGTGATTGGGTATTACCATTTTCTATCATTAGCAAAGTCTGTTGCTATAGTACTTGTTCCCATAAATCTCTAGGAAGGTGGTGGTGTGACATCATCAGAGCACCCATGTGAAAACCAGCACGTGTAGTTCCAAATCATCCAAACATTTGTCAAAAACTACTTAATATGCTTTGGTCTTTGTTATTTTAACCTGGTTGCAGACTTTTTGCTATTATTTATTGACAACATTTTTGGGTTTCAAATTTTGGTTTTGGCAAAAGATAAGATAGACTTTTGGTACCAAACTTTGATCGGTTCCTGATTTATGTGTCATATCCTGATGCCCAATGTTAAAACAACTCCGCCTTTCCTCAATGATGCATAACACCCATGCTGCAGCACCATATTATATATGTTATAATGTTTTCAGTCATGCTTGCTGTCAAACATTGTGTTGGTTCCCTGCATAAAAAGAAATAATAAATCATAAATTCCATTCATTAATATGTCTGGATGTACATTAGTGTAAATGTTCAAATTTTACATGTTTTTTACTTACCTGAACTGCCTAGTGTCATGATCCGTGATGTATTTTAATTTTATACACTTGTTTCTTAGCCTTTAAAATAACCAAGGTGTTATTTTGGGGATTTGTGAGGTCAAGGAACACAATGGGTTCATTTATTTTTTATTTAGACATGTTAATAATGTTTAAAAGTAAATGCATTTGTGGCGGCACCATATTGTTTGTAATATGCCCACCAGCATTTCATGCATTCTGTTTGTCCACGTTTGTGGATACAACAAAGAAGAGGCTAGCGTTCATGTTTGTGTTTCAGTCTGATTTTTGGCAACAAAATCTTTTGTTAATTGAGTGTGACTTTTGTCTTTTGTTTTGGCTCTGGTTATGTGAATATGGTTTGGCTGTTGACTCTGTTACATTCTTTGATTTGTAATTCTGGTTTCACATCCTGGACTTGTTTATTAGGGTAATGTCTTCCCGGCATTGACCTCTGGGACATAATAGGGGCAAAGTGACAAAGAGAATATGGGCTGAAATCCATTAAATGTAGTTTATGAGGTGTTAAATATACAGTAACCTATGCACAAATTTATTGGAGTTCTTGATAAAAATTTGATATTTTTGAAAAGTGTATCCCAGCAATGAGGTGAAGATAATGTGACATCCTGAGACCACTGAGAAAAGAGAGGTTGGGGTTTATAGGAAGCCTTTCGTAACAGGCTTTCTGAGATGAGTAAAAGAGCCAGCAAAGGAGGAAAGAGGATGTTAAGGTAAGGCAATGTAAGGAGACACCATAGACCCTAAGTACAGAACAAAGCAGCATATAGCAGAAGGTGAAGGACTTTATCACTATTTTTGGTTTTCATGATTCTTCATAAAATTAATAGGTGGGCTAAAACCATTTTAACAAATTTAAACATCCATGGTTTAAGTAAAGTCCAGAAGCATAGTTCCACATTTTTTAGAATGTGTTAATAATATTTGAAAAAGACTATTGTGGATAGACTCTGCATAAATGTCAGGGCCAAAGTTAGGAAAAAGGTGTATTTATTAACAAAATAAATGAGACAACGAAAAGAGCTAATGCAAAAAGCAATATGTCAGAGGTATTGGGAGCACTGGAACTCAACAATAAAAAAAAATGATTTTTCTACTTTTTACACTGTCCATCCCATAATGATGAACAATATTCAGGGAAGATAGGATAGTAAGGTGTCTTCGATCATCAGAACCATGGCTTTGTCAGTTATCCCCAACCGTGGACTGTGGCTATCTTTCTAGCAATTGTTGAAATTGCTCTGTTTTATATAACTGCTTGTTTAATGTATTTTGCATATTTATACATGTAAACATTGTATATTTTGTAATTACTCTAAATATACTTTTAAGCAAAAGAAGATTAACAGGTTACATGGTTGAAGTGTTCAAAATTATGAAGGGTATTAGTCCAGTTGATCGAGACTCTTGTTTTAAAATGACAGTTGGAAACTTGTTGAGGGTAAATTTCACACAAACGTTAGAAAGATTTTTCTTTACACAAAGAACCACATACACATGTAAATTGCTACCAAGTAGTTTGGTAGACAGTAAGACTTTAGGAACTTTCAAAACTCAACTGTTTTTTTACAAGAATTAAATAGATAGAACTGGCGAGCTTTGTTGGGCTGAAAAGCCTGTTCTTGTCTAGATTGTTCTAATATACTATAGTAATAAATATGTGAAAGGCTCGGAACCTGTACTTAGCAAATAGTGATATAAAAATGAGTTTAACTGAAAATAAAAACACAACAAACAAATCATGCTGCCGCAATAGAACTACCTGAACAGATCTTGAATATCCATCCATCTCATGAGATAGCCTGCCAGTTTGCACATCCATAAGTACCATAGATAAGCACTCATCTCTCCCACTTTCCCTAACTTAATGGTGCATTGGATGAGGAAACAAAGAAAATATTCTGGTTCTCCAAAAAATAGCTAAAAAAACATCCAAAAATACAGCAAAGAGCTTTTGTCCTTTTGGAGAAAGGGCTTTTTTTTCATTTTTAGTAACAGATACCTAAACAGCTGAATCAAGTACAATCTGGAAGGCATATCTAGGGTGGGATTTTTTTTTAGTTTGTTTTGCTCTTTTTGTCCCCTGCTTCTTTTTGAATAAGCCTATACCTGCATTATTGGCAAAACATAAGCAAGGTATGACTAAGTAATTGCAAAACATGCCTTTTGTCTTTTAATAAAAAGATCCTAATGTAAAAGCAACCAAAATATTTTTCTGGTTTGAGCCATGTTTTTCCTGATGCTGAGTTCTGGTCTTGCTCTGAAAAACGAGTCCAAAAGCATGCAATTCCCAAATAGTTTCATAAATGACAAATAGGGGCAGATACTACTGCCAAAATTCCAGCTAGTAATAGGGCAAATATAAAATAAAAAGTATTTTTTTTTATCTTTTATTGAATGTATTAAAAACATATAACATGCCATACAATCAAGTCAAAATTTAACAAAACTAAATTCAAATCATCCCCCACCCATGAGAAAGAGAGGAAGGCTAACAGCCAGAGTAAAACAATTGAGAGTAGTAAATAGAGAAAGGAGTCTTTCTCTGCAATATAAATGCTTATTCTAAAATATTATTGATTAAGTCCTTCCCTGGTTTTTAAAAAGTTTTGAACAGAACCTTTAAGTGAGAATTTGATTTTTTACCAATTTCAAATAGTATATAACAATAGTTACCCACTGACTTAAAAGAGGTGGGTTAGGATTCTTCCAGTTGAGCAAGACAAGTATGTGTGCCAATAGTGTAGTGAAGGCAATCACAGTTTGTTTGTCTTCTCCAATTTAAGCCCATCTGGAAGTACACCAAACACAGCTGTTAGTGGATTAGGAGGGATTGGGACACCAAGGTTGTCTGATAGGCATTTAAAAATTTTGGTCCAGAATGATATTAATTTGGTGCAGGCCCAAAACATGTGGTCCAGTGAGGCTGGAGCTCAATTGCAACGTTTGCAGGTTGGAAACATTTTGAACAATTTTAAGTGAGATAGATGTGCTCAATAAAAGATTTTGAGTTGAATAATTGAATGCTTTGCACATATGGAGCTCGAGTGAATTCTGTGCGTGGCTGCCTTCCACTCCGTTTTCTGAAATGTTGAGTAAGAGATCTTTTTCCCACTGTACTCTGGGATCTTTAAAAGGAAGGGACATTAACGTGTTTGTATATATTATAGAAATACTGCCTCAGTCCCCAAGACTGATCAGTATAGAAATAGGTGAGAGGTGAGAAAAATTGGGCAGATTTCATTTACCAAAGTTTCTAGTTACGAGATAGTGGAAAAATTGTGTTGATGGAAGACTAAATTTGGAGTGTAATTGTTCATAGGATGCGAAGACATTATTTATATACAAATCTCTAAATGATTTAATCCCATTTGTTTTCCAGACATTTAAAACTGTTTAAGTTTGAGTGGGTAGAAAAAGGTGGTTATCATGTAGAGGTGCCACAAATAAAATATTCTGTAACTTAAAGTGCTTTCTACATTGGTTCCATATTCTAAAGTGAATGAAGGACAATTGGGTTGTTAGTATATTGACGATAACTTGTATTTACTGGTGAACAAAGCAAGGAATATAAAGAAGTACTGCAGGATTTTATTTCTATTGTGGACCAAGCTTGCATGTGTTCATTAGTTTGTGTCAATGTCCTAGTTTTTATAGCTTGAATATTTATTGTATAGTAAAAAGCACTGAAACGCAAGAAGGTCTGTGAACCAAAAATGGTAAAAATGAATTGTCTTAAAATACAAGGCAATCCAAGATGAAGAAGTCAAAATCACAAATCCAAAGTGAGGCCAAAAACCGGAGCACAATCCAGGAAATCACTAAAGCACAAGAACTCACTACTCCGTAGCGCATGAACTGCCAGGAACCTTAGGAAATCCTTACCTTTATAGAGCTGAGGGCAATTCCTGGTGGTGATGTGCAGGTGGTTCCGCCTCTTGGGGGACTACCCACAAAACACGAGGCACGTAACAACGGCATTGATACATAGAAATTAAACATGAACAAAATGAATACAAACAAAAGAATCAATAACATAAAACTAAGAACTGAACCACATCCGGGAGAGGAACCTAAGCTGAAATATAACACATTTTATGTTACTTGACAATTATTGTATATTTAGTATTTGGGTACTTGACCTCTACCAATTGGAAAAATACCATCAGAAATCCAGTGGGCTTAAACAGACAATTTATTTCTTGTTTCTTTTTTGTTTTTGTTAGACCAACTGGATCATGGCAATAACATACTGTTGTGGTATAGTGAGGTCCATGATTATTATGCCATTTTAAATAAATTGATGGTAAGTGGTGCTGCTAGACTTGGGCTTGTGGGTGCAGCACTCATCATGGGGGGTTCAGTGGGGGCAGCATGTTGATTGTCTTTTACACTCACTTGCTCTCGACTCAGCTGTTCCTCATCAGAAAGAGCACCTGCGCCCACAAGTAGGAAAGGGAGCCCGGGAAAAAGAGAGAAGGAGGACGGAGGTTAAGAAAAGCATGAGGCAGGATCAGGAGAGTCCATGCTGTGAGGAAAGAAGGCAGGTGGTTGGGAAGGAAACGGTAAGCCTGCACTTGAGTGTGGGGCTGAGGAAGAAACCTCCTTTTGAGCTACGCAAGAGAGTAGGAGAGGCCCTGTTGTGAAGCGTCTCCCATGGAGACAGTGAAGGACTTTCAGAGGAAGACATGAGTGGGGTTCAGGGTGGTGTCTTGAGGATGCCATGGGACTGGTGGTGGCATCCCAAACCTGGGATAAAAGGATGACTGCATCTGTCGGCGAGGGTCTCCTCTTTGTGCAAGGTCCTGATGGGATTACCTGAGGAGATTTTAAAAAAGGTAAGGGGGCTCATGAAGATACCTGGATTTATTTATTTTTATTTACTTAGACTTTTAATTTCCACACATCATCTCTTTTTAATATTTTTTGTATGGAGCACTACGCTTTTTACACATTATTGTTTAATTTTTTGTTATAAAAGCACTTAAGCACTTTACAGCAACTCATGCTGACTGCATGTGTCTTCATTTGTCCGGCTCATCCTCGATTACATTATCAATGGATCCATGTGAAGCTGACATGGACTGCACGACAACATTCACACAGAATTTAAGAACTGTGAATTATACTTTTATTGTTATATTTTTATGATTATGGCATGTAGCTGTGAGTGTAGACTATTTTTCCGAGTGAAAATACTAAAATAGAATGCAGTCTTGAACGTGTTGTGCACATGATGAAAAAAGTTTCAGAAACTAGCTTCTCCAGAGGATTTCAATTAGAAAACTTGTGGAAATGTCTTGGTATCTGTCTTTCAAACAAAATAAATGAATTTGCAGCTGTGTCTCATTTTGCAGGTGGTTATTTATCAGTGATCTAGTTTTCCTGGGGCAGAAGCTGGTGCATTTTTGACATCTGTATCTATAAGTTAGATTTGCCATTTATTTTGTTAGTAGAATCTTTTTAACCCTTGCACTGTCTTGATGTACATAATTCTTGGATATGTACTTGAGTGCTGCAGATAGTCAATTACTTGATCTGTTTCCTTCTGGACTTGGACTGGCAATTGATCCTGTTTATGTCTTCATCTAAGAATTCAAATGTTAAGTTGCTTTCAGTTAAGGACATTTACAACTTAAAAATGTTTTGTGAGGAACATATCTTTTTATACCCTCATTGATTGCCATTAACCATTAATTTCAACTTTACGAGATACAGCCTAGTAGAGATTTCAAGCTTTCCAAAGAGCTTCTTTCAGATTTAACACTAGAATCCCTGAAGCCCACCTTAAATTCCTTCGCACCTCTCCATCAGCGTCTTTTGTTTTGTAAATGCATTGATCAGTGCAAGCAACCTGCTGTCCCATCACCCACCTTGACGGAGCTCAGCTTGTGGACAGAAAGTTCTCACAGCTCAAGCCAAGGCTCCTTATCTGCGTGTGAGGTTCCTGGAGTTGTTTTGGGTAATTAATATAGTATATCATTATTTGCATTGCATTGATCAGTGCAAGCAACCTGCTGTCCCATCACCCACCTTGACGGAGCTCAGCTTGCGGACAGAAAGTTCTCACAGCTCAAGCCAAGGCTCCTTATCTGCGTGTGAGGTTCCTGGAGTTGTTTTGGGTAAATAATGCAGTTTATCATTATTTGGAATACATGTGTTTCATGTGTGTTCCATGTCTACAAAGATCCGGGAAAGTGTAGTTTGAAAGGAAATGCAAGGCAAGAAATACTGAACACATACCTAAAGCAGAAACTTTTACCATGTTAAAATAATGACATGAAGTGTATAGGGTGGTCCAGATCTAATTATGCAATTTTCATTACGCTATAACTTATTAAGTTTATTACATAGAAAATCACCTGAAAAATCCCAGACCATCGAGAAGAGTGCGACCTGATGACATGAAGAATCGTCTTCGCGCCAAACTGGAATTGTCCCCGCATAAATCAAAGTCATCCAGACGATCTGGATCTACATAATTAGATCTGGACCACCCTGTATAATTTGTGAAGATTTTAGTCCAAATATCAAATAAACACATACGCTTTTATTCAAGAATATAACCAAAGAAAAAAAAAGTTTGATATAAATGTTGCTATCAACATGTCAATTGACAGGAAGTTGATATGTATTCTAGAATGGTGTAGAGATAAGAACTGCTACCTTACAACTCAAAGGAAAAGGTTCGAGACCAGGCACTCTGTGTTTTGAGTGGTGAGCTGCGATTATTATTATTACTGTAATATAATAAAAATATAAATTTGATTTGAGTCTGTAACACCCGGTGTAAATTTTAGCTACTTGTAAAAGTTAGCGCTTGTTTTTTTTTATTATTCAGTTTTATTCTCTCAGTGATGTTCTCGTAATGCAACAAACTTGCCTCTTGCCTCTCCCTCTCTGAGTTGATGGCGTTTATCTCCATTCTTTTCACAAGAGCATCTCTGAGGTTGATGCTTGCTCAGAACTATTTGTTGTACTGGCAATCAAAGATACGATGTCCCGTGACCGTTATCAGACTGGACAAAGTCAGGACCGTAACAACAGACAGCTTCTTCACGTCACTTTCGCTGGCTAATAGACTGCTGCACTCTGCTTGGCACCATAAAGTAAAATGGGACTTCCACCTGCAGCTAAAGTCACTTCAGTACACGAGCAATTTGCATGCTGCTGTTTAGATCTGGCAGTGCCATGATGACGGTATACATGTTTACACCGGCTGTTACAGACTGAAATCAAAGGCTTCTTCTCTTTGTGTGCACTCCCAGGAGGCACAGGAAGAAAGCGGACCTGTAAAGGGAAAGAAGGTACCCTGCTTACACGGAGATCGGGTCATAAGATGCCATATAAGGAATGGGTACACTGGCATCCCGGCATAATGGAGGAACATTACCCAGCCATGACACCAGCTTAAAGAAAGGACAGAGGGCATGGAATTATTCCATACTCCCCGAACTACTAGATGGTAACATCCCTGGTGACAGATACACCCATGGACGACCTCAAGGTATGCTGGGGGTTGTATTACTGTAGAGAAACCCTGTGGAGGGGTCCCTGGGTGCCACCAGGAGGTGCTGTCTCGGACTATGTTCCATTGTCTTTAGGACTTCCGAGCAACATGCCCTGATATTAGAAGTACTCCCAGGTCCAAGGTAAAAGGAACTGCCCTGCCACATCCAAGCGAGTCGAAGTTGGGTGGAAGGAGGACAACACTTGTCTGGGGATGTGGAGGAGAGGAAAAGATGAAGAGAAGTATTGTGTGTGTATTGGAAGACCATTGTGAAGTATTTGTATAAATAAATCACTTATGTTGACCTTTAGGATTTGTGTTTGTATGGTGGTGGCCAAGGTTTGGGGTGTGGCAGCACCCTCTACTGCCCACACCATATAAACTGAGAAGAAAACACTGTATGTACCTGTGGTCAGTAAGGTTATACTTTGGCTGGTAGAGAACTGTTCACTGTGATCACAATGTCCTCCATGAGCCATAGCAAACTTCTAATGCCTGATGAGAATTATAGTCCCCACTTTGGTAGTGATTTTTAAGTTTCCTCTCCCACTATTATTCTCCACAATATGATTGATAGCCTATACTGTATTTTAAGTTGGACGAATGGCAAGGCACGTGCAGAATTTTTTAGTAAAATTGGTTCCTCCTTATTTGTGCGATTAGCGAACAAACATCCATACAAATTAATTTGTATAGTTAACAAAAAGATTAATTTAAACCAACAATACTTTTAATCCAGATCAACAACCCTGATGTATCATAACTATGCCGAAATAGCCTTTGGGTCCCTGTGACAGCTTTAAAAATGGATGGATGACTGTAAATAAAATGATTGACAATATTAAAGTTTAAATCTTTGTCATAGATAACACCTACATTTTGCAGAATTTGTTTATGTATGTTTGTCATCAGGACTTGGGCAGCCTTCTTATAAATTTTAGTTAATAATGAGCACAAAATCTGACTTGAATAAGAGGGACCATAGTCTACTGAATTTGCATTGCATGTTACCTATAGTGTGATGCTGTAGATTAAGTTCTGGAGCCTTTTTTGCTGTTGGCAGTAGTAGCCTGCTAAATATTAGGGGTTGTGGCTGAGGCTGAACTTTACAAAGGCATCCTTTGGTGATGCAGGAATTAAGCAGGCAGAACAGACACTTTTTTATTTGGCTTCCCATCCACAACAAAGCTTTCTGTCAACATTAGCACTTTTAATCAGATGGAACCTTTGGCTCTCATGGGACATAGCAGATGTTACAGTAATGCTATCCTTTCAGCACAAACATTTACTTGTTTTCTGTGGTTTTACACCAAGCTGTTCAAGCCTAAGTACTTTTTTTTTCCCTTGGATGGGACTTTGTAGGAGAATTATTGACTGTTTGAAAGGAAAAGGTAAGAGACAGATCTAAGAAAAAAGAATAATGACACTTTGGAAGGGATAATTTGAGAATAATTTTGTGGCATTTATATTTTGCAGTGGACACATGTTCCTTTAAAAATAGGATCTTTCGTCTTGCAGCCAAATTCTAGCCCTAAAACACACCCACACATGACTCTAATCAGGCAGAAGAGGACAAAACATAAGAGGGAAACAACACTTAGCTTTCTTTTCATTTCTGAATTAACTTGTTGAAACAAACAGCCGTTAAAGGCCATATCAGTATCATCAAAAAAGATTCAGGTACTAAAGGATTAGTTCTTGTTTGTAGATCAGCTTGTGTTATTTCAGCTGTGCCCAGCAATGGTTTGATGGCTCAGTGACTTCCAACAAGATAGTACTCAGATGTTTAACCATTGTTTTAAACAGACAATCCATGAGTGAGCTAGAAGCAACAGGAAGCACTCTTACTAGCTTAATCAGATGGTATATATCAATCATTCATTCTCTCTGTCTCTCTGTAACCAGAATATTCCATCAAGTTCTTGGATATTCTGTGTAACATTTTGTATGTGTATGAGCATAGAGGCAACCGCCCCTCCAATCCTAAAGTAGGGTGATGTGATGCCCCCCAACAGTCCCAGAGCAATGCTACAGAAAGGTTGCATTGGCAAAAATGAGTCAAAACGCACTCTTGGGGCTCTGTGTTGTAACTGGCTACTGAGACTACATTCAGACTGGATTTAAAATAGAGCCATTTCCATTATTTGGCTCATGTCTGTTTTTTTTTTTTGTTTTTTTTACTATTCAGATAATTTTGCAAGCAATTCAAATACACTACATTTCAGAAAACACATCCAGGTAAGATGTATTTGCAGGCTTCCTTTTTTTTTAATTTAGCATTTCTCTTAAAAATTGAATCTGTGGCACATGAGTGAAACAAATCTGCAGTGAGCAGCAGTATACATTATTTTTGATAAAGGTAACTTAACTCTGTGTAACCTGCCAGTTTGAAAGGTAGCTTACAGTGATATTGGCAGCACAATCATAATCTTATCAAGTCGCATTTTAAACCATAATAAAAATTAAATATAGGTCCATGAAATAAACCGACTAGCATATTATAATTACAATGAATTAATAATATAATATAATTAATAATATAATTACAATGAAATCAAAATATAATGATTGTCTTTTAACATTTACCCACAATTCATGATTGTTCTATCCTCGCTGATGTATGCAAAGAATGCAATATCACCAAGCAAGCAGGGCACGATATCAGAGTTTTTTCCTGTGAGAGAATAACTATGGAGAACCGTTTCAACATACCAGGAGTGGATGTGATTATTGTAATCACTTAAATTTATAACTGGCATTTTACTGTAAGGTCAATTATACTTTATATTAAATCGTCCATTAGCTTTGCCTTCAAAGCCTGGAGTTCCAGTTTTGCTCCTGTGTTGGTTGTTTAAGTATTTTAAGTTTATTTTGCCACGTCTCCTATGTTATTTCAGTTAAAGGATTTTTATTCTCATTATTATTATCATTAGCAGTAGTAGTATTTAAAATGTTATTGTTGTTGGATTATTATATAGTCTATTTTTTTGCCCCCCAATGTTTATGATGAGTCTGAGACTATGCACAGAAAGTGATAGGTGACTGTTTGATAAAGGACATTTTTATACGATAGATAGAGAGAGAGATAGATAGAGGGATAAAGAGATAGATATGCAATATATGAGAAAGAAAGAAAGAAAGAAAGAAAGAAAGAAAACCTCATTTGTCCCCTGGGAGAAATTTGGCATATATACATAGTATATAAATACGGTATATAAACTCACACGCTATGTTCTGAACACACCAGAATGACGAAAAAGAATGGCAGTCACAATGTGGCAGTATGCAGACATATTCCTGTGGGTACTAAGGAGCCCCAGTGGTGTTTCTTGACACACTTCTGCTGAATGCTTTTTTGGTTTAAAGTCCTCCATGTTAGTGTTTCAGAAAAAGGATGTGCAGCATTTTTCATAATGGTACTCGGCTTGTTTAAATTCTCTCCTTTGCAGCAACCTCCAGGGGGTCCATAGAGCAGCCCAAAACTGAGCCTACCCTTTTAAAAGACTTTGTTGATTCAGCTGGCCTCTCCTGAAGTGATGTTACCAACCCAGTACACAACAGTGTAGAAAATCCCACTGGCCATCACAGTGTTATAGAAGATGTGAAGGATGTCAGTTCCCACATTAAAGGGACACAGTGTTCTGTGTCATTTCTTCTGTAGTTCCTCTGTGTCATGAGACCATTCCAGCCTGTCATTATTATGGACCGTCAAATTCTTGTACAGGTGGACCACCTCTGTGAATAGTGACTGGACATGGAGGCTGTGTTATTGTAAATGTGGGTGTATGTAAGAGTGTACCCTACAATAGTTATTGTAAGTGCCTCATCAATGGTTAGCTCCTACCTTGTGCTCAATGCTCCCAGGATAGGCTTTCCATTATCCTGAACTGGATTAGTGGTAAACAGAAAATGATGGCTTCAGTAAACAGATTACCAAGTTGTGCAGTTTAAAAAACTACACTAAATGATATTTTGGATAAATTGAGTGAGCTATATAATAGGCTAAAAGGTGTGGTTCCTTTAGAAGTGTTGTCCTTACCAATACAATGTATAGGATTTAAGATGTAAACCCCTTAGGTAATTGAAACTAAAGTTTGGATGGATATAAAGGCCAAATTTCTGCTTGATTGACATTTGTGGAGTTGAAAAACAAGCAGCGAATATTATATTACATTGTGAACCTGTGAAAGCCTTGGAGACAAAAGAACCACCAGCAGCCCTTAGTTCATTTTTAGTCTTCTAGCCATGACTACATTCCATACGGAGCCACACTCCAGAACCTCTGGTGAGCAGTATGAAATCTTTCTGATTGATTGACTCTAACGACAACACCGTGGTGTAAATCTGCAGTCTGTTGTTATTCTAATTCTGTTATGCATTTTTATGTTTCTGTCTTGCACTTGGGATTATTAAAGAATGACGAGATACACGCAGTCTTGTTTTTCTTCATATATATTGTTCTGAGGTAATTCAATTTGGCTGACTTTCGACATATGACTGAAGCTGATAATTTGCTCTGCTGTAATCCTGAGTGGCAGCTGCTTCATTTTGAATACCCAGCACTGACACCATACATAGGATTGGAAACTCTGACATGATGGATAATATTGCTCTTGTGTTATTGGAAACACTCTGGATTTAAATGTTTTTTTAATGTAAAGGCCTCACAGAATGGATTAGTGTGACCAGTGTGGTCATATTGCATTCTCTGTGTTGTTTAGCCTTTTGACACACAAAAACACCTAGACTGCTACTTTATGCCAACTACAGGCCAAGGACAACACAGTCTGACTGACAGTTTCCATTGAAGTGGTCTCCACTATGCAACTACACCATCCACTCATTAAATACTTTATTATGCCATGGTGTGAGGTTTGGAACATTCCATCTACACCAGTTTGCTACCTGTAAAGAAGTTTGTACTTTCTCAGGTGACAGTCATTTTTGAAAACTGCACAATCGCTTGACTAATATACTATACAATATACTACACAGCTCTCACAATATTGTGCATCCACCTTCTTGCTGAATGTCTAAGTGAATAACTTAAAGACGTTAACATTACTGTCTAGCTGAAAATGCAAACATGCCATGCCAGAATAGCCTTAGCATTGTAAGACATAGTATGCTTATACTGTATGTTCACTGTTAATGATACAATAGTCAATATGACAGAAAGATATCATAGCAGACAGAAGCATATCTTAAACATGTGTCGCAGTGCTCATTAAAATGAATCAACAAGCTAATTAAAAGTGCAGGCTTAGGTATGGGACGCACTCTGCACCCCCAGAGGTTGTGGCAAAGGAGAGAATGAAAACAAAACTGAGCGCCATTATGAACAATGCTGCACATCCCCTCTCCGACACACTGAGGACTTTCAGACAATGGATTATTCAGCAGAAATGTGTCATGAAATGCTGTGGGGGCCCCTTCATATCAATGTCAATACAGTAATGTTACAAATTAATCATTAAGTTTCAATTACCTTGTGCTACTAAGATCCTGAAGGGATAACAGCAGTTTTAGCTTTTTATTTTCTCTCAGTGTCGTCTTTTTTTTTTGCTCTCTCTCTGGATCATTAATGGTGATTTAAAATGGAGACATTTCTGGGCAGGTTTGTTAGAATGAATCCCTGTTGCTGTATTCTTTACAGAGCAGGATTTTACTACTGTTCCCTGCAGACTATTTATTGGGTTGTTCCCAGATGTGTATTCTCATTCAAGAATCATGTCTGTCCACACAAGACTACATTTTCCTTTACTTCTTTGAGATTCTCTCTTTACCTTCCCAGGTAATTAGACTAGTTGAAAATGGAACAGGGACTTTTTATGGTAAGGCTGGCAGTTGTTGTCAAGGGTGGTTGCAGATCTTTTGGATTAGTGACTTTGTGGGCTACGGATGAAGAAACAAAAAGACAAAGTCAATATGTTTTTGTTTTTTTTTTCCTCCTTCCTTCCCGTGTTCCATGAAATGCTTCTGTATAAGAGATGTAGAACGACTGCAGTGTTGACAAATGTAGTTGACAGACCAGCAGCACTTTAGCCATTCTGTTTTCACTGTCGCCGTGCCATGTAGCTGAAACCTTTTATTCTATGAGTTTACTCAGAGAAGCCATAACCACCCCGACAAGATTTAGCAAAGCTTTAGGGAAGCTTTTACAAGCTGTCCTTACTGTTTTTCAGACAGTCTGATACAGCAGTGTGGCCTACTGAATGAGTGTGAATTTAAAACCTTAAGGTCACAAGTTTAACAATCCATCCCTGCCTTAATGAGTGACTCTCAGAATGTAACCTAACCTGTCTCCACACCAAAAAGGTCTGCAAGTATATATGCATGGTAGACCTTATAGGTGAAGTCTGAAAGAGGAGAGTTACGTGCGTCAGTCTTAAATTGATGTTCTGCTTTATAAAAGAATACACTTTTGAGATTAACTGATGACTGTTGGGGACCAGTCAGTGATGCTGTTGTGCATGATCAGAATGACCCACACCCACTTCAGAAGTCCAGTAAAGACAGATATATTGCAGGAAATAAAAATCTCAGAGAGCTACAGGTTTACATAAAAGAAAAGGAATGTCTACTGTCATAAACCAGAGTAGACTCTTTTGCAAAATAGGGTGTGAGGCTTCCAAATGCATCCACTAACCAGGCTAGGCATCTTTTTGTACCTGGAACAGGCCTCATCCTAATAGGCCAAAGCTCCGCTCTACTGGCCAACTGTGGCCTATACACCTTAAAAATATATTTCAATGTTCCATAATATATTCAGAAGAAGAAGAACATCCTCTTAGGGGAAAAAATCTATAAAATACTCATGTTCTTTTAAAAAAAAAATGCTTTTATTTTTAGAAGACAGAAAAATAACAAAAATGTACAAAAAGAGGCAAAGTAAGTGATTTACACATCATATCTAAAATATAAAATGCAAATCATTGTCCTGAATTCAGTGCAAAAGAAATCAATAAATTCAGAGAAACAAAGTGATACTCACAGTAAGATTACATTCCACTTCAGCACATTCAAATGAACCACAAGGAATTCACTATCCCAACCTGCATTTAAGGGCTATCTGGGTATAGTTCCCTGTGGGTAACGTGTTTGTGACCCCACCTCACTGGTCCACCTGCAAAGTAAAAAGAACACAGCAGAACAACTTCAAGCATATGAACTACATAATTATCAAAACTGGCATAAAACAGCGTAATTAGATACTTGCAGTTCACCACAGCATGAATCTCCAAACGGAGATGCTTCGTGTTTGTAATGAGCTAAAGAGTTCCCAAGAATTGAAGTCCCAAAAAATCACAGAAATACCCACTTTTAGGGGGAAATACCATTAAAGCCTGGCTAGTTACGAAAGAGGGCAACAGAGCATCTTTATAAATAAAAAGGTTTATTTTTACAAGAAGCTCTGTCGAACAAATGTAAGTACTGAAGAGCAGAAGGCAAACGGCACAGAAGGCATTGCCTTCAAAACAAATATCCCAATAGCAAACAAAACCCAAGAATGGTCAGAAATCCAGTAAATCACAAAAAGCACAGAATAATCGAAAAGAGAACTCACCAACATCATAATCACATTCACAATGAACCGCAAGGGATTGTGGATTTTCCTCAGCTTTTATAGGGTTAAGGGCAGCCCCATCATATTGATGGGCAGGTGGCACTGCCTATTGCGGGACCACCCTCAAAGCACACTGAACATAAAAGAAGATACATAAGAACAAAATGATCAACAACATTATAATAACTAAAGAAACTAAAAATGAAAACGAAAAACAAAAACGGCATTTGAAATCCTGCCAGGGGAGGAACGCTGACAATGTGGTGTGAGTCCACAACCGTACACTTGGTGACATGGGTGAGAATTGTACTATGGACAGGTAGTGTGTGGTGAAGGTGTTGTACAGAAAAGGTGGAGGCTGAACTCACCTGACATCACTGGGAGTGCTTCTCTCGCAGTATGCAGGAATAGTCTCTGCATGGCCGAGACTAAAGGTTCACTTAATAATTAGGTGATGCTGTAAGGAAACTGCTTGTGAGCCAGAAATTTAAGGTTCACAGCTGACCACCTGCAGTTCACTCCAGTGCAAATCTGCAAACTGACAAGCTCAGTGGTGTGAGTCCACAGCAGTAGTGGTGTTGTTTTTAAGGAAGTGTTCAAGATTCAATCCTATGCCCAATTTCTGTTTTGATTTTGTACTCTTATGGATTTTCTTCCGGATTTCTGGTTTCCTTTAACCTGCCAAAGATATATACTTTTAAGCTTTACTGAAGACTCTAAATGAGCCCAATGTGGATGCCTATGCTGTATGGCACTACTGTTTCATTAACAGGGTTCTGTCTTCCAGATGATGCAGCTGGGTTGAGCTGTGACCTTCCATGAGCCTTTGAAAGAGCAAATGTGTTCAGAAAATGAATTGTCACTTTTAGTTCATAATTTGTTTTTTTGTTTGTTTGATGCAATAAAGGTTTTTTTGTTCTTATCATGGTGGTAAATCTATATTTAGCTAGAGTGATGTCTGGATTATCATTGTTTAACATCAAAAGCTCTGTCACACATTAATGAGACATACACGTACAGTATAAGACTTCATCAGATGATATATAAACTATATTTACTTTGACTTTCTTTTTTCAAATCTTATAAAGCTTTCAAATTGCTGCAGCTGTCTGACAGATTTAGAATCTAACCAGCAGTCCTCAAACTGTAATATACACCGTAGTTTTCAGCACGAATATCTTTTTTAATGCACTACATGCTGCTCTGACTATTTCTGTGCCAAATGAAAGACTTTAATTTATTATTCTGAAGTCGGTGAGTTTAAATTACAGTTTGCAGACAGTTAGCAGTTAAGTGGATGTATCATTATGTGCATTTCTGCAAAACCCGATCATTTGTCCTTCTACAAATGGACACAATGAGCATATAGATGGGAGCAATGCGCCATATAAATGTCAGCATTATCCAGGTCAGGATAGGAATAACCTCTAGGTGGTCTGGATTTAGTTCATTTGAAGTGCATGTCATGCTGTGTGAAAGCTATATAATCCTGAAGATGAAATGCAGAGCAAGATACAGCCATGAGGAAAATGATACTATGATATCTCTAACAAGCATCATTGACGACTCTTGAAGAAATACTGTTGCAAGAATTTTGCTTCCAATTTGCAGTAAATATCTGACTTCTTTTATATCTCAGGGTTAACATTTTTTTCTGCTTCTGTTTTTTTGTTACTGATTACAGTATAACTAGTAGATATCCAAATTAGATTTTATTTTTTATATTTTCATTTGAAATACGAAACATTTTAAGTGAACTTTTAAACTCCAGGATGCAAAGCAGTTAAAGCTGCAGTCTTATATTTCCAGAGTTTTGAGTTCAGATTCTAAATTGGGCATTGTCTGCATAAATATTGCCATAAATATTCTCTTCATGTTCGAGAGGGTTTTTCTCCTACCTGTCATATAGGTTATGTTGATTGGAAATCATAAACTGTTCCAGTGTTAATGGGTGTGAGCACATTCACAAATATGCCCTGACATTGGCTGGTGGCCCATCTGTGACTGGTTCCCACCATGCGCCCAATTCTACTAGGGTAAACTCCAGGACCTTTGGTCATGTATTGGGTGAAACAGGTTAGAAAATGGATGCATGGATATACAGTGACTCTGAACAGGCTTCGTCTGAGAAATTGTGCCTTGGGATGTACTAGCATTTTGTCCAGCGTAGATTCATACCTTACAAAAGACTGTGATGCTCCACAACCTTGAAATTGTAACAAGTGAGCTCATTAAATGGATGAACATGAAATTCAACATTCAACTTAATCATTAAGTGCAATTTACAGTGCCCTCCATAACATTTGGGACAAAGACACATTTTTTCCTTCGTTTACCCCTCTTCTCCACAGTTTAAAATTACAAATCAAACATATAATTAGATGTGATTAAAGTGCACATTGCAGAATTTCATTTAAGGTGATTTCCATGCATTTCAGTCACACCATGTAAATATGACAACACTTTTTCTACATGGCACCATAATGTTTTGGACACAGCAATGGCAGGTCTTCTAAAACTGTCATATTTAGTCCTTTGTCACATATCCCCTGCATGCAATGACTGCTTGAAGTCTACGATTCATAGACATCACCAGGCACTGACAAGTTTCTCTGGTGATGTTCTGCCAAGCTTCCAACGCAGCCATATTGTGCTTGTGCTTGTTAGTGGTGCACCAGTACTATTCATCTATACTCATATTGGCAAATGCCAACCCCCAAGTACTCATAAATCACAGAAATTCTCTTTGTTATATGACTTTCTCCAAGTCCAAGACAAGAGCCTGTAGCAGAGAAAATTAAAGGGCTGTGTGAAAAATACAATGAGGTGGCTGGCAGCAAATCAATGACAATGGGTAGCTACTAATACAGAATAAAACAAAATTGATGGAGAGACTTATCAGTCCCTACAAAGTGGTTTGTTGGGCATAGTGAGAAGATTCAACTGTAGTGGCACATTATATATCTAAGATGATTGTTTTTTTGCAGTTTACGCTGAGGACAGTACACAGAATTGTATTTTGGTCAAAAGTAAGAATGACAAGCACACTGATTTTACAAACAATACCCAGTATACACTCGCTGATTGGTTACTAGTTTGATTTCATTAAGTTTGCAATCCTTGTGTTTATGCAGGCTTATCTCAGGGAATTAGAATATATCTGAATATACAAAATTAAATTGGAAGTTTTAAATATTTCCTTTAGCTTTGATTTACTGCATGCATTGCTGTGTGACATGGCCTGTGCTGTACGTTCTTCCTTCTGATGAAGAGCGCTGTTTTGTCATGAATAGTTTCACCCATGTATACGTGTTACTACTTCATGAAAGGCACTGTGTAAGTCTCATGGTTCTTTGCTACCTAAAATTACCTTAGTCTGTTATCCTTATATTTCCAGCACACACTGCAGTACGTACCTCTTGGAACCTCCAGCAACACGCTGCATGTTTCTGGGACAATGGTTTACAGTCTACACCTTTCCTTTGACTTCACTCAGTTTTCCACCGCTGTGAGGGCTACACAAAGGTGTTCCTTTGTGTCCTTATAAGACCTGAGTTAGGTAGGAACCTGACCCTAACCCTTTAGTGATTACTAATGTCAGTGAACACCAGGTCAGTTCAATGAAGTAATTGCAAACATTTATTTTTATACTTAATATATTCTTGCAAAAACAAATGTGGGAAAAAGACATGCAACCCGAGAGGCAAAGGCTCAATAAACAGCAAGCTTCATCTCAGGCAGATGGCCTTGAGCAGTTGCAGCATTCACAGTCCAAGCTGCCATGATGAGTTGCTTGTGTTCGTGGGTACCCTGCTATATGCAGCAAGCTTAACAGAGGTGTTAACTGTATGCTTTCAAGTGTCTTTATACACTTGAGAAGTCTTGTTAGTGTGGTCTGCACCATGAATCAGCATGTCACATAGCCTGAAGTCTAGCCCTATAACCAACTAAACAGCCTGACCACAAGTTGACCTCAAGTTATATTTCATTGCAAAATCTCTGAACGTATATAGAGTGCCTAAGCCTTCTTAATCCAAAAAGCATAATTGTACAGTCTTGTTCAGTAGTACATACTGGTTATTTTGTCTGAGCCTGAAGCTCATACAATCGATAATGTTAAATATGCACAAGTATTTGCTTTTTCATTCCTGGTACTGTTTGCATTAATCCCCGTTTAGCCCGCAGACTGTGTCTTTTCAGCAACATACATAGTACTGTCCAAAAACACTTGCCTGGCCCAGCTGTGCTAAGCTCCTGTTAAAAATAATATTTGCCCTTGTTCTACAGTCTTGTTCACATATTTTATTTACTTAAATTCTGCATCTCTTCCAGTAATCCTATATTCCTATATTAACACAATACTTAAGTTTAAATATTACAAGTCTTTAACAAGTTGAGATATGATACTCAGATTGAGAGTGTAAACTTGTTAAAAAGTTTGTAGTGAATACCAGTGAAATCCAATGCTGGAAAAGCTCCGCCCACAGGGTTTCTCCCTAAAAACACTCCTCCAATGTCCTCCAGCTGGTGTACTTTAAACATTCGGGGCTTGCAGTGTCTCCTTTCTCCTCAGTTATTTGACTACAGTGTAAACGAAGTATGAGAGAGAGGAAAAAAAACTGAACAAAAAACTTGATTAGGAAAAAAAAATAAAAAGCTAAGATTGTTGTCATCCATTGAAGTTTGATTAATTAATTTACTGTATCTCATTTTGGCTATTGCATCACTTCGTGGTAGAACGAGAATATTTAGACTACTTGTTAAAATGCAGCAGCTATATTCTGGTATGTCATATTTGTAATTTCCAAATTGACAGTGGTGTCAGTGGTGTTAGGCACATTTATTATTTTGGATATATTAACTACAGAAATTGGCATCTTCTGTGGCTGTTCTTTATCAATGTACTACACAGGAATTCAGTAAACTGGGTGTGACAGCAAAATCTTTAGTTCAAAAGCTTTATAGGTAATCTTTTCATGGGTGCAAGCTGCCAATTCTTTGAACCTCACCTTGACTCTACTGTAACACTGTAATGGTGACCAACAGAGAATATACATTGTTCCCATTTACTACTAGCCCTGTGGTGTCTGTGTATGCTGTGAAGTATAATGTGATTTTACTGAATGGTTTTCCTTGTGCAGTGTTATGAACTTGAGAGTTCCCAAGCAAAAAATGTAAAAAAAAATGACTCAAAATGCCAACTAGGTGGGGAATTACCTTGAAACTCCAGCTAGACACACAAAAAGGGAAAAGAAGAAGCTTTATACATGAAAGATTTGTTTTAACAAAAATGCTTTGTGGCATAAAAATAAGCTCCGAGGAGCACTACGCAAAAGGCAGAAGGCAATGTCTGCCTTCAAAAGGAAATCTCAAAAATAAAATCACAATAGAAACTCACCAACTCCACAAACACATTCACAATGAACTGCATGGGACTGTGGGTTGTCCCTGCCTTTATATGGCTGAGGGGGCTGTCCCTTATCAAACACGGGCAGGTGGCCCCACCTCTTGGGAGGAACTATTCAAGAAACACATGGCACATAATAAAAACATAAACTAAATAATCAACAATTTTAACATAAACAATGGACAAAAGAGACATTAAACGACATTTGAACCCCAGCCAAAGGAGGAATCATACAACATGCAGGTTATGTTTATTTTTAGCACAGAGAAAAGCCAAGCAAAATGACACCTTTTATTGGCTAACTAAAAAGATTACAATATGCAAGCTTTTAAGGCAACTCAGGCCCCTTTAAAGCACAGGTAATGTGTTCTCTGCACACATGACACATATATTTAACTAGGGTCATTTTAGGAGACCTTTTGACTGTAAAAGACAAGTTCAGGTTTGTTGTCCGTTGCTCTTTGCTGTTTGAAAATAACCACCCCTACTTTGAGCTCTGCTTCATGAGGCATTGGATTGGGCTAGACATATGACATTCAGTGAACCACCTAATGGTTCCCACCCACATTTAAGCACAATTCACTCGTGGTTGCCTTCAGACACATGTGTCATATGTCTGACTCTGCAACACTAATCATCATATAATGTAAAAAAATATAAGTACCCTTATGTTAGCCAAAGCATAACCATTGCAGCCTGACCAAAGTTGTGTCAAGTGAAACATTAAAGCACCATTTTAAACAAATTGCTTTTTAGCAACATCACAATAGCTATTTTCTCACCTTCTGCGGAGATAACACAAGCATTGTTCATAGTTATTGTGCTGTCACTTGTAGTTGTGTGACCCTTTCAGTAACGATAAAGCATCACCTGCGGTGATGGTCTCATGTACCAGCTGCTAACAATTATAGTGCAATGATCTAGCGTATTCAATCCACTGTGAAAAGGAAATTACATAAGAATATTAAGACAGGAGCAGGGTAGTATTACATACATATTGTGGGATACTTTGGAGTTACTTTTAATTTCTCACCTTCCCAATTTATTATGTTTATGCGAATGAACAATCAGCTTTTTGAGAGAAACATAAGGTTATTGTTGATTTGCTACTCAATCCACACTAAAAGCAAATAAAAATAAACTAAAAGCAGTAAGCAAGCATTGCATAGCAAAATAAAGACAAAAACTATTTAAATTAAACATTAGTTTTCCAAATCTAGACATGCATCCATGCCAGTTTTCATTGCAAAGAAACTGACAATTATTTCCATCAGTTGTTTTTTTTTATTTCATTGTGCAAATAGAATATGCTGTACATACACCAATTTATTTCCAGTCCTAAATTTTGTGCACATCAGCACTTTTTTCCCTGGCTCATGTTTATTTTCCTTTTTGTGCCTTCTTTGTTAATTTTAAAGTATTGTTTTTTATGGGCATTTTGTAATTGCATATTTTATGATAATATTGTTCTGTTTATTTATTATTTAGTATCTGTGTATTCTACCTGTATATTCTCTGATGGTCTTTGTCTTTTGTGTGTGGAACCCAAGATGTGGGGTCAGCATATATTCTGAACATAGGACCATTCACTGGTTCTTTGAAGTTTGGAGAGTTACCTGTATGTTCTGTTGTGACTATTCTTTATAATATTCTAAATCTTTGCTTCTGTTTTGTCATGGACTGGCAGTCCTAAGCACTGAAGAGTTCCAAAGCGCTTCCAATAATGCACATTACAAGGGGATATCACTGTTAAACCCCAGCTAGTAATAAAGACAAGCAACAAATCTTTATAAAATGCAAGTTGTATTCTTCACAATAGTAATCTAATCTCAATTAAGCTCAATGGAGCACAAAGGACAAATGTAATTGCCTGAAACACAAAGGCAATCCAAATCAAAATCCGAATGCAGATTCCAAAAATGAGGGCAAAAATATAGCAGAAAGTTGAAATATCAGAGATCCATCCATTCATAGAAAACGCAATAAACACAAAAACACTCACCAGCTCCCTAAAGTATTCAAAAAGAACTGCCAGAAACTGTGGAAGACACTCCAGATTTATAGTGCGGAACACAGTTCCTGATGGTGATTGGCAGGTGGCCCAGGCTAACAAAGAGAGCCTATGTACATAGACAAAACCAAAAATGAAAAAAGATTCACATAATCAACATAAAATATTTAAAAAATAAGCAAAAGAGACATTAAACATGAATGTGAACCCCAGCCTGGGGAGACATGACAGGTTTCTGTTTAGAATTTCATATTGGGGCCTTATTGTACTTGGATTACCATATCAGGCAAGACCTTTTTTTCTTTTTTGCCTTTTTATTCTTTTTGTTTTTTGTTCACAGTATATACATAAATACTTGTTTTATAAAGATTATTTCTCAAATTGTTTCTCAAGCTAAAATTTTCCTTATTTGTTTCTTTGCCTTGAGAGGCACTTTGATATATTTTGGAACATTAAAAGTTGTTTCAACCTTAAAAGTCTGCTCCTCATTTTTTTCTGGGAGTGGACAAGCCTGAAGTCTGCCTGTGTAGTTAGGCGGTCAGGTTGACTGGGGTGAGGCCTATTTTACACAAGGTAGGAAAGATGCTGACCTCTTTTGTGGTTCTTTTAGAGGCCTCACACAATTTTGGTGTTTAGTTTGCTTCTCCATTATAATACTATTGATATCATTACCACTCATAGACATTTTGATTTTTGCCACCTTTAATTCTCTTCGAATTCTCTTTAATTCCCTGCCTCATCTTTGTTATACATTAATTCAAACAGGCCTCAAACAGAAACAGAATTATTTCTGTTGTTTGGAATTTTTCTCTGAGTGAGAAAAAAAACAGGCTAACATGTAACTTACCTGAAATGCCACTGTTTGTGACAAAGAGCCCACATCTTAGATTTCCAACACTTAATTAAGTTAGATATTTATCTTAGAAATCAAGAATTGCTGTACCATTATACTCCAGTTTTTTTTTTTTGAACTACTTGGTTGTTAAGATGATTTGTATGCTATGTAGGCTAAATGTCCTTAACATTTACATTGAATGTGTTATTGTTAATTTTAATAAATGGGTTTATTAAAAGAAGTAACTGCTTTTTCTTACATAATTATAAAAACATTAGTTTCATTCACGGTGCTTAATTGAATGAAATTTATTTTCTATGCATCACATACCGTATGTCTGCTGTTGAAAATCTAGTACCATTCTTTACTCTTTTTTGGTATTGATATTTGTATTGGCCTATACTCTTAGCTTTTAAATAAGCAGTCTCATTTGACCCCTTATGCATACTAGCCTTTTCTGTAATACCTTTTATGGTGAGAATGTTAACAAAGCAGTGATAGTACAATTTAAAAATTAACAAAAGATCTATATAATTACATGTATAGAGCATATAGATCAGTGTGCATCTTTTAAATGATAGTAGTACAGACAGCTATGAATTAGTTTAAATTCTGAATCTTTTTTGATATGAACTTTGTATCTTTTCATCATTGTTAATGATAATCATACCATTACGCTTTGGGGTGCATGCTGCACTAAGATAGGGAATGCATCTGCATTTCCCTCGAAATCAGTAAGATGTAGAACCTCTGCATACTGAAGAAACATTTTAAGCAGCTCTGCAACCAGGCTTGAGGAGATTTATCCTCATCTTCATCTGTATCTTCACTTAAACATTTTTCAGTAAGGCTTTTTTCAAAAATATTCAACCTCTTGACAAAAAAAGAAGTGGAACAAATCATTTTTCTATTGCGACATCACTGCTATGAACATGGAAAGAAGGCTAATAAGATCTTAGCTCAACAAATCCACAAGCAGGAAGTTCACAATGCAATACCGGTAATTACCAACACAGACGGAGACAAGATCATTGACCATAAAAATATAATGCACAAATTTAGAAAGTCCTTATATTCTACTTAGTTTAAAGAACGCAAAACACAAACTAATGTTTTTGTATGCATTACAGATACCACAGCTATATACTGTAAGTGCAGAGGAATTGGATAAACCTCTGACACTGTCAGAAATACTAGATGCTATTAAACTCACTTTAGAGTGGGAAAGCAGCAGTCCCGGATGGCTGCCCTGACGAATTTTGTAAAATATTTTCAATTAAGTTAGCTCCCCTTTTATTAGCGACATTTACAGAAGCCAGAGACAATAAAATTCTATCTCAAACTGTTCGCCAAGCATTTATTACCATCAAGAAAAATAAGGACTTATTACAATGTACATCATATGGACCAATCTCACTTCTGAATAATGATGTTAAGATACTCTCCAAAGTTCTACCTAGAAGGATTGAGAAAGTGCTTCCTACGGTAATACCAAAAGGCCAAACTGGATTTATTAAAGGCAGACATGTATGTAATGTAATATATTCATCCAAAAAAAAGTCTAATACCCTGGAGATATTATCATATGATGCAGAAAAAACATTTGATATGGGTGAATGGGACTACCTTTTCACTACACTGCACAAATTTGGGTTTGGCCCAAACATATGTGCATGGATCAAACTACTGTATATTAGTCCAGAAGCTTCAGTTTGTATTAACAACATTGTTTAAGTCTGCTTCAAACTAGAACATGGTACTTGTGGAAAAGAAGAAATGTTTTGAGTTAATATACTTGCTGTCATCTTATTTATAAACATATTCCAATAAATTTTGATTTTGTAACCATTTAAAATCAAGGAGTGTTATTGTGGGCAACCTGTCATTTTATGGTTTATGTTATGAGAGATGCTATATGAAATAGAAAACAGGTGCTATATGAAATAGAAGACAGGTATTCAGTCATGGTCCTGGAGGGGTTGCAGTGACTACAGGTTTTTGTTCTAACCAGTTTTTTAATTAGTTGACAGTCCTTGCTGATAATGAAACTTGGTATTTAACTATTTTGGGTTGTTAGTGATTTCATTCATCCAAGAGAAATTTTAATTGCACTGTAGAGTTTCCTTCTCTGAGAGCATTATCTGTGTGTTTTGTGGACTACAACATATTTAAACTTAACAGTCCTTTCAGTTCCCCTCTCATTCATTTCTAAACATTTTTTTTAACCCAGATACTTCATGGTGCATATGCACCGGTTTAAAAGGAAGCACGTTAAATGGATAGCTGCTGGTTTATTGGTTCTCTGAATTTCTTTATTAGCTAATGTCTGGTTAAAAAAACAGGCAACAATTAAATGCAGCTGCTAAAAACTATTTTGGCAATTAAGGTTTCTGAAATGTAACAGGCAAGATAACTAAAATTAAGCCCAAAAACATATTGCGTTCTAATTAAGAAATTGGTTGGTGAAAACCTGAAGCCACTGTGGATGTCTATGTCTATAATTGAGGACTTCTAATCTACAATTTAACTAAAATTTGCCTTTGATGAATGAAAGCACTAACAAGCATATAGTAAAATACCAAGTTTTATTGTAAGCAAGGACTGAATTCTAATTAGGAAACTAGTTGGAATGAAAACCTGTAGTTTCTGTGGCCCTCCAGGACCATGATTGAGTACCCCTGAAATAGAGAGTGACCAAGTGGTGAATGTTAATATCAGTCAGTGTGTACTTTCTTTCTTTATCTCAAGGTACCTTAACAGTGTGACGTCTTTTACAAGCAGACTTTGTTCTTATAACGCTGAATTGTAATAAGGAACTCAGTGGCTAGATGGATAAAGGCAGTCTGTACCAAAAGAACATGCAATAATACTAACTGTACTGGAATTCGTTGTTGTCTTGCTCTTCTCCGGCTTCTGTATTTGATGTGAAAGTATGCTAAAATCATATCTACTCTCTAAATCATTGCTTTTCCCATAACAGCACATATTATTCCCTCTCAGTGTTACATGGCTAGAGACATACTGTAGGTTCTTTTTTATCTCAGTAATCAGAATGGAGGTGTAGATCTCATTCCACATTAAAACTTTTGGGTGAATATTGCTTTGTTCTTTCTCTGACCATTCAAAAGGTCAGTGCTGCAAATTTTGACGTGTTCATGTTGACCTAGTTTTCATATGCTTCTACATATCAGTTTTATGATATTTTAGAGTAGCTGTCACTTGTCAAGACCTATTTTATTACATTGGTATCCCTGACCTTGACTGCCTGATTCATGCATTCATATAGCTTCACCCAAGCAAAGATCCCCTTACTATACTACAGACAATATCCAGCAATCCACCTAAATTATTTTTGTAGAGTCAATATGAATAAACTAGTTTCATATCCATTTGCTTCTCTCTGGAATATTTTGCTTGTTTATGCTGGAAAAATGTAGAAATATTCAATTCCTGAAGGAACGCTCCACTTTTGCAAAGAAATATTTTTTGACTTGCCTTTATTTCAGTGAAGAGCAGCTGCTGAGTGTGCAGTGTTGCCTTCAGGGACAACATTCAATGATTTTAGTTACATTAAAGCTGCATATGCAGACTTGAACTTGATTTATACAAGTATAACCACAACAGGGTGCCACTGACCCCTGAACCTTAGACCCAATGTCACCGAGCACAACTCCGAGTTCAAATAAAAGGTTTTTTTCTGTCTCTGACACCTCCTCAAGTGACACACACCCAGCAGTATTCTAATAATGCACACAGTAAATGCTCTTTCTCTTTTTCCGCTTCTCCAGGTGAGGTTTACCAGCTGTCTCCAAACTTTGATTCTCCGAGTTTAGGCTGTGTGCTTCTTTTAAACTGGACCCAGTACAGCTTCCAGTGTCACAGCATTGGTCATCCAGGGCAGTCCTGTCCTGGCAGGGCCATCTGATGGCTTCCAAGGATCCCAAAAGGGCCACACTTTCAAACTCCAATTCCCATTCCGCCCTGTGGGTGTCTTAGTTGGGATCAGCCCAGAGGAACATATGCCAGCTGCTTTGCAGCAGAATGCAATTCCTCTAGCATCCACATTCGCCCAGTCCATCCATTATTCTTCTCTCCTGGCTGGGATGAAAATTGTACGACACTGCCACTATCCTTCCATTATGGCCTCCTAGCCAGTCAAGGATTCATCCTTCATCCTGACTGGAATGCCTCTCCTTCCTCCATGGCATTTACACAAGTAACTTTTATGCATCCACTTTCAAACTCATTAAATCCAAGTTCATTGTTATGGAGAGCCTGAAACTGCCCCATCCAGTACTGGATGGAATTTAGGAACCAGTCCCAGACGGGACATGACACAGGCACCCACAAGATTTCTGTGTTTGGAAGTAACAGAACAAAACTCACCAACACATATGAAGAACATGCCAACTTCACGCATACAATGGGCAGGTTGGCATTCAAATTTAGTCATGTGAAGCTGTGAGGAAGTAACACTGAGCCACCCAACTTTAAGTTAAGTACAGCCAATGAAAAGAGCAGTTTAAAAAATGTAATGAGCAAAGTATTTTAAATAATTTACAATTGTTTTATTACTGTGTACTGTGTAAAAATTTATAAAAATGAGCAAGCTTTCCCAATATTCAGTGTTAATTATTTAAAGAATTCGCCAGTATTGAGAAGAAATTGGATTTTATATGGTGTCATTTACATTAAGCTCCTTACAAATTAATTGAATGTTTTCTATTTCACGCTTTAAAATAAATTACTTTAAAAATAATTAACTTTTTTTCCAGCATATGTAAAAATTTTCACATCCAATTAAAGAAACTTAACAGCTAATGCCAACATTATCTGCAGTTAAATTTCTTGCTGTCCATAAATAAGATTCTGATATTACTTGCTTCCATTAGAAGATTGTGGGAGTATCTAGCAGTGGAAAGCAGGAATCACATCTGGATGGAACATCAACACTCTGTAGTGTTTCTCGAGATTTATACTCAGTTCTGCTGTCTTTGAATTAATTTTCTGTTTTAATGATTATGTTGTCCAATGTGTCCAGTAGCCCTAGTTAACAAATTATGAGTTTAGTCAGAAGCCAAGTGCCATTTTTCTTCCTTGTTCCCTGTACTGCTGATTATATTTTTCTGAAAAGAAATATAAGAGTGTGCTTTCAGTCATCTGGCATCCCTCTTCATTTTTACATTTGTTCATCTCCCCCGCGGGCGGGGGGGGGCCGCCCCCCCCATGTTCCCAGCTCACTTTTTAATCGGGAGACAAGACCTGAATTATGAAATGTCTTTCCTGTTTGTGTTTCTTCTTTTTCTACAAAATACCAGTTGTTAGTAGATTATACATTTTTATTTAACAGCTTATCATCTTATAATTTCTATTGTCTTCTTTTATCCTGTAAATATGAATTTCTTACATGTCTTCCTGCACATAATAATTGGGTTATCTGTCTGTGAATTTCTTAGGCATAGTCTTAATGCCAGGATCTTCTGCTGGTTGAGCACATTTAGCACTTGCTGCATTTTACATTTCTGTACTTTTTAACAGCTTTGTTAGGCTGGCAATCATTCATTGTTAAATGAATGTGATAGCAGCCATCTCCTTCCTTATAACAGTGAATAGATATCTAAGGTGTGTAATTATTTGACTCCTTTTGCGACTAATAAACGTCTTTACATAAGCTTTGTGCAAGACACTTTGATGCTTAATTTTCTGTCTATTTTACACCAGTTTGTTTTTGTTTCTTTGTCTTACAGCAGAATGTAATTTTGTTGCTTATTAGGAGCTAGGATACCATAAGGAGGTCCTCACTCTGACTTTGTAGATTCAGGTGGGGAAGGTTAAGCCCCCTGTTTTTGTTGGGGTGTTTTGTTTTTTTTTCCATACCACGTGCTGGATTTCGTTTTGGGTCTGTCTGTCCTGCAATGTGTTCTGTGCTTTTATTTTTATTTTTCATTAGAGTTGAAACACTTCCACATGCTTTAAAAGAGGGTCCAGAGCAATTTTTTTTAATCTTGGGGTGGAAGCTGGCATCATACAAAAAACATACAGTCTTTACTTCTCTATATATAAAATCCGACGTCTGTCTGTCTGTATGTCTGTCTGCTTTTCTCAAGAGATCTACTTAATGGATTTAGATCGGTTTTTTTTTCTATAATTTGCTTGAGCATTCCAGTTGATTTTGCGTCCTGTCTCATCGTGCTTAGTATCCTATTTTGCTTGCATTACTGATTTATTTGCACGAATATGAGTGAGACACAGCGGGCCTAGGGGAGGGGACTGGGCCCTCCTTACTCACGCGCCAGCTTAGCTAGCGAACGAGAGAACTACTTAACGGATTTAGATTGGGTTATTTTCAGGAATTTGCTTGAACATTCCGGTTGATTTTGCGACTTTTCTCATCACGCTAAGAATCATAGTTCATAGTTCACTTGCAGTAGCGATATATTTGCGCTAATCTGAGACAGATGCTGCGGGCCAATGGGAGGGGGAAGCATGACGTCAGAAGTGTGGAGTCTTTCTACCTCTGTGTTTTGGAGCGTAACTTGCCTCCGCTTAGCTTTCGATACCTTTTCGTTTTTTGATTTTTAAAGGTTGTCCTGTTTCACTACTACACTGGCAGAGCCTTGGGGAACGGCTAGTATTTGATATAAATACTATGGTTAAAAAGAGTGGCACAGTGGTAGTGTTGCAGCCTTGCAGTAAAGAGACCAGGGTTCACATCCCAGGTCCTCCCTGCATGGAGTTTGCATATTCTCCCCGTCCCTGTGTAAGTTTCCTCCGGGTGTTTCAGTTTCCTCCCACAGTCTAAAGATGTACAGGCTAGGTACATTGTCAATACTAAATTGGCAAAATGTGAGGGTGTGGGTTGGCTCCATAATCCCTGTTGCCATCGGGGTCCTCTCAAACTCACCACCATCAATAACATAACCAAGGATGAGCCACACAAATGATGCCACTCACATAGCAAAGGGTAGGTGTAACAGTGCTCAAGTGTTTTTATTAAAACAATTTTTTTTTATTTTATGAATTTTTAATTTTTATTAAAACAATACAAAAACAAACAAAACAAAGTGCCCAAATAAATAGTGCAGTGAAATCTTTTTCAATAAATAAATAGTTCATTAAAACAGTGTTTGTGGAGGTTAAAAACAATCCCATAAATAATTCATTAAAAATGAGGTTAAAATCCTAAGGCAGGAAGCTTCTCTTTAAAATCAAGTCCCCGGTGCATCCCTTTAAAATCAACGTTTCCTCTGCTTACCCTACCCAGGGCCTCACAGCAGAGGAGACGGCCAACTGACAGGCACAGCCAAGCATCTATTACAGGCCCGGGTCCGTACTGACCATGGCTCTCCAGCAGGGCTTCCCATCTGAGCCAAGCTCCATCCAGCTCCCACTGCCTTCCCTGGACTTACACGGGAGTGACCACTGGGTCAATACTGTTGGATGTCAAGAACTCCTCCTAATTGCATTGCATTGTTTACAGCTTCACTATTACAAAACTTATTAATGGCACTGTATAGATTTAAACTCAAGGCTAAAACCAGTACGATTTCTTGCATCCATCAGTCAATTTTATAACTCCCCTAACCAGTTCAGGGCCACAGAGACTGGAGTCTGTCTTGGCTGCGCTGACTTCAGGTTGGAAAACAACGTTGGGTCCAGTCTGTTATATGAGTCACCCTCACACACATCCACACTTGCACAATTAGTGCCCCAGGTACACTGAGCAAATTTAGAGTCATAAGTGCACATGTTAGGGGATGTGGGAGGAAAATTAGAGTACAGTAGAGTCTCGCTTATCCTACATTCGCTTATCCAACATTCCGTATTATCCAACGTCCCATCGCAAAAAAAAAAAAAAAAACACATCAATCGGCAACAAAAACTGCAAGTTGCGAGTGTGAGCGTAGTCTATTTTTTGTTGCTCCCGATTCTACCGCAGCTAATTACAATGGAACCTCGGTTTGCGAGCATAATTCGTTGTGGAAATGTGCTCGCAGTCCAAAGCACTTGTACAGTATAATCAATGCGAATTTCCCCATAAGAAATAATGGAAACTCAGATGATTCGTTCCACAACCCAAAACTATTCATATAAAAATGATTAATACAACATTTAAGGTAAAAATACATAAAACAAATTAACCTGCACTTTACCTTTGAAAAGAATCATGGCTGGTGTGAGTGAGTTTCTAAACTCTTGTGGGATTCCACCCAACGGTATGAAACGCAGAAGAGCGTCCCAAAGCAATCATAGCCTCCCAGCGCTGTAGCAGTTTGCCATAAAAGCGAACCTGAAAAGATCGTGGACATGCTATAGGCGCCTGCCGTTGATGGGTGATACAAGGAACATTATAAATGCGCAGAGCACAGTATTACTTTCCCCCGACCCTGCCTGACTGCTGTGTCTGTGTATAGGAGAATGGCAGATCCCGCTACAATAAATAACCGCACTGTTGCTGTTTCAAGCTTAATAAAGCTGGTGTTGCTAAAGTACTGAGACTCAGCTTCGGGTTTTTGGGTGCAAGACGGGGACTCACATGTCACAGCACAAACACACACACACATACACACAGTCACAATGCTGTAGTAAACAGTATGCACTCGTACGGATGTTGACTATATGAGTGATGGAGTTAAGGCTCTAGAAACTGCAATTAATTACATTGAGCAACAAGAAGAAGCTACAGGAATCAAGATAATGATGCTGCAAAGATGGTGAGACTTGACAGTGAAGAAACGGCACTCATCAGGAAAGCAGACTACGATCAAAACTGTCTTTACATCATCACAGGACTGAAGTTTTTAAGTACAGTACATACTGTATATATTCAAACAATTCTGTAACTGTAAGTTCATTTTTTCAGTTGATTTATTCTGTTGTTTTGTTGTAAAATATGATTATTAGGTTCATAATGTGTAAAATTATAACATAGTTTAATGTTTAATAGGCTTTTTCTTAACACCTGCCATTATTCAACATTTTCGCTTATCCGATGTTCTGCTGGCCCGTTTATGTCGGATAAGCAAGACTCTACTGTACTTGAAGGAGAAACCACACGGAGCAGACAAATTCCACCAGGCAAAGATTTTAAAGCCAGGACACTTTAACAGTTGTAACCAATGCTCCACATCTATAGCTTTTTTATTTAAAAAAAAAAACTATATAAGAAAACTTTGCTCTGCCAGTTGTGTTTGCCTTGATTGTATAGCGTATCTCATACAGTAACATACATGGAACCCAATCCTTAAATTAGAACTCGCATCCTGCTGTACCTCTCTGAATGTTACCTGTGTGTTGATGGTCAGATGGAGCTTTTTATCCACACCACATTCTGTGTGACTGATTGCATTAATAACTTGTGCCGAAAGTATAATAATAATACATTTTATTTATATAGTGCCTTTCCCATGCAAACCATTACAGAAAAAACATAGGTCACAGAACTATTAGAGGGAGTATGTTTAATTTTATATAGAAAGGCGAGGAGCACTGTGTAGGAGAAACTAGATGAATGTTATATTATTGTAATGATATTTCAAGAAATAGCTAATAGCATACCAAGTAGATCTGGCACACACTTATATCTGAAGTCCATCCATCCATTTTTAAACCTGCTTAATTAATTTTAAGGGCTTTAGTATTAGACATAAGGCAGGAACAAGCCCTGAATGGAATTTGTAATTAAAAGAAAAAAAGCTATATGGGCAAGAAAAATGCACTGACTTTTATCCTTTACTTACACAGATAGTTAAGTGGCTGAGGGATCCCAGTGGCATACTTGATACGGGTGGTTTCCTTGGGCACATCACAAGTACAGAACCAGCAATTAGTCATCGGGGGTTTATTTAGTTGCCTAGGGAGAATCACCTAAGTGGAGACTCACAGACCAACAATAACCACACACAATAATCACAACTACCTGGGAGCTCCTAAACCATAGGACCCTGTGTTGAAATGATATTTTAGGAATATTTTGTAAAGCTGTACACAAATATGCTTCATATTTACATTATCACACAGGAATTTGAAGAAACATGAAATGAACATTTATTGAATTCAGAGTGGCGGCACACTGGTAGTGCTGCTCCCTCACAGTAAAGAGATCAGGGTTCACGTCCCAGGTCCTCCCTGCATGAACTTTGAATGTTTTCCTCGTGTCTGTGTCGGTTTCCTCTAAGTGCTCCGGATTCCTCCACAGTCCAAATACTTGCAGGTTAGATGGATTGACGATATCAAATTGGTCCTAGTGTGTGGGTGTGTGTGTGTTCGCTCGGTGATGGACTGGGGCCCTGTCCAGGATTTGTTCCTGCTTTACACCCTATGTGACCCTGTTCCCCACGACCCCCGTGACCCTGTTCAGGACTAAGCTGGTTAGAAAATGACTGACTGAATTCAAAGTGATTTATCTCTTAATGATGCTGAGAAATTGCATTACTTCAATTGAGATAAAAATGTTTTGCTGCTGATTTTCGCTTGTACTCTGCATTTGATGCTTCTCGTTTCAGTGTCCAACACCAGTCTGCAAGCATTGTTAGATTCCACTTGCCCTGATGTTGCTTTTCCATTGTTCCAATATTCTGGCGAAACCTTTTTTGTTCATCACTGGACTGCACCAAGATTAGCAGAGAAGACGTCCAAAACTTTATTTGTCTCCAGGTTGAAATTTGGCTTTTTACAGAATCTCTTTTAATAAATAAATGCATAACTAGATATATAGTGAGGCATTATGCAGACATATTGCTGTTGACAAAAAGGAGCCCCCATAGCGTTCCTTGACACGCTGCTGCTGAATAATTCTTTGGCTGAAAGTCCTCAGTGTTAGTGTGTCAGAGAAAGGATGTGCAGCATCGTTCATAATGGCACTCAGTTTTGCTTTAATTCACTCCTTTGCTACAGCCTACATTGGGTCCAGAGTGCATCCATAAGCGAGCCTGCCCTTTTAATTAGCTTGTTGATTTGGTGGGTCTCTCCTGAAGTGATGTTACCAGCCCAGCACACTACAGCTTAGAAAATCACACTGGTCGTCACAGAGTTATAGAAGATGTGAAGGATGTCACTTTCCACATTAAAGGAGCGCAGTCTACTAACCAAATAAGAGTCTGCTCTGCCTTTTCTTCTATAGTTCCTCCTTGTTCCGAGACCAGTCCAACCTGCCATTGATGTGGACCCTCATGCACTTGTAGGCATAGACCACCTCTATAGCCACTCCCCAAATAGTGACTAGATATAGAGGCTGTTTGGTGTAGTGAAAGTCAGTAACCAGTTCCTTAGTTTTGCTGATGTTAAGGTGTTCTCCACCCAATTACTAAAAGATCTCCCGCAACTCCTCTGTTCTGTCTCATCCCCTTTATCAATACATCCCATAAGGGCAGAATCATCAGAGAACTTCTGTAAGTGACATGATTTGTTTTTTGTTTTTTGTTTTTTTTATAGTTGGAGGTGTACAGAGTGAAGAGAAAAAGTGACAGGATTGTTCACTGTGGAGCTCCAGTGTTGCTCAAATCCGTATCAGAAACACAGTCCTTGAGTCTCACAAACTGCAGTCTGCCCGTCAAATAGATCTTTACCGACATGTAGTACTTCGTGATTTTGTATGCTTGAAGCATGTTGTCAACCAGATAGGCGTAGTTTGTCCATCTGTAGTTTCCAAGAAAATTCTCAACAACATCCTTGAATGCCTTCATTGCTATTTCCTCCATCCCCACTAGCAGATCTTCAAACCTCTTAACACTGATGAACATTAGAACAATCTAGACAAGAATAGGCCATTCAGCCCAACAAAGCTCACCAGTCCAATCCACCTAATTCTTATAAAAATCATTGTTGAGTTTTGAAAGTTCCTTAAGTCATACTGTCTATTGGACTTGTACTGCACACATCAGGGTGCTACATAACCTCACATTCTGTTAGCCTTCTAAATGGTTTCTGAACACTGTCTGCTAGTTGATAGTGTCAAGTCCACTACCACTCCTAAATCCTTCTCTTCAGGTGTACTCTCGATTTTCAGACTTCCATTGTGTTATTCAGAAAATATTTCTGACTTGTGGACCATCAAAAATTTCTTCCTTAATCTTGGAATCAGTTATGTGTGGAAGCATCTGTCTGAAATATCAAAATCCTTTACCTTCCTTGTTCATCATGTGTAGAAAAACTTTCATCAGCTCAAGTTTTACTTGAACAATATTTTGTTTGTTCAGCAAATGGGTTACATGGTCTGTCCTAGAACCAAATGCTTATGGAGTGACATGTTCTTCTTAATGTAATGAGACTGTTTAGCATCGTAGTGGGTAGCGCTGCCGCCTCGCAGTTAGGAGACCTGGGTTCACTTCCCGGGTCCTTCCTGCGTGGAGTTTGCATGTTCTCCCCGTGTCTGCGTGGGTTTCCTCTGGATGCTCCGGTTTCCTCCCACAGTCCAAAGACATGCAGGTTGGTGCATTGGCGATTCTAAATTGTCCCTAGTGTGTGTTTGGTGTCTGTGTGTGTGCCCTGCCCGGGGTTTGTTTCCTGCCTTGGGCCCTGTGATGGCTGGGATTGGCTCCAGCAGACCCCAGTGACCCTGTATTTAGCATATAGCGGGTTGGATAATGGACTTTTTAGCATGGATGTCCCAATTTAAAATAAAACAACAGTACTTGGTATATCTGAGCTGCAGTCCTATTAGCAGTGCCACTTCCTTTAGATATCCACAGATTTTCTAGTTGTACGTGTTGTACTGTATATGTATATTTATAATATGAGAGGAAATCACAAAAATAGGTGATTGCAATTAAACAGTATGTGATAGGAAAACTTTATCAGAGCTTGATCGACAGGCCAAAATACATAAGATGCACCCAAAAGTGTTCAAGAAGTCAAATCCTTCATTGTCCACAATAATTATTTTTATAGTGTGGCACAGTGTCACAGTTGTGAGTGCTTTTGACTTACAGGTCGACCATCTTGAGGCTGCGTCTTGCAATATGTGTGAAGTTCTTCAGTACCTGCATGGCTTTCTTGTCCACATCCCAAAGATGTGCATTTTAAATTGATTGGTGATTCTAATTGGGTGTGTTTGTCAGTAGGCTCCTGTTTTGTGCCTGCTGCTGTGAAACACACCAACAGTTTTGGTCCTTGAGTTTAATTGAGCAGAATGGAAAATTTCATTATTTTTATGATTTTGTTCCTCTTAGATTGTTTATGGGGGTCAACAGTTATCCCTGTTGACCTCGCTAAACACTGAACTCTTCTTTGTTTTACACTGTCTACTTATGTCATCTTCCTCTTTGTTTTATCTTATTACTATGGCTCGAACAGCTGTCCAACCCTTATGTCATCAGTACAATTATATTACTCACTGAAAACCTCTCATAACATTATATATAACATAACACTCTCCACTAATCCAATTCAGGGTCAAGAGGTTCAGCCTTGGCTCTGAGGCAGGAAGCATCTCAGAGGTCGCTCACACACACATCTACACCCACACTCAAACAGGGCTAACCTGACAAGTGAACCAGAGTGTCCAGAAGAAAACCCACACAGACATGGGGAGGACATGCAGACTCCACATGTACAATGTCCAGCTGTAGAATATGAACACAGGACACTGAATCTGTGAGGTAATTGTGCTAACCACTGTGCCACCATACCACTCACGATGAGAAATTCAAAATATATTATTAATGAAGATGAAAGAAATTTCTTAGTATGAGACTCTATTTACTTAATTAATCAAACTATTTAGCACTTGCGTGTTGAAAAATCCAAATTGCTTTACTTGTCATAATAAACGTTTTATTTAGTGCTCTGTTCCTGAGAGGAGCTGTGCCACCCCATAACAGTGGACTGTCCTATTTGTTGTGGTGGAATGAAAATGCTTGCATTTCATATCATTTTAACAGACTTCACCCAGCATATTTCACACCTCTTCATTTGCCAACCTAGCATCAATTATCACAGTCTGTGCCATCAAAGGAGGGCTCACACTGTGCGTGTTCAGTTTGACACTTTTTTTTTTAGCTTTAACCCTGTAATACCTTTTCCTTCTTCTTCTTCCACTACTTCTTCGTCTTCTCTCTATTCTATGTGGGGTCAATCTGCTTGTTCTGCCTTTTCAAACAGCTCAGTCCTGCACCTCCTTGCCTGTCAAGCCCTTTTCTTCCAGATCTTCTTCTGGTTTATCCATCCACCTCCACTTTGGCTTTCCTCACTTTCTCATCCCTTTGATCATCATTATCCCTTGTGTATTCTGTAATACCTTTATCATTTAGATTAATAGTAAAAATATGAATTTAATAATAAAGTTATCATATGGTCTTAAATGACCTGGACAGTATGATTAGGGCTTCTGCCTCACTTGTTCAGCAGCCTGGGATTGAATCTAATGCCCCTTTATCTTCTGTGTACCATTTGTATTGAGTTGCTTTGTCTTCTTGTAGGTATTTCAGACCTCCTCTCACAACCCCATAGACATTCTTTTAGGTTAATTGGTGGTTATAATCTGTCTGCATATGTTGGCTCTGTGATGAACCAGCTCTTCTGTCCAGGGCCCATTCCTGCCATCTGCCCACTGCTGCTTGGATATGCTCCATCCCTAAGACCCTGAATTAGAATAAGCAGCTTTCAGAAAGTCATGTTATGATAATCCAGCATTAGTTTCCATTTTATTCCCAGAGACAATCACATTGTGCTGCTTTGCTTTACAATGATGTAAAAAAAATTTTTGTGAAAGGTTTAGAGAATGGGTGGGTCACTGGTGTAGTGGTGGTTGCTGCTGCTTCACGGTTTTATGACCGTAGTTGCTGTCTGTGTGGAGTCTGCCCATTTGCCTTGTACCAGGGTAGTCTGGTCTTCCTTGATATCTGTCAGGTGAAGATAATGTATGGCTGCTATGTGTGTGTGTGGTAGAGTAGCATCTCATACATGGTTGGCTGTTAATAATAATCATAATAATAATAATTCATTACATTTATATAGTGATTTTCTCACTATTCAAAGTGCTACCACATAGGGAGGACCCGGGATGCAAACCTATGCTCTTTTTACTGCAAGGCAGTAGCTCTACCACTGTGCCACCTGTGTCGCTGTCTTGAGTCAGATCATGTCCCAGTGGAGCTGAGATCTTCTTTGGCCTTCCAAGATCCTAACTTTAGATTCTGCACTTTGGAATATGAACGGAAGTCTAGCTTATTATAAAAATGATTGCTGTCTTTTTATCTGACACAGTTCATAAATGTCTGTAATACTTTTGATCTGTTGAGTTCCATCAAGTGGAGCAGAATGCCTATTGCTGCCCTTATCGTAAAGTTGCCAGTTGAACCAACTCAACCAAGAATCATAAAATTTACATTAAATTGTCTACACACTAAACTATTTCACTTGCTTTGCCTAGTGGGGTCTGGGTGGTCTCGTGGCCTCTGAACCCCTGCAGATTCTGGTTATTTTCTCCAGCCCTCTGGAGTTTGTTTTGTTTTTTTCTTTGTGTCTTTTTCTGTCTTCCTGGCCATCGGACCCTACTTTATTCTTTGTTGCTTAGTATTGCCTAATCTTATTTTTATATTTTTCTTTTTTCTTTCTTCTTCTTGTAAGGGAATTTGTATGAATTTGTATGAAAATATATACACTAGTATATTTCAAAATTGGGGCATGATTATGGAGTTTGCCCATAGTCTCTGTGTTTCTCATGTTCATTTCTTCAGTTGTTCCAAATAGGATCAATAGAAGGAGCTGCTGGTTTGGAATGACATTTTTGGAAAAGAATTAAGTGGTTTCACTAAGCCTTCTTTTGGTCTTTTATTTTAATCATAAACTAGAACTGTAAAAAATAATATAACAGATACAAATCTTGTGACATGAGGCTGGCCAGTGGTCCTCTTGACTAACATTCACACTTGGGCATTGATAAAAAAAAAATTTGGACATAAGCCTCAGTAGGCTTTGTGCTCTATGAACCAAGTTACCCAAACTATTCTATAACATTTCAATAATTATTTACTGCTCTGATGCTGATCTTTCTGATCATAAAATAGGTCATTACAATAGCAATTGACAAGAACAATTCTTAATTAATTGCAGAATTATGGTATTTGAGGGTTCCTCTAGATTGTCTCTTTCTCATGCACAGTTTGGCTCAAAAACTAATCAGCACATCGTCATCTCATAACAGGCTTAAGTTTCAAGTTTGGTATATTCCCATCCAGCCGTTTTAGCTCTAAACCGACCTGAACAACCTGTGACACACAGACAGACACACATCTATCATCGAGATATCAATGTTTGCGGTATCAGGGAACCCTAAAATGTCGAAAACCGGAGATTGAAGTTTTTGACGAATCTAAGGCTTTCACTCCTCCCCCATAGACGATATGTTATGGTGGGAGAGAGGGCTAAATGGAATAAAGCAAGTTCACCTCTTAATGTGCCTCTTCACATTGAGGAAGCAGGCTTCTGACCCAACTGCTCCTGCCATTAAAAGGCCAGTAAGTGCAAGTGCTGAAAAGTGTGCCAGGTCTGAAGAGAAGAGGATTGTGCCCATAAAGGAGGTGAGGTGGTGCAGACTTCGAATAAACCAGTGAAAGGCTGTAAACCAGTAAGACTGTAAACCAGTACACATAGTTTGAAAGAAATTAAGCATGTGGGAAGTGTTGCTGTATTGCTGTACAACTTGATAAAAAACAAATCAAAGTCTCTAAATAATACCAGCCTATGCTAGATTGCTACTTTTGTTTAGGTGTGTATCAGGGCTGGGCTGGGTAAGTTAGGGAAAGTAGGAGCTCCACATGTGATTTACTTGAATTCTGATGGTTGCTACCAAATTACAGAAGGTGATCTCTATTTATTATTATAAGTGCAAGTCTTTATCGTTTCATCTTGATAAATGATTAAGTAATATTATCCACTATGTGTGGTTTTGAGGGAAAAAAACTACACCTTTAAACTGAAGCTGCATGACGTTCACCATCCTCCAATCAAACCACATCACTATGCAAGATAATGTTTAAGCAAATCTATATACTGTACAGTATACAAAAATTGAATTTCTATCTGTCTGTTAGAGAAAAACACGAAAACCTCCATATCTGCTTCAACAAATCTTTGCAGATATTTCTGGAATAGTCTAACTTACAATATAAGCTAGTAAAAGTTTTAATTTTAATAGTAATAGTAAATTTTACTTATGTAGCGCTTTCCCCATGTTCATGGTGCTTCACAGACCCTCATACAATACAATACAATACAATACAGTTTATTTTTGTATAGCACAAAATCACACAGGAAGTGCCGCAATGGGCTTTAACAGGCCCTGCCTCTTGACAGCCCCCCAGCCTTGACTCTCTGAGAAGACAAGGAAAAACTCCCAAAAAAAACCTTGTAGGGAAAACTGGAAGAAACCTTGGGAAAGGCAGTTCAAAGAGAGACCCCTTTCCAGGTAGGTTGGGTGTGCAGTGGGTGTCAAAAGGAGGGGGTCAATACAATACAATACACAGAACAGAACAAATCCTTAATACAGCATAAAAATAAAAATTTTAGAAGTACGGAGCAGAATTTAACAGTAGATGATAACACATAATAAGATTTGGATATTTTTAGAGTCCTGGAGACCTCATCCATCAAGCTGCCTCCCCCATTTGGCCATTCCACGGCTGAAACAGTGCTGGGCCAGCCAATCCGATGAAAGGGTCCCTCTTTCCCATGATTCCTGTGATCCTCCATCAGGGATGACTTTACCATAGGCAGGCAAACAACTTGGCAGGTGGGCCATGGCACCAATTGCCACATTTGAGTACCGAGAACAGAAACAGAATAGGTGAGGGTTAATATTCAATTATAACTATCATGTTACTTATGTTTTAGTGCTAATGACTAACAACAGAGATGCAGTCTGTACAGTTAATCAGCAGCTCTAGTCAGGATATGCTAAACTGAAGTAGTGAGTCTTTAGCCGGGATTTAAAGGCTGAGACCGAAAGGGGCATCTCTTATAGAAGCAGGAAGACCATTCCACAGTTTAGGGGCCCTGTAACTAAAAGCTCGACCTCCCACTGTTATTTTATTAATCCTTGGAATCGTAAGCAGACCGGCATCTTGAGATCTTAATGTGCGCTCAGGTTTGTAAGTCATGATAAGTTCAGACAAGTAAGCCGGACCTTGGCCATTTAATGCTTTATATGTTAAAAGGAGGATTTTGAAATCTGCCCAAAATTAACCGAGAGCCAGTGTAAGGATTTAAGAACTGGAGTTATGTGTTCATATTTTCTTGTTCTTGTAATAATTCTTGCAGCCGCATTTTGGATTAACTGGAGGCTGTATAAAGAACAGTTTGAACAGCCAGTGAACACCGCATTGCAGTAGTCAATCCTACTAGAGATAAATGCATGAATTAAGAAATAATAGAAATAAAGAAATAGCAGGTATATGTAACATTGGATTCAGATGTTTCCTGAACAGAACATTAAAACTGATAGATACAGGAGATACAAAGCAGTAAGTAGAATAAAAGACAATAAACCAGAGTAAAATATTAAATTCAATACTAAAACAAAATTATCCTGGGCATCTAGACAGATAGGAAGACTGAAAGGGGGTCAGAATGTCAGGTTAAGTTAAAAGCCTTCCTGAACAGATGAGTTTTAAGTTGTTTTTTAACAGAATGAGTGAAGTCGGCTGATCTAATTAATTTTGGGTGGTCATTCTAAAGTCTGGGCACTATAAAACTGAAGGCCCTGTCACCCATAGAGTGCAGGTTAGTGTGAGGTACAACAAGATTACCAGAATCGCAGGACCTTAGTGGGTGAACAGGAGCATAGCAATGGAGAAGGTCACTGATGTAGTCTGGTGTGAGACCATTTAAAGTTTTCTACGTTAATAATTGAATTTTATATTCAAATCTGTAAGACCACAGGGAGCCAGTGGAGGTGAAGCAGGATGAGTGTTATGTGCTCACTGTTGCTGGTGTTAGGACTCTTGGGGCAGAGTTTTGAACTAACTGGAGATGTGATATAAGATTAGATGTGGCACCTGCCAGTAGGGAGTTACAATAATCGATGCAGGATGTGATAAAAGCATGGGCAGGTTTCTCAGCATGAGAAAAGCAGAGGACTGAGCGAATGTGGGAAATGTTACGGAGGTGAAAGTAGGAAAGTTTCTTAATGTGGTTTATGTGGGTGGAATAAGAAAGGGAGCAATCAAAAATGACACCAAGATTCCTTGTATTAGAAGAAGGTCTAATGAGATCACTGTCAAGAGTGAAATTTTCTATGTGTAAATATCTAGGAAAAAATACAAACTGATGCAATCTCACTAAAAGTTGCCAGTATCAGCTGAAATAATATAACAGCAACAACATTTTTTTTCTTGTATAGCCCAAAATCAGACAAAAGAATGGCTCAATGCCATGTTTTTGACAGCACCCCAGTCTTGATTCCCTAAGAGGAGAAGAAAAGAAATTCCCAAAAGAAAAAAAAAACCTGTAGGGAAAAAATCTTGAGAAAGGTAATTCAGAGAGAGACCCCCTTCCAGGAAGGTTGGGCGTGCAATGGGTGTCATTAAATGGGGTAAATTCAACACACTAAACAGAACACAAGTGATCCTCTTCACAGAGGCCACCTTAGAAATACAATACAACAGTACAAACTACTTTGTTCTTGCAAAGCGCTCCTCACCAAGTCAGACACAGAGCGCCACCACAACTCTCCTGGTAAAATGCAAGACTAGATTATACCATTCAGTAAATACAAAATTATCACATATAAGGATATGGATTTGTTCAAATACATGTAAAACAATGTAGAAACTAATTAACATAAATAAAAATAACAAGATCTGTCCTTCAATTAATTGTAGAACCACAGCCAGATTATAGAAAAAGAAGTCAGACACAGTCAGAGTCCTGGAGACCTCAGCCAACTAGCCAACTAATTTAACTTATAGTTAATTAACAGCACAACATATCCCCTAGTTGGCAAAAACAGGTCATTAGTCTGCCTTTTTGAAATTAGAACATATGAACATAAGAAATTAAAAAAAATTAGGTGAGACCATTCAGTCCATCAAGCATTTTGTTTAGCTAACAAGCTAAGATGTTCCGATATTTCAGCCAGATACTTTTCAAAGGTTATCAGTGTTTCTGCTTCAGCTACATGTCTCAGTAGTTTGTTCCAGATTCCCACAACTTGTTGAAGAAATGCTTGCTGGCTTCAGTCCTAAATGTGATTCCCCTTACTTTTCAAAGGTATCCTCGAGTACGTGATTCACTATTAAATTAGAATTCTGCTGGATCTGCCTTTGAAAAGTTTGAAGACTTGTTTAAGGTCCCCATGCTGTCTCCTCTACTCGAGACTAAACAGTTTTTCTACCTGAGTCTGTCAGAGTAGGACATGTCCTTAAGTCCTGGGATGCACCTGGTTGCTCTCCTCTGCAAGCTGCAAGTGCTGCTATGTCTTTCTTGTAGCACTCAGTGCTCCAGCTGCAGTCTTACTAGTGCCTTATATAATCTGAGCATAACTTCTCTTAATTTATATTTAACAGTTTTTACTGTATAATTTAACATTTTATTTTATTTTCAACTGCTTCTGTAGATTGCTTAGAAGATAAATATGTTCTGTCAACATAAAACCCTAAACCCCTTTTTGAGGATTTAGGTTGTGTTTGGTTTATAATTCAACACCTCTAAATTTGTTATATACACTTTCAGACTCAGTATTTTCAGTATTTGTTTCTTCTTCTTCTTCCTCTTCAGCTTTTCCCACTACTGATCAACCTTCTTTAACAACTTGGTCCTGCACTTCCTCGCCAGTCATGCCCTTTTCCTTCAAATTTTTTAATATGTATTTGCTGTTTTTGATTTTATTTGTTGCACATTGGTTACCGCTCCTGTCACACAACTCCAGACACATTTATTCAAATTCTGGCCCTGCATCTGCTCCCCATGTTTCATTTTGGCTTTTCCTTCAAATACTTTTTTCTTCAACATCCCAAACATTTGTGTCCGTGGTTGTGGGTGAGAGTAGGCTCTGTGCTAGACTTGCTATCATCCACTGTTGATTCCTGCCTTTTCAAACTATAAATTGTTTTAAGAATGGCAGAAATTTCAAAAGGATCTCAAGGTTAGCCGGCAGGAGACAAAAAGAATAGATAAGCAGATAACGTTCTATGTGGGGTCCCTCAAAGATCCATCCTTGGGCCCATTACTTGTTCTGATTTATTCATATGACATTGATTCTGGTGTAGTTAGTAAACTTGTGACATTTGAAGGCGATACTAAAATTGGAGGATTAATAGATGCTGAGGAAGCAGCAAAACTAATTCAAAAAGACATGGACAAGCTTTAGAATCGGACAAACACTTGGACAATGCAGTTTGATGTAGAAAAATACAAAGTGCTACCCATGGGCAAAAGGAACATCAATTATAAATACTGTGAGAACTAGCCCAAACACCACCAGACAGACACCTGGTACTAGTATAACACACGCTTTTTATTTTTAATAAAGTCCCCAACACAGTCCCGCACAGCACACAGTGCTCCCGCACCATTCACCCTTACACAGGCCTTTAAACGTCTGTTGGCCGCCTTTCTTCCTCTCGCTGGAGCTTCGTCCTTCTCCAGTACCCAACTCTCGCTCTTGACTGTAGGAAGGCGGCCCCTTTTATAATCACCCGGACGTGCTCCAGGTGCTCACTGATGTCCTTCCGGCGGCACTTCCTGGTGTGGCGGAAGTGCCGCATGAGCACCCGGAAGCACTCCGGGCGTCCCTGAAAGGTCCTTCCTCCACCTTCACAGGTGTGGCGGAAATGCAGATCTCCTGGGCTCTATGAGGCTTGGGGTGCTCGCTGGCAGTGGCAACGGGCCTCAACGGTCCATTCCCATGGTCCCCGCACTATCCTGGGCGGTTGCCCCCTCGTGTCCCAGGGGACATATAGACTGCCTCCCGGTCCTTCCAGTCGTCCCGGCTGGGTCTGGCTCCCAGCCTTCTTCCATAATACAAAATGAGGGACACTCTCCTAAAGGAAGCAACCTCTGAAAAGTATTTAGGGGTTTTTGTTGGCACATCATTTTCATCTAAATAATGTGCAGAAGCAATTAAAAAGGCAAGTAAAATTTTAGGTTATATCACAAAATTTATTGAATATAAATCTTAGGAAATTAGACTATATGATGCACTAGTGTGCAATACTTACCACGGCGTAATAAAAACACAGCAGCACTTGAAGCTGTACAGAGACTGTTCAGGGCTTAAGAACATGTGCTACTGTGACAGAGATGAACAATTAAACCTATCTAGTCTCAAGCAAAGAGACTGTGTGTGGACCTAATCCAATCTTCAAAATTCTCTAAGATATTGATAAAGTAGAACAAGCAGAATTCTTTCAGCTAACTGGTGAATCACATACTCGAGGACATCAGTGGAAATTAAAGGGAAGTGCATTTATGACTGGAGCCAGTAAGCACTTCTTTACACAAAGAGTTGTGGGAATCTGGAACAAACTATCAATCCATGTAGTTTGAGCAGAGATCTTGACAACCTGTGGAAAGTATCTGGATGACGTATTGGGACAGCTTAGCAATTAGCTAAACAAACGAGCTTCATGGGCTGTAGGGTCTTCATCTCTTATGTTCAAAACAATTAAAAAAAACATACATTTGTGAAGTCTGAAAGTCAGTCTATCAAATATAATTTAATTAGGGAGCAAACCGGAAATTGTAGTCATGTATGCTCAGTTGGGAACTTTAAAAAAAAAAAAAAAAACTCCTTCTTTTAAATTCCTTTTGAAGGGAGTCTTCCCTTTTATTGTTTAGAGACAAGAGTTTGTGCTGAAACCTTGGCTTTTAAATAAGCCCTGTCTGAAAGGTCACCAGTTGATGTATGTGCAGAGACATGCTGTAATCATGAAGCATCTTTGACTAAAACATGTGGCATGAAACACAGCCTGACATCATTAAGGCAGCAGCAAACAAAAGAACAAAAACGATAAATGAATTAAACATGGAAGAACTTCCAAAATAGTGCCAAAATACATTTAACTCTTTGAAGATCCTGACACTGGGAAATGAACTCTAGCCTCTCAGACTTGGATTAAATTAAGAGGATGTGAAGAATTTTATTGTACTGACTGAGTGATTTTGTTTGATTGATAATGGTTCTGTAATCCTTTTTTGCTTTGTAATTTTCCTTGCAGTGATGCATCCTTTTAATAGTGGTGGACAAAATAAGGATTAAGCCGCCTGTCTATTTTTCATACCTGCTTTTTGCATTAGGGGATCATAGCAAATCTGAGCCTAGCCTGGAGGTGTATAAAGGAAGATGAGAACCAACCTGGAATGGGGCTTCAGTCCTTTACGGTGGATACTCATTCCTACCTCGACAAGTCAGAGATTGCATTTAACCATAGCTCCTTAAGATCTGGGTGAGACGTAAAAAACCTAATGTGGCTACCAGGGGGTGCATCAGCTCCCCAACTCCAACACAGGCAGATGTGGACACAAGTTCAGAACACACTATTTTTTACATTTTTCCAGTGGGAAAAGCCTTCCCCATTTCCCACCCATGCAGCACAGTTCCCAACACAATAAACACGGCTCACACCAATGTCTTTTCTTCTCTCTTCTTCTGCTTTTCTCTATCTGTCTCAGTTCAGCTCCACTCTACCTGGCAAGTTTTGACTTCCACCTCCCAACTGTGGCTCCTGGAATGAAGGTGGGTGTCTCCTTTTATGTTGCACCTAAGGAGTACTCCAGGAGGCTCGTTAGCGAGACCCGGGAAGTACTCCCGGGTGTGGCAGGAGCCTGACAACATAAGGCTATGCAGCTTCCCTTGGCTGCACCCACCGAACACAACAGGGCTGTCCCAAGCTCCAAGTCCCATGTTGCCCCGTGGGAATTCTGGGCACCGCTGCTATGCAGGCGGACTGCCATCTAGCGGCCCGAGGGAGGTACCGTCCTGTGTTTGTTCTCTCCCCCGGTCCTTCTGGTTCATTGGCATCTTGGCTGGGTAAGGGCCCTGGCTGTCCGCCACACTGGACAGTTCCCAAAAACTCGCAAACTTCATGCAGTTAACCAGGCTAGGCCACGGGAGCTGCAATGCACCACACTGTTCAGCTACTGTAAAATAAATTAAAGCTTAAATTTTGAATTTTTTTTTCAACAAATACCTAATTTCAAGTCTTTCTTATCTTTAGAATCGCATCAGTTTCTTCCTACTTTTATAAATTAAAATAAATATCATGCATAAAATTCCTAATTTTCTCAGCATTTAGAAGATCCCACAAGTTGTTTTAAGAAGAAGCAGTTAGCACCAGATGGATGAAGTAAAGCAGAAGCTGTTAGATGCTCATAGTTTTCTGCTGAGTAACGTGCTTGGGTAACATCCAATAGTGCCTGAGTAAAACAGGAAAATATTACCTTGACAGAAAAATTAGCATTGCCTTTGTTGCAGATCTTGTAAGAGGCGTAATTACTGTACATCTTCTATAAAGAGGAATTTAGTGTTCTCTGCCAAAATGAAACTTGTACTAAAGCTCAGTTTCAGACAATATGTGAAATACACCATTACATCAGAGAAAATCTAAATATTCTCAGTCAGCAATTGTCATCTGTAACTGATACCAGTTGATGTGTCTGTTTTTCATAGCAGAACACTTCTAATTTCTTTGTGCTTAGTACAACATTTAGTACTGTGTCGCACACAAACTATTGTAAATTAATTTCTTCTATTTTTAATTTTAGGGCTCTTGTATCCTAGATTTAATATTTTGACTTATTTAAAATATTTATTAAAATTGGTGTAGAAGAAAAGTTTTCATATTGATGAAGGAGAGTTAAAATAGGGTGTATTGATAAGGGGGATGAGACAGAGGAGTCAGATGGAGAACTTTGTTTCTTTTTGCAAAGATCATTTTTCTGCAACTTGACATCAGCAAAACCAAGGAACTGGTTATTGACTTGCCCTGCACCAATGAGCCTTTACGCCCAGTCACTATTCAGGGAGTGGATGTTTTGGTGGTTCACTCCTTTATGTATTTGGGGGTCCACATCAATGACAACTTACACCGGTCTCATAACATGAATGACCTACATAAGAAAAGGCAGAGCAGACTCTTTTTTTCCTTAAGAAGCTGCATTCCTTTACCGCGGAAAGTAACATCCTTCACATTTTCTATAACTCTGTGATGGCCAGTGCAATTTGTTACACTGTGGTGTGCTGGGCTGGTAACATCTCTTCAAGAGAGGCCCATCGAATCAGCAAACTAATTAAAAGGAAAGCTCAATTATAGGGTACACTCTGAACCCCCTGGAGGTCGTAGCAAAGGAGCTGCTGGAGCACATCCGGGTGTGCCATAAAAGGGGCCGCCTCACTCCATTCCGGAGCCAGAGTCGGGTGGAAGAGGACGGAGCTTGTGAGGAGTGGAGTGGAGACGGCAGAAGAAGGGAAAGGTCTGTGAGCATTGCGTTGAGGAATAAAACGTGTGTGGTTTGGACATCTGGCTGTCTCAGTGTCTGTCTGTATCTGAGGCATCTTTCACAGTAGCTACTTGGTCTGTAATGTTTTAGAAATGCATATCAAGTTTTTATCATGATTATTTTACTTCTTAATGTTTCTGTTTTGCTTCTGTTTGTCTCTTACAGCTTTAACTCAGGCCACTTTAGTTTCTGTCTGTGGCATTGGGGTTTAATGAACTGCACAGTCCTGCTGGTCATTTAGTCCCAAAAACTCAAAATAACCTAGTGACTGCTAAATGCCTAAAAATAACATACAACTCATTTTTCAAAAGCCCTTCAATAGATATGTTACACACTGTTATGTTTGATATAAGTGGTATTTTTCATTAATTCAATTTTGTTTTCTTAAATAGTTTCTAAAGTACACTTTAGATCTAGTAATTAGTAATTGTTTTGGACAAACAAATTTATTTTCATTACTACTGAAATTTGTTAAGGCATATCCCTTTGGAAGCACTTCCTGGTCAAGTGGAAGCCCTGCAAAGAAGGGATCATGGATCCCTACAACTGCCCTTAATGGCACCCACAGAATCCAACAAGGGTGCCCCATGAGACTACAGTTCCCAGCATGATTTGTGATTGTCCATACACGTAATGTCTCCCTGGTATGCTGCCACTTAGCATGCTGGGGGAGCATGTAGCACTGACAGGTTGTTTGACCCTATCCTTGCATCACACTGACCTCCTGGCCAGGTATTGAACCTTAGTTCAACCCTGCACAGATGCCACCTTCTGCCAACCTCCTGGCTAAAGCAGGGAATACCCTGCCACCCTTCCTATCCATTTGCCACCTGAGCCTTCTGGCTACATAAGAGAAAAGGAGTCCATCCTAGCAGGGGTGAAATATCCATTACTAATTTTTATATATATATATATATATACATATATATATATATATTCAATGCATTCTTAGTCTGAATTACAATCTGATCTGATCAACCCACCCACATGATCAGATTGTGAGTCAGACTACGAATGTATTGAATGTAATTACCCCGATCTACAGACTGTCAAATAAACGAACCACACGCCGTAGCACAACGTGAAAGGCTTCGCCCTCTGACGCTGACATCCGAGGTTCGATTCCCGAGAGGGAGTGCAGTGAGTATGTACGCCTGATGAGCCCAGAATTAGGGCGAAACACATGTCGCATACTCTTTGCATTATTTGACAGTAAAAACTATTTCAACCATATATATAT
>JANRMT010062835.1:23258974-23284296 GCA_026402145.1 Polypterus bichir lapradei
TGTATGTGTGTATATATACAGTATATATATATATATATATATATATAACTGTGTATATATATATGTATATACTGTATATATATGTCTATATTTGTATATGTGTATGTATATGTATAGATATATATGATGTGTATATATATGTTTATATATGTGTTTGTCTGTGTGTATATATATATATATATATGCCAGCAACACTCATGACAATGACAAAACAATTACATTGTCAATCATGTTACGTTATTATTAAAATGTTTCCTTTTCTTTTTACTTCTCCGCTGCCAAGTGCGGGTATTTTGCTATATATATATATATATATATATATATATATATATATATAAATAGATATGACAACAACACTCATATCAATGACAAAACAATTACATTAACAATCAAGTTACGTTATTTTTTTAAATTTTTCCTTTTCTTTTTCATAACTTCTTTAACACAGTACTTCTCCGCTGCGAAGCGCGGGTATTCTGCTAGTATGTAAATAAATTTGAAGTACATTTTGCTTATAACATAATAGTATACAGAAATGTCAGGTTCATATTCAAAGCTAGTTTCTCTTCTCCAATGAGGCTTGCCACAATGTGCAGCAATCTTGAATTAAAAGTTTAAGCTTTGCAAGAGAAATTCTGCTCTATTCCCATACAATAGAAGAACAATCTACTATGTAATAAAACACTATGGTCTGTTTGTCCAATCCCTCTGAGCAATCTGATTGTTCAGTTTGTCTTTGGTGTGATTGGTCAGTTTTGATTTAGTGACGCGGTGAAAGACAAAGTGTGAGTGTGAGATGCACGCGGAGGAGTAAAAGTTTATGAGGCATGCTGAGAGAGTCAAAGACCGCAAGTGTAAAACCAGTTAGGAGGTGAGAAAGGTGCCTTAAAAATGGCAGAGTCTGAGGAGTAGGCTTTACAGGTACGCACTCGAGAGAGTGTGCGTTGGTGAAGAAACATTCACATCCACGCAAATACAGAGGAAGGGCACTGATGGTACACACAGAACAAGAGATAGCAAATATTATTATTTAACTATTCTGTTATCTGTCTTTGACAGGTACGATGGCTACTATAACATAAAAGTAGATCCAAAAAGAAGAAAATAGATTTTGGTTAAAAATATAAAAAAAGGAAAAAGACAAAACTATTGATTTTTAACCAGTAGACAGTGTATCAGTAGTTGCTGTGAAGTCCTACAGATTGTGAAAATATTGTACATTTTTTTTACACACGGAATGAGCTTTGAAGATCTACATTCTTTTCTGCAGATAAAAAAAGATTATAAAGTTTATGATCTGAGACCTTTTCCATTTCTGATAGGCTTTACATTCAGTCATTGTTACATACAAATAGAAATTACAGCAAAACCACAGGCAGTGCATCTTTTTGAATTCTTTTGAACAGCTAAAAGAAGCAATTCAAGCATTTCTAAAATTTATACCTTGAAGAGCCTCCTTGATGTTTCACCCCAGGCATTGTACAATTGTTTTCTTTTTCAGGGAGAGCTCTTTTATCTTCCTGGAATATTCTAGAGATTTTCTAGAATAAAATAATGTTATGTGATAATAATTTTTTTTTGTAGAAGAAATTATCCAAGTTATTTAACAAGCTTAAATCAAAGTGCTTGGCAGATGTACAGAAAAGTTTTACCCACAATATGTGGCATGATAATCCAGTAAACGTTATTCTTGATGAGGAGTCTGTTAAATTTATAAATAGACTGGGCTCTCCTTAGACAGGCTTCTTTATCTATTTAAGGCATTGTGGCTTGATGGTAAGTGCAAAGCTACAGGTCTAATCCCTGTGTCTGACTTACTGAAAGATCTTGAGTCCCTTAACCTGTCCGTGTTCTAAGATAGATAGATAGATAGATATGTAAGGCACTATATGATAGATAGATAGTGTGACAGTAGGGGGCGCTATCGCTCTCCTTGAACCCTCAGGTACCATGCCAGGCACCAGGTAAAAGTGCAATAATTCTTTGTTTTATTATAATAATTATGTGCACCAAGCACCCTCCACTCCACACTACTCAAACCAAATACACACAATAATAAATCAATAATAAACAATCCTCCACTCCCAGACGCGTTGCCCTCCTACCACCCAGCTCAGCTTGTCGTCTGGGAGCTCCCACAGTTCCTTTTATACTCCCTGACCCGGAAGTGTTCCTGCCCAACAGTCCACAAGTCCTTATTCCTTCCGGGTCAGGGTAAATAGTATTTGTCTTCACCCCAGAAGCCCGTCGCTCCTCCTGTGACGAACTTCCGGGTCATAGGGCATAAATGAGTCCACTGGCCTCCTGACAGCGACTTCCAGTGGTCTCCAAGGTATCCAGCAGGGCTGTGCATAAAAACTACATAGGGAGAGCTCCTCCTGGCGGCCTGGGGGTGAGGGCCGGAATATGAAGCCGGCCATCCATCACAATAGATAGATATGTAAGGCACTATAAGATACATAGATGGATGGATATTCTTTCTTTCTTTCTTTTATCCCCAGAATAATTTGGGTTTTTACGGAAGCTCTTTACATAAATAAATAGACAGATAAATATTTATATATACACACTATGGTCTGAACACACACCAAAATGAAATTTTCTGGTTTTCATTAATGATGTGTCTGATTTGAGGACCAAGAAAAATGCTTTCCTGTATCTTTGCCACAGTTATTCCTGAAAGCAACGCTCTGCCACGGATGTCAAACTGTCCAGCTCCGTGTCTACAATAGAGCCTACCTTCCTCACCAGTTTGTCCAGGCGTGAGGCGTCCTTCTTCTTTATGCTGCCTCCCCAGTACACCACAGCGTAGAAAAGGGCACTCGCCACAACCGTCTGATAGAACATCTGCAGCATCTTATTGCAGATGTTGAAGGACGCCAGCCTTCTAAGGAGGTATAGTTGGCTCTGTCCTTTCTTACACAGAGCATCAGTATTGGCAGTCCAGTCCAATTTATCATCCAGCTGCACTCCCAGGTATTTATAGGTTTGTACCCTCTGCACACAGTCACCTCTGATGATCACGGGGTCCATGAGGGGCCTGGCCTCCTAAAATCCACCACCAGCTCCTTGGTTTTGCTGGTGTTCAGGTGTAGGTGGTTTGAGTCGCATCATTTAACAAAGTCCTTGATTAGGTTCCTATACTCATCCTCCTGCCCACTCCTGATGCAGCCCACGATAGCAGTATCATCTGCAAACGTTTGCATGTGGCAGGGCTCCAAGTTGTATTGGAAGTCCGATGTATATAGGCTGAACAGGACCGGAGAAAGTACAGTCCCCTGCGGCACTCCTGTGCTGCTGACCACAATGTCAGACCTGCAGTTCCCGAGATGCACATACTGAGGTCTGTCTTTAAGATAGTCCACGATCCATGCTAATAGTGTTCCAGAAGAAAAAAAAATCATTGTCTAGTGTTGTCAGTTGCTCTTTGCTTATTGAAAGACCACTCCTATGGTAATCATATCCAAGGAACATTTCTGACCAAGTTTCCAAATCACTTCAGGGGTCAGGAGTAGCCTCTCATTTGCTTTGGGGACAGCAGGCTAGAACTTCAGATTTCAAAATGTTCTGCAATATTTGACATAACATTAAAAAAATACTATAACATTAAATTATGTGTGATCAATAACACAGTTGAAAATGAGGGTTGCAAAGGAGGTCTGTCTTGCAGCTGCTTGCAATATCTGAAGGTATGTGTGTTGCTCTGGATACCATGTGCCCTCTAACACATAGAAGGCACTGCCATCTCCAATACCTCCTTGAACTCACTCTTTCTTTGTCTCTTCATCTCTCAGAAAGTGTTTTGCAACCCTTCAAGTCAGCTGTCCTCTAGTGTCCTGAGGGAACATTGGACCCTTAAACCTATGTCACATTAAACGACTTTTCCAGTGATTTTCAGTCGTATCCTTCCATTACATAATCATAGCGAGTCAGAGGCAGACGTCGGTGTGTACCTGTGCATCCAATCGCCTGGACTCAGTCCAGTCTGCGACTCACTATGATAAAATCAAACAGGTTTAATTTTGTCTTTAGTTGTAAAGCTGGGCTTGTGTATGCAGGAGAGATGAAAACCAATGAATGCTCATTTGGAAGTGCAATTCATAGAATGTGATTAGGAATAAGGGGCCCTGCTGCTTTGAACATTGTAAACAGAAGAGAGGCTTGTCTTTCTGGTATCTGTCATTTTGTATCCTAAAACAGAATGAATTAAAAAGAAAAAGGTCTGGGTCTATGGGTGAACTCACCACAGCCATTTATCCTTCATGCAGTGCTTTGTCAGGCAGCAAGGGGGCTTTGGACTTCACAAACAGAAGAAAAGCTTGTCTGTCTGATGTTTTATGTTTTACATATCATAGCAGAATGGAAAAAAAGAATTAAATGCAGAAATTGCAGCTGAACTCACCTAAGCTGTTAACTCTTCATATAGCACTGGCTCTATTGGTTTTTTGAAAGAGGGGCAAGCACAATTTTGCTGGATGGTCAGCACCCAAACAGTAAATGTGACATAGGCATCAATTTTATGCCATTCAAGCTGACATCATCTGGCAAAACAATCAGTGACTGCGTTCGAGGAATCTGACAGACAGTCACATAATGTGACATCGGCCTTACCTTCAAGTTGCATTTCTACCCTAGGACAAATGCTTATGGAGAAGACAGCTTTATTTAAAGTAATGCGACTCTTTAGCAGGGCTCTCCCATCCTCAGTACTTGGGATATCCATGCTGCAATCCCAGTAGCAGTGCCTTTACATTTAGATCACCACAGATCTTCCAGTTATAGTTGTTGTACTGTGTATATATACTTTATAATATGAGAGGAAATCACAAAAATAGGCAATTGCAATAATCTTTATTTTCCCGTGTTACATGTTAAGAAAGAATATTAAAAACAAGGTATTTTTATTGTAAAGTCTGCAATTGTTCATGTGTGTATTACAGTGTGTGTGTTTATTTTTGTCTTTATGCAGCTTTGAATGTTAAAGTGCAATTAAACTAATTGAATTAAATGAAACTGCAATTAAACTAATTAAATTAAGTAATGTTAATGCATTTACCGTTTAAAAATCTTTACGTAGCGACAACTAAACATCAAATAAAGTTAACGATTTATATATTTCAGAATTGCTTAGCCATCTGGGTTATTCTTATTTATTTCATTTTTTCAATTTTTCTCTTCAAATCTGAATTCCCATTCCAAAAGGCTATTAATTAACGAGATGTTCCCAGCATGATTGTGTTACTTCTTTTCCAGGCGAGAACAGAGCAGCAGGTGATCCAGGAATTGACTGTGGAGAGTGTGCTTTCAGTGCTGCCTGCTGTCCCTAAAGGAGCCCCTCAACAGCGGGCAAAAAGAGCTGCCGAGGCACTGGTTAAAACTGCAAATTATTCCCGGCTGATGGCATTGCAGCAGGTGGGCCAGATTGGAAGGTCTGAATAAAGCTTTCATTTTTTTTTTTTGAGATGCTGCTGTAAAGGCTTTTTTATTTGGTATACTTTGTGCGTGTGTGTGTGTGCGTGTGTATGTATGTTTATGTGTCTGCAAGTGTATATACAGTACATCTATACAGCGTGTATTTATGTAACACTGTATCTTTAACACACTGCACACACACATTTTACATATATATATATATATATACAGTATATATATATATATATATATATATATATATATATATATATATATATGTGTGTATAATGTACAATGTGTTAAAGACCACCATTTTTGTCACACTGTTAACAGAAAAGTACCTGCTTTGTATCTCTTATTCCTCTGTTTTGCCTTTTTATGGGCACATCTATCCATCGTGCCAGGGTAATGCAAATAGTTAGGATGCTTCCTCTAATCGTATATTCTGATCTTCTTAACACACTTTTATCATTTAATGCATCTGATTTTATCAAAATTCGTCCCCAGTATTGCTTCCTTTGTTATACTCCTTTACACGGTAAAAAACGTTTACTGAAGAAGACAGTCAGTGGAGCTGGGAGAAATAAAAGAGAAAAGAATAAACATTCATACTTGAGTCATGATCTAGCCTGACTAAAACCTCTTCCAGCATTTACAGCTTTGTGAATTTTCATTACAGATAAGCAATGTGTACGTTTAATTCCTAAAATATTAGGTGCCGTGAACTGTCTACTGAGTAAAGCATATAGTATTTATACCTGACAGTCTCCCAGAAGCATTTTCAATGGGAGGGGTGGTTTCTAGTGGATGACGCTTTGCTCATGTGGCTGCTTGACTGACTGATTCCCAATTTAATTACAGAGCTTACACCTTACTTTCAAAGACAATTGGTTTCAGAATCTGTAAATTGTCCTTCACAGACTCTGTCTGTCAAGTGAATTTATCTAGTGCTCATGGGCTCTTTCTCCACCTGGTTCCAGTAAATTTGTGCACATGTTCCAGACAAGGGTGCTAGTTAGCTAGGGAGAGATTTATCCTTTTTCTAATTAGGTGTTTGCTTTTACTTGCTGTGCATCACTAAATTAAAGGTGATTAGTCTTCAGAAATTATAAGAAAAGATAATTAAGATAATTGCTCAAACATATTTTTAGAAAGTAATTAAATAATCCCCTATGTTGGCATACCAGTCGTATGATCATAACTCTCCTAGATATGTTATCAGCAATGTGCAGAAGCTATTAGGAAGATGAATGAAATGTTAGGTTATACTGTTAAGAACTGTTGACTGTAAATCAAAGGACATAATGCTTACATTGTATTATTCACTAGTGAGACCATATCTGCAGTACAGTCTGCAGTTCAGGTCACCATGCTACAAAAATGATATAGCAGCACTTGCAAAGGAGAGCAACCAAGTACATCCCAGGACTTTAGGTCACATTGTACTCTTGACAGGCTCATGGGAATAAACCTGTTTAGTCACGAGCAGAGACAACTACATTTTGACTAAATCCAATTCTTCCAAATTTTCAGAGGTATTGATATAGCAAATCACGTATGTGAAGACATCCGTAGAATTTAAGTGAAAGAGCACTTACAACTGAAGCCAGAATGCACATCTCTTACTCAAGGACACCTGTGAAAAGTAAGGGGGAATGCATTTAGGACTGAGGCCAGGAAGCACTTCTTCAACAAGTTGTGGGAATCTGGAAGAAACTACCAAGCCATGTAGAAGAAGCATAAACCTTAACAACCTTTAAGAATTATCTGGATGACATATTGGGATAGCTTAGCTATTAACGACACAGGCGAACGTAATAGACTGAATGGTCTTTTCTCTTTTGTCAATTTTTTTTTATTCTTAAATTCTTTTTCTCATATTTTAATTGGCTTTTAGCTCCTGAATATCATTATGTATTACCTTGCTATGGAAACATTTGAGCTTTTCACTCAATAAAATCCATTCTTTGCTTTTGGTATTGTAAGAAATTCTTCACTTTCAATAGTAGTTTTCTCACTTAATAACATATTTAATAGTACATATTTTAGACATGTTTGCTGAATCTCTGAGAATTACTTTTTTAGTTGAAGAAACACAATGATACAGTGTTCAGAACGTTTGTTGACTTCCTTTCTGCTAAATTTTTCATACTTTGGTTTTGGTTATGTAACCTATGATGCAAGTGTGTAAATCAGCAGATCAAAAGATGTGAGATGTATATAGGATTTGACTGATGATCTGTCAGTTTATGTAATGTTTACATTCTTAGGCTATGTGGTTTAGGCACTGCATATTTTATAGAAAATTAGGCAAACAAGTATTTATGAAAGTGTTTAATTGGTCTTTGAAAAAGAGCTGTAAATGACATAACTTATTCGGGCGCAGAGTTGATGTGAGCCAATTGTACCTTTTAAATTTCTAAACCATTCCTTTTAGTAATGTTGTAAATCCAGACCGTTCATATTTCGAGCAAGAAAAATGCTTCTCCTACAGGCCTGTGAATTTTGCTTAGTGATAGACCAGGACCTGAAGCAAAGAAAAGTCTAAAATAGGCCAAGGCTAAAGCCAAATGTCACCATGCAGGATTGTCAAAACCCAGCATAGAAAACAAAACTTTGATGGTCAGAAAAGCACTACAACAAATCCTGTCTTCTTTTCCTTAAATAAATACTGTACAGAAATCACAAAGAGAGATTATTTTGTTTTTAATCAAAAAATGTAGGCATCCACATTACCACAATGCCATCTTAAATAGTATTCATAATTGTGATGTCAGTGCCATATCAGTCACATCCCTGCCAAAGGATGTCATTGATAACAACAGAGAGCTCACACAAATGAGCTGGAGGTACAGTGTGCTGATGGGCAACACATTAAGCCGACTACATTAGAGTTAGGGACTAAATACCTTTAAAGGAAGGTGAAAGGAGCAGCAAGCTTATTGTTTTCAACTGCTTTAAATTTCAGTTTGCTACGTTTATTCCCTCTTATCTGTTTTTGTTTTGTTTTCTTTTTCTTTTTCTTTTAACCCACACCTTCTTAATGTATGTAGTATTTGGAGCATTTTATACACATATTTTAATGTATTATTAGTTTTTTTAATCAAGACTTCCATTTTTATGATTTATTATTTAATTGAATTATTTTGCAAAGTTTACATTTATTGGCATCTTTTTTTAAATATATTTACATGACATTCTGAGTAGCATCACGTGACTGCAAAGGTCACAACAGTTTCGTTACCAGATGGCAGCGATCACAGGACTCTTTATCCCATGGTGGGTACTCTTTCAAAAAACCATCAAGACGTTATTTTACTTCTTTATAAGAAAGTCCAAGCGTTAGTCTTTTGAACTCTGTTTTGATGTTTGACTCTGATTTGGATTTTGACTGTGCTCTCGTTTGTCTTCACGGTTGCTATTTTTCAACTTATGTTTGCTCACATTTTTGTCTCCCTCTTGATTAGTATTCCTAAAATTTTCCCTATAGACTGTGTGTCCCATAGCACTTGGTTTGAGCTCACCTTTGAGCTCACCATTATCTTCCATAATTAACGTATAAATAAAGACTGTTAAGTTTACCATAAAAAATACATATTTTAAATTAAAAATTCACACTTTTTTAACACAATTGAATCAATTAACCATTCTTTCATATGTCTTACCACTGTGAATGAAGACTATGACTTGAATAGCTAGTTGTGCAGTCAATTTTCATTCTTCTTGTGTTGTCAGGTGCTAAAGGCTACAGTCCTGAAGATGTCTTCTTGATTTGTGCTTGTGCAATACTGTCTGGGCACAATACAGAGTAGTATTGTTATGATACTAAAATTTCAAACTTTGATACAATACTAAGAAAAGTATTGAAATCCAATACCATTTTCTATACCCAATACAGTATATAATGTAATGCAATAAAAATTATTTAATTAGATTGGAATTCTATATGCATTAAAATCTTTACATTGATAAAAACAAATAATAGAAATTTTAGTAATTAAAGCATAGGAATAATTAACTAGAGTAGTAGTCAATAAACCTTGATGTTAACCTTAATGGCCCATCCCAAAACTACAGTTCCCACCCAACTGCAGTCATATGTAGACTTGTATGAATTTTGAGCTGGTTTCATCAACTGTATCAGGAAACTGCAGCAAACAGAGCCATCAACAAATAATAAAAAACAAATCATCAAATCAGAGTCATTGCTTTTCTTAGCAGAGGTGTTCATGATACAGCTCAAAGGAAAATGCACTGTGCTGCTGCTACCACACCCAGCCAGGTCCAATCAACTTTCACTTTAGTCAAAATCCCACAATTCAGTTTCTACTATAATGCACTGTGTAATTGAGCACATGGAGGGGTAGCTCCACTGTTTAGGCAATTGAGAACTGAAAAGTTGTGCACCTTGCATTTTATAGTAAATGTAATAAAATATAACTTTAAAATCACACATAATGAAATGAAAAAACGCGTTACGGCAGCCCACTTCATGGCGAGGGTTTAAACTTGAGGGAGTAACAGAGCCCTAAAGTGCTAAAGAGTGTTGCTCCTGAATGAACAGCACAGAATAAAACTGGTTCACAGGTATAAATAATTGCAGACCCCTGACTTAATGCGTTAAACATTTAACTGACTGCAAAAATCATTTTTACCTGTAGAAAAGCAACAAACATCACATCCCTACCTCAGACACAACAGTTTACAAGATTATACAAATAGATACTATAAAAAATGGGTCTGCAGCTCTAGTCATGCCTATTGGTAGCCCATGAGGCTCAGCTGTCAAAAGTCAGAATAAACCCGAAGTGTATTTGTAATTAAAACTGTAGAATTGATTGTGAAAAATACAGTACATATGAAAACAATTTTCTAAAAATGTCACAGTCGATACTTACCGATATTTTGATATTTTTGACTTATAAATGGAGAGAGAGAGGCGGAGCTCTCTCCATTCTCGATCCGCTGTGCTAATTCCCTTTATAATTTTGAACACACCAATCATGTCTACTCTTAATCTTCTTTTGCTTAAATTGAACAGGCTCAGCATTTTGAATCTTTCCTCATAACTCAACACTGTAGCCCTGGAATCAGCTTAGTTGATCTTCTCTGGACTTTTTCTAGCACTTCTTATGACTTTTTTTGTAGCCCAGACACCGAAACTGCACAAAGCACTCCAGATGAGGCCTCACCAGTGTGTTATAAACCCTGAGCAGAACCTTCCTTGGACATGTACTTCACATCAACAACCTGACATTCTGCAGGCCTTCTTAATGGCTTCTGAATGGCTTTCTGGCAGTTGAAAGTGACGCATCCACTATAACTCTTAAATCCTTCACAGATGAAGTACTTTCTATTTTAAGACCTCACAGCCATCTCTCCCTGGTTCATCTTTAGTGCTGCCCTTCAGATAATTTCATGGTCATCAGCTGGAAACCACCGTTCATAAATGTTTCACTCCCTACCCTGGTTCATCTCCTAGTAGCGGAGCACTACCATGGGTTTCTCTCTGCCACACCCTGAAGCTATCCTTTGGGTCAGATGTTAATGTTCTCCTTCTTAGCCACAACCAAAAGCTACCATTCTCTACCCGTTCCGCCTATTTTCTTCCTGCTTTCTGTCATTTCATTCCAGTAACCTCCATGCCTTTGAACAGGCAGCACATTGACATGAATCCACTGCATCCTACTTCAACAGGGCAAGTGCTGGGCCTCCACCCAGCCTCCCTGCGTTCTGCAGCCAGCTTGGAGTACTTGGCCCTCTTTTCCTCATGGGCAGCTCCCATACCAAACCCCCTAATCCCCACCACTCCCATGGGATCGTCAGCTCAATGTAAAGCACTAGTCAACCATACCACTACATCACTACATTGGAGTTGTTATCCAAGGTCATCTCTCAATTTACATTCCTTGCCAGGTACAAGAAGTCATATTGGAGCTCTTGAGGCATCTCTCCCCGTGCCGAATGAACTGCAACATGCTGTCCTGATGTCGGTGGTGCACCTTTTATGTAAAAAAAACATTATTTTAACCCCTTTACAGACAAGAAAATAAACGAGTGTTCTGTATTCATCTTTTCAATCATATATACAGTACTTGCATATTCCTTTTTAAGAGTTATGGGAAAGCAAAACTTGGCAATAAAGGAAAGAGACAAAAATAATCCTTAGGCAGGATGTTAAATCAGAATTAATATAAATTTGAAATGTATCCCAAGTGAGTGTTAGTGTGGGTGGGTGTTTGTGAGGGCCCTGCAGGTGACACACATCCTGCCTTGAGGCAGATGCTGCCAGTATAGGCTTTGGTTCCTGCTCATCTGTATTCAAATAAGTGTTTTATGTCTGTTTTTAATGCTCTCTTTTCTTTATGATATAAAGTAATGAGAAAATCCTGGCAAAAAGAATGTTCACGCTAAATAGTGACTACATTAAATTAAAAGCCTCCTCACTTAAACCCTGCCAGATCTTCTTTTAATTAAATGCAGCATTTCGTTTGCATGAGTGTCAGGCTTATTTGTTATCCCAAGATATCTTGTTTTTCTAAAGCTGCCATAATTAATGCTTATTCACAGACTAAGCACCACTTTCACTATCTGAACATGACAATTTTTATACTTCTTGACTATGTTTCTTTGCAGTTCTTTGGGTTACTTGAGTTTTCTTATCCTTCTTAGGAACTCAGTTTTATTGCCAGTTAAGAGTAAGTTGTCATTTAGAAACACATTTCATAGCCTTAAATTGCTACAACAATAAAAACATGGTAGACAATGAAAATCCTCTATCAGTAGGTGACCCGAAAACAGGATAGAAATGTGATATGTATACATGTTATAAACTGAAAGCAATGCCCTTTGAACCTGCATAGATTTACAAAAATAAGATAGAAAAAGTCATTTTTCCTTACGGGTTTTTATCGTTTTGTATATTTTTAAAGAAGCTCTTAGGTCAGAGCATCAATTTTCTGTTTATATAACATATTTATATGCTTATTTTTGTACATTGCACAACACCTTTTTATTTATAAGGGACAAGAAGCAATTGCGTTTGAGCAAATGATCTATTTTGTTAAACACCTTACTTCAGATCTTAAGTAACAAGCCTCTGGTGGACTCATCACATGTTCTCCATTGAAATCAAAAATAACCCGAGATGTGTTTCACAGATATTATTCTCAGTATTGATAGAGAAGTCTCATGTGCTCCAATTTGAAGGAAAAGCTTTGTAGTGTATTCACTTGAATAAAGACTGAATTTTTCACTCCGTCAACAGCATAATGCCCACGGCTTGCCAAACACAAAATATAATGGGCTACCCTTTCAAACGTGTTTACTCAGTGCTTGAAGTATTGATCGTGCTTGATCCCTAAATCCATGGCTTTCTTCATTAACTCTAATCTTGTGAAGAAAACAAGCCAAGTCATTGTGTTATTGACAGTCCAATTTTAACCCATCCCATTATGTCTGTATAAGATGTGTTTTTTGTTTACAATAGCATATGAATTAAATGGCAAATGAACTATCATACTTGTTCTGTTTGTTTAACTCAGCAACAAGGTGTTACAAGTGTCACACCTGTGGACGAAAGTTCAAGACAACAGCAGGCAGACACCAATTCAAACAAACAGAATTCTTTTATTTCTTACACTTGGTGAGTAGAGGGTCTTTGCCTTACAGAGCTGTAAGTGCAAAAAGCCCCCTCAAGGGGGGTCAGTTGCATTTTTATAACAGAAATCTTCAAAGAAACAGTTAGAAAAAATAAGCTCAGTTTCATCCAAAGGTCACAGAACATTCTTACACAATTTGTTAATTACAATGGAAAGCAGAAATTCTAGTCTTTTCTTATATTTTTAATTAAGCTTATCAGAAAACTTGTCATACGTTTGGCATCTTAATTGGTCGATAATCTAGACACTGCTAAGGCAAACTGGGAAGAAGCCAAAAACTGCATTCCACACTGGCAGCCCTACTCTACGTAAGCACGCTTATTTATCTGTTAATAATAATACAAAGCCACACAGAGAACATGTAGATTTTCATACAGAAGCTAGCAATAGACTTTAACTTCCATTCCACACAAATTTGTTACTGAAATTACATTCTCAAATCTGCTCAGTCCAGCACAGGATCACTAAGATATGGCGTCTATCCCAGCAGCATTGGGTGCCAGGCCAGAAGAAACTATGGTGTTACGAATTGGTAAACCTCCAACATCACACTGAAAACATTTTGTGTCTTAAGCCCTATTTGGATGGGATTAGTTTTACATCAGGATGTGAGGTAAAATAGTTATTGTATTACTGTATGACTTCTTTAATTTTAGTCCTGTCCGAATCACTCATCTCAGTAACTTTTTATGGACAGCACATTCATTTCTCAGTACAGATTATGGAGCCTTTTACCTTTGTCATTGACTGAGGAAACACTTTGCTTACAGAGGAAATGTTGAGGCACCAACCAGGTCGGCACTTTTAATATCTACAATGTCCAAAATGAACAGGCATTCAATAGTGTATCAAATAATGGCAGCCAAAGAACAGCGAAAAATTAAGGAGTAAACAAGAGGACTCTGTGTTTTCTTAAACTGCTTAGTACTCCGGCAAGAGCTTCGTTCTTCTGCCTATTCTTGGCAAAATGAGACAACATTTGCCAGGAGCGCCTTAGCTTTATATTAGAGAGACCAGAAGGGTTGGAGTCAATTGCCCTCAGTGGGCAGTTTCTCAGGAATGTGGGAATAAAAAGAGATGATACCAATCAGCAACAGTCCCCCTCATGTCCCAGAGTGGTAGTGCTTACCTCCAATGAGCCCAGAAGGCGACCCTTAGGCGTGCATGTGTGCCACCTTCTATAAAAAGTCAGTTAAAAAATAACAGTGCTGTGTGAATAGACCCATCAGTAAAATTTCATGATTTGAGTGAGGGGCTAAAAGTACAAAGATCCTCCAGGAAATAATGATGTTAGTCACTGCCTGGAGTAGAAAAAAATGAACTGGCAGTACTCCTTGATGTGCATAAATAATCGAAGGGGCCAGATGTGTTGTTATATTCAAGGGTTGTTAATATGGTGTGAACTGACGGTATGCATACATTAATTAGCAGTACTCGTAAGGCAAGAACAGTACAAAGTACCGATGGGCACCGACCCACTTTAAAGCATCAACTTTACCTCACCTCCTGCTGTAAAGCTAATCCCATCTTAATAGGACTTAAAAATTTCAGAGGTCCTCCTGCAATAATTAACTTACCCCATCTCCTGGTGTAAAACTAATCTCCTCCAAATAGGGCTTTATAATACATTTTTTCTGTTCATTTGATGTGAATATTCTTAAAGCCATATGTGTGTTTTAGGTTATTTCTTTAGTTTAAGAGCGATATTCATATTTTTGGTATTTTAAGTAAATGTAAGTATTTTAAGTATGTTTTTTTTTGTTTTATTTTATTTTAAGTAATTCCAAGTGCATCACACTGCCATTTTATAGTTTCAGCAGTTTGCTCATGAATTGTTAGGATGTACTCCTCCTTTGCTAAGAAATGTCTCACAAGAGGCATCAAGCATCTCATCATGAAGACTCCACTACAAAATTTAGTGCAATGCTTCAGATCTCTGTCCGAGATTTTAGATTTAAACTTTTAAACAGTGTTGATCTTGTGCCACGACAATGAAAGACCAGGAGATAAACAAAAGGTCAAAATAATGAATCCAGTGTCAGTAACATAGCCTGAACCTGAGCCAAAATTGTAGTTGAGAGAAACAGAGAGATAATATATAAAATGGATCTTAAGAAGAACATGAACGAACTTAAAAATGATTTTGTCTTTTTATAGCCGCAAGATGGAATGACCCCTTGAAGCAAACATTACACCCCATGACACCAAACATCACTTTAGTGATGACCTCTGATGCTGCCTGTAGCACTGCCAAGGAACTGCAAACAAAATTACTCCGAATAGCATTTCCTTACAGGAAAAAATATGGCATCATGGGAGAAAATACCAGATGGTTGATTGGATCACTCCTGGTGTTTTTGCTGCCTCTCTAAAGGGTTTATTTTATTCTCTTTGCCTAACGATGGCCTGTTCCTACTTGCACGGACAGCTCCTTGGACCTCATATTGAGAGTTAACAGTGACAACTTCTAAATGCAAATTCCATGCTTGTAATCAATTCCAGAACATTTTTGTGCTTAATAGGGGGACCTGCTCATACCTGGCTATGGAACAGCTTGTCAGTCAAATGTCCCTAATACTTGTGATCCCCAGGAAATGGAGGGCTATGCAGAAGAATGGCTGTCATTTCTAAACGGCTCATACAACATTTATAGTGAACCCCTTAAATTGAAGCTGAAAGTCCACACTTCAGTCTCATAATGATTACTTTATATCAAATCCATTGTGGTGGCGTACAAAGTCAGAATTATAAAAATTGTGTCAGTGTCCAAATACCTAATTGTATAAAAGTTTGCATGCATTTGAGCGTGAAAATATGCACATACCAAAAAACAGTCAAATTCATACACCAAAAATATCAGATTTATAAAACCTGGTGTAGGCACATTTCAATGCCATTTACCCTTTATAAATCACAATCATCTTGTAAATATGCGTGTGTGAAACAACCTCAAATGCCACCCTGAAACATTCATGTATGGAGCGTGCCATTCAACCTCATATGATGCTGCAGAACTTTATTGGCTGATAGAACGGCCTCTTCATCCTGACACGTTGATACCCTGCCATCTGCATTCAAGAGCATCTGGTTGCGCTCTGCACCTGAGAGTGCAACATCATGCAGAGCATTATAACACCTTTCCTCTGTGCTTTGAGGGTACGGGAAAGATGTAAGGTTCCAGCAGCTGAGCTGGTATCCACTCCCACGGCTCGGTGATATGAATTATTATGTGTGCAAATTATGTGTCATTTAGCTGATCTGGCTTCATTTCCCTGCTTCATCAAGGGTGATGTAATTTCCCAGTTTCTCTGAAATGTGTATGCATGGGCCAGAGTTGCCATAAATATACGCATGTTCCCTCATCAAATTTTCTTTTATAAATCTTGACATTTGCGTGGGAAGTTGCGTACTTACATTTGAGCCTACGTAAGCTTTATAAATGAGGCCCCTGGTCTGTTTTTGTAGCACCCACTTTGCAGCAAATTAACAGTCCTCTTACAAAGAAGCCATCTGGAATTAAAAAGCAGGTAGAGTGAGTATTTGTGACTGGCATAAGACCTGGATGGCCATCCCTGGACCCACTCACACACAAATACCAATATGGGTCAAATTAAGAACAGCTAATTAAAGTAACATATACAAAATGACACATGAATTGTCCCAGGTAGAATTGAGAATTGAGCAGTTTGCCTGGATGGATTTTAAAATAGACAAATGTCCTTGTAAGATTTTTCTAGTAGTTTGAAGAGACTTGGCATTGGAGCATTATGTTCTGCCCGTAAGCCATTAATCAGTTTGATTTTGAACATTGTGTGATGTTCTAGGCACCGAACAAAATATTTATAACTAGTTAGACCAAAGTAGCTATGTGCGTGCATCAACTACTCTGTGAGATTAGTATACTGTAATGTATTAATCTTGGCCAGAGCATATGAATAATTTCAGCATCAGTAGGCTATATAGTTTATTAATTTTTGTTCTCATTATGTGTACAAAACAACTCAAATGTCTCAAAATGAATACTGTTTGCTACACTGCTTTGTGATGTATTCCACATTTCTGAGGTTCTCCCTGTGATGAAACGTTCGATCACCTTTCCCCCATGTCCTAGCAGAAGAAATGTGTTGAACTCTAGTACAGGCTGTAACTTCAGATTTCAAGCAGTGAAATTAATAAAAAACTTCAGAAATTTGATAAACAACAGGAGGACGTTAGTCTGTCTGGCTCGTTTGTTTAGCTAAGAGTTGAACTGTCCCAAGATCTCATCTAGATACTTCTTAAATAGAAGCTTAAGAAGTGTATTCAAGATGTCTTAACAGAGCAACACATTTTCAATCAGTAAATACTCCAAATTCAGAGCAAAGTGGAAGGTGTTGTGGTTAGAAACTAATTGGAAGATATATTTTGAGTGTAGCTGACCAAATTAGCAATGTGAACTGATTGGTCTCTGCTTAGTTGTGAACATTTGTATGTCTTTGTTATAATCCTTACTCAAAAAAACAGAGCGTTTAATTGCCCACTTACAGAACAATGAATATATGGATGAGTTTCTCCTCATTTTTCACTTAGTATTGTAGTGCAATAAAGACAAACAGATATGTTTCCAACCTACAGACTGTACTTAGCTGCTTGTTTGCCAGCTTGTGATAATTAACATTTGGCAGTACTTCAGTATTACAGTTCAAATCATTTTGAAAACTGAACATCTCATTTAAATGCATATTCAGTCATAGTTTATGCTATTGCTTTTGGATCCAAAGCACTAGATAACATGATAATAAAACCAATAAAATTGTTTTTCAGACAGTTCTTACATTGGCAAATAACAATTCAGGCAAAAGTTTAAAAAATCAGTTTTGATACCAGAGCTGTGTTAAATGATGTATGGGATTTGAACATCCAATTCTTTTATTTTCATTTGAATTAAAAAGTTGGAACATTGGCCCCTTCGTGTTTCACCATCTACCTAAATGATCATCAATAGAAGATATATGGTATTTATACTTTATGTATTGTCCTACATGTAAGGTTGGTGTATCTCTTCTGGAGGCTACACAAGGAAAAAATATGAGAACTTTCTCCGTCAACTAGGAAGATCTCTTTGACCAATCTCACTGAGCAAAGCACACATGTCTCCAGAACACTTTTTGACATTTACCATCATCAAACGCGATTGCCTTTTGCATCCCAAACCTTTTTGACGTTTCTCTTTCTTACAGCGTTCACAATAGTTAGGCTTTAAAGATCTTTTTTGAAAACCTTCACAGACAGAAAAATTAGCCTAAAGCTTGCACTTGGCTGAAATCCCATTCCCTGCTTGTCGTTGCTTGATTATGATAATGCTCCGTTGTCACTTGGTGCTTATTGTGACTTAATTGACTTTTCTATTTAAAAAGTCCTCTGGGCCCTTTATGTAGCTGATTAATACACTTTGTTATTCACCTTTCTTGACTGTTTTACAATCTCATTTTAAGCTTAATCCTTTTTTCCTTTAACCATGACCGTACATACTATTTTTTTTTTGCACTTCAGTGCTTATCTTGACACACTTCCTACATCTCCAGTTCCTTCTGTATGCCTTCCGAAAAAATCAACTGTTTCTTAAAAAAGAAATAGACCCCCACCAAATGAGGTATTAACCATGAACAAACAGAAAAATTAGAAGGTCTGATTTGATTGGTTCATAGATGCCTTGATCTACAAAGTCAGAAATCACAAGTACATGCAGTATATATAGTTAATTCTTGTAGTATAATTTTGGGATATTCATATATGGGATATCAATTAGAACTGTGAAAGTGATTCGTAACTTGAGGGTCTGTTGTTTACTGTTGTTATGAGACATAGTGAGTGTGTTTACATGCACTTTATTCACAGAAACCCGATTTCAAAAATACCATGTATACCTGTAATCTGGATTGAGAAATCAGGATTAGATTAGATTAGATTCACTGTATTAACCGCATGGTGAAATTCCGATACATACAGCATGAAAACAAAAATACAGACTCACAGAACAGATAATACATCCAATAATTTGCCTCTGAAAAACTATGTTAACACATGTAGATGTCTCTGCGAGTAAACTGGTTATTTGGTCATGTAAACCCTTAACCAAGTTAATGTTACGGATTTTGTACTCTGCGCATTTCTGTTGCACTCTGTTAGCCTGAAAATGTGCTAGCTTTGCTTACACTTCCAGCAGCCAAAGGTAGAAAAGCTACCACAAAGATAAATTTCCAGAGGTAGGTGATTGGGCAGTTGCATTATTCTTTCTCCTGGTTGACATAATCTGTCTTGATATTTCAGAAATTGACACATTTATATTGACAAGCTGAACGTACAGTACTAAACTCAGCGGGTGCAATTTCCAGAGCAGTGTTAGGGAAATACATTAAAAGTAACACGTGGTACGTTCTCTGATTACTTTAATGAGTAACCTAACTCGATACTTATTGTACTGAAATAAAGATAACTGTGATATTATCATCCCAGCCGCACTGGGCAAATAGCAAACATACTAGTATGTTACTCCTTTGGAGGAATGAATTGCACATTCAAACAGAAAAGAGTGTGTTGCATGCAGTCTAGCAACATGAACTGTATTCATAAAATGTTAGTTTAGTTTTAATCTAGCTTAGCGGCCAATGTTCATACCGGGACGTTTCAGGGTCTTAGGTCGAGATTGTTTAAAGGGGATGGATACTATTTGCTTCACAGCACATAAAGGACTAAACATATTTATAAAGCACAAGGAAATCATCACAATTGGATGCGTTTCTGGTCAATTTGTTGAAGGGTCATGTATGAATTTAGGATTTAATAAAAAAAACTTGCCATTTAAATGTACAGCTTTTCATACAAAAGAAGAAAAAGTAACACAAAGGTAGTGCACTTTTTGTAACACATTACATTTTATAATAAGAAACTATATGACATATTTAGGAACTTTTTTCTTTGTAAATATTGAAAAATATAACTAAATTACTTTTAAAAGCAGCATTCCCTACAATGCTCGAAAGACGCAGGCTCCTTGCTTGTTTTCGGAATCACAGCCGCCAATGATGACATTTAACTCTTTTTTTACACAGTTTATGACGTTGGAGCGTTTTGCCAAGTGGAAACTCCATAAGAGGATGTGTTCATGTAAACAGAGGTTTTTAAAAGACCAAGTTTCTGCTTCAACTGAATTACTCAAATTCTCCCGGTTTTGTGTGTGCATGTAAATGTACTCAATAGGTCTCAAAAATAGCTAGGCCACCAAAATCAAAGGGCAAAACAACATTAAGGAGTTAAAAGCAAAGTAAAAATCAAAAACCAGGACAAAACAGTCACATTGGGACTAACACTAAAGAATCTTGGGGTTGTTTTTATCCATATTGTTGTTTTGGTGACATCATCAGTGAGATGAAAGTGGTCAGTGGAAAGTGTTTTTCATGCTGAAGAAATACCAAATAAAAATAATCATTTGTCAACTGATAGCACACTTAGGATACTTTCAGCCTTGCACCCTATGCTGCCAGCCCTGAAGTGGATTAGGCAGGGTCAAAATAAATTGATGGATGGATAGTTTGTTAATCCTTTATCTAATATTGTATTATAATATAAACTTTGCAACAGTCAGCTCTAACCAATGATGCAGGCACATGCTGAGTAAGGCTCACTGCTATGCAACAGTCATGTCATCATAGCCAAATAGCCAAGTCTGCTGCTGGCTGATGGAGATTTCCTTCAGCACAGTGATAGAAGTTGGCACCTTGGAATCCCACCATCTTGGGTTCACATCTCACTTTTGTCATCTTTGGGGATGATGGCTTGAGAGAGACTGAGAGTGTTGCCCTGAGTGATTCCTCACCAGTTACATTGGAGGCTCATCCGAGGTTGAGACAAATGTAACTGACAGTGTGCAGGCAGGCTGACAGAGGCCCACTGCTGCGCAAGAGACGTGCCGTCATGCTAAGAAGCCAATATATCACTGGATGATGGGCATTTCCTTTAGCAAAGTGGCAGAGATGATGACTTGTAATCCAAATGAGCTGACTTCATATCTCATCTCTTATTATATCAGGCAGGATCGCTTAAGAGATACCAGAAGCGTTGCCCTGAATGATTCTTCGCCAAAGACATCAATTTTGCCAAATGTGAAACAGATTAAGGTGTTATAGATAACACACAATAAATGCATTCTAATAATTCGGAGGCATTCTTACTATAATCAAAGAATTTGTGTAAGAAATGAATTTGATAGTGGGTATCATTTTAAACTTTAACCATACACAGCACACAAAAACTCTGCTTTGATATTTGTTTCATTAATATTAGGAATGAGCTTGAATTATTGTTTAGTGCATCAAAGGCAAAAGATTCTATATATGATATATAAAAAAAAACTGACTGCATGCATGCTTTTTAAAAATTTCACCGTTTTTAAAAGTGCTGGTCACCCCCATCTCAGTTTATCTATTGCAGATCTTTAATGGGGAAAAATGATTTATTGATTTACCACGAGTACGCAGTGTTCACAAATTGCAATTACTAAACACTAGTGTTGAATTAATCCTCAATTAGGCTTTTAGGGATGATCCTTTGAGAGGTATGACCAGAATCTGGGGCTTTTAGAAACAACAGTGACTCTGTAGAAAGAGGATAAAGAGACATTCTCAAGCTGCTAGAAAAATGCTCTCAGCAGGTAGCAATTCACACTTCCAGAGAAAACCAAAAAGTGGTGCTGAGGAAACCATGACAGCATGAATTGAATTAAAGGGAATGGAGGGATGTTGTAGTGTCTAAAGTTAAAAAAGTCAGGGCTTGTATCATTGTAATTTGGAAAATTTGCTTTATTGTGCCAAGATAAATTAGGGCAAGCAAAAGTTAACAAATGCTGATTTACAAACATGGAAAAGAGATTATTTTAAATACCGGTAAATGCAGTCCCCATTTTTTAGGTAAAAGAGCAGATCCATGTCTTCTTTTTGCATTTAGAGTCCCCTTGTGCTTTGCCATAATTATAATTTTGTGCATTGTTATGCTGCTTGTCATAGCCAAATATGTACAGTTTTCTCTGGACTCCATTTAAACATCTCAGTCAATGTTACTATTACATTATAATGTACTGATCTGATAATATCCGTAGACCAGCTATACCCCACTTTATAAGATTACTCCATCCAAAATGCTGTGTTTTTTATATTACTTACCCCATGTGCTTTGTAGTGATGGCTGAGAAAAATGTTTAATCTCACGTTTTCATGGAGAACAGTGATAAGAAACTTTAATAGAGAATGAGAGTCTATGGAGACCAATGCTACATCACAGTGAACAATGTACAATTGTTCATAAAAAATGTTATGTTACTCATGTTTAGTGTTGATCACCATAATTTCACCAAAGCGTTATTCACAACAAATTGGCTGTGTTTGTGTTTGACCTTGTTTATCAAATTATTTACTGATAATTCGGCTAGTTTAGGACAAATTTTTCCCCAGTGCCCCATAATGTTTTGCAAGGCCAGCACAATGTCATCCAGAGCTGTGATGGCCAACACTGGGTGGGATTCCCCGGGTGTATAATGCTGATCATTTGAATTGCAGATTCTGTTGGACTTAGTGGTAGAATAGATAAGTAAATACTACAGGTTTTCAAAATTTAATTTTTATGAAACATATACAGCATAAATAATATGTTATCTTTGCTTGTCACCAAATGTGCAGGTCGATCTTCAAGTTCCACATTAGTATAAGAGAAGGAGGTGTGCTCCTTATGTATGCATAATTAGCCACGTGGAGATAAAAAACAAACCTTGAAGAAGCCTGAGACAAAATACAGGAAACTCTATGAAATAGTAATAATAATGAAAGATTTATTACTATTTACAAGACGTTTCTATCCTTTTGATAGAAGAAAATGTGCAAAGCACCATATAAATGCAATGAATTATTATTATTATTATTATTATTATTAAAACATCAGCACAGATAGTTTGGAGAGCCTTCAGCATGGCTTCAAAAAATACAGTGAGTTTCAATCATGACACGCCACATTGAATTTTCTGCCTTTAAAAGACCTATGCATTTTTTCTAACTTTTGACTACGATTCCACCATTTTCGCTTTGTTTTTTATGAAATATATGATTGCGTTCTTTCTTCTTTTATCTCACAGAGGCACTGTGGTGCTGTGGTTGGCACTGTTGCCACACAGCTCAGATCACCTTTTTGGCCACAAAAATCAGCCCATTATAGTTGATAGATGTTTTCCTATCCTTCAGGGACAGTTTAAAGGAAATTGCACCATAATAATCCGGTCACATCTATTTCAGATAGTCCTGCCCCATTGGCTTCAATGCATTTCACCGTGTTTGGTGATTTCTCCAAACTTGACACAAAGCAAACACCATGGAGTTCGCTCTTCACAACTCATATTGTATAATCCATATGTCATCTCACCCAGTTATATACTTTAAACCTGCAGATATATAAATTTGTGATAAAAATATTTTTAAATAAATACACTGTGTGGCCAATGGTATGTGAAAACACCTCCAGATGATTGAGTTCAGGTGTTTTGGTCACCCCAATTGTTGACAGGTTCATAAAGTCAAGAGTATAGCCAAGTAATTTTCGTTGACGAACATTGGCAGTAGAGTTAGTTGTACTGATCGGCTCAGTGACTTTAAACATGGCACTGTCATAGGATGACTCCTTTGCCACAAGTCATTATGTGACTTTGAGGCACACATTCACTGACTATCTGAAATTTCTGCGCTTCTGTGTCTGCCTCAGCCAAATGTTAATGCTGTTATTGTGAATTGGAAGCATCAGGGAGCAACAACAGCTCAGACACAAAGTGGAACTGGTCTCATTACACAGAGGAACCGTATAAAAAATGACAGAACAGTCTCTTCAGCCAAAGAATTATTTAGCAACAATATGTCAAGAAACACTACGAAGGCTCCTTTATACCAACAGCAATACACCTGTATAATACCTCACTGCGACTAGGACTGCCAAGTTTTCTTTTTAATTTAATTTTCCTCTTTTCTTTTTTTTTTAAGTGAATCTGGTGTGTGTTCAATGGGCAAATCTGGACATGACAGATGCCAGGTGAATGCTACTTTCTGAACTGCATAGTGCGGACTGTAAAGTTTGATGGAGGAACAATAGATAATGGCCAAGGGCTGTTTTTAATGGTTTAGGCTAGGTTACTTGGCTCCAGTAAAGGGTACTGTTAATGCTACAGCATATAACGACATTTTAGACAATTGCAGTCTTCCAATTTTGTGCCAACAGTTTGAGGAAGGCCCATTTTCTGTTAAAGCAGGGCTGGGCCCCTACACACAAAGCTAGGCCTATAAAGACATGGAAGAAATTGAGTGAACACCATTGGGATGAACTGGAACACCAATTACAAGCCAGGTCTTCTTGTCGAAAAAACATTACCTGACTGACCTCACAAATGCTCTTTTGGATGAATGGGCACAAATTCCCAGACAACACTCTCTAAAATCATATGAAAATGCTTCTCAGAGAAGTGGAGGATATTATTGCCACCAAGGCCGGACGCAACTCCATTGTTGTAGTCATGTTTTTGGAATGGGATGTCCAACAAACTCAAATAGGTTTAATGGTCAGGTGTCCACATACTTTTGGCCTTACACGGCAGAGAAAAAACACATTTTCACAGGACCGAGCTTTTGAACTGAAAACCTGCCTCTCCCCCTCATTCACTGGTCTAGCGTTCTGTCTGCAATTCAAAAGGTCAGTCCAATGTGAATGTGTTTGTTCTGCTTGCTCTGCTCTGATTTTCCAGAAGTATTTATTTAACAATATTTTAGCATACAATATATATGTGCATGCTGCACGTCATCAGCATACAACTGTGTTATGGTGTGAAATTTTGCATATAAGCTGATAAATATTTTGTATGTCTTTATTTGTAACTTATAACACTAATGTCTATCATTGATAAGAACAGTAATGGATTGATGGTTAAGAACCCCTCCACCAACCACCAAACCTTTATTTGTAACTTAGACAAAGCAATGTAAGAACCACACCCCGCCCTCCAGTCTTTAGGACGGGGTCTTTGTAATTTGTTGAAAGGGTCGGGTGGAAATGCCTAAAACCAGTTTGTCAAGTGATTCTGTGCAGGACTCTCTCAATCATACCCAGGGCCGATCCTGGCGACGGGCAAAAACGTGCCCCGCACATGGGCGGCCAAACTCAAAGGCGGCCGTTGAGGAGACGTGCAGC
>JANRMT010062835.1:23291685-23305006 GCA_026402145.1 Polypterus bichir lapradei
GGTTTACACCGTGCTTTGTTTCCGAAGTAGCAGCACTCATGAATATGATTGTATATGTCACTCGCTCGGTTCTTATTGTTTTGCTGCCTTCTCAATTATATAATGCATGTTTTCTTCAGCGCTTTTTGGGCCTCTTCCTGGTTTTCTACGTACTGCGTGATTACGTGGGAGGCGTGATGATGTCACACGAAACTCCGCCCCCACGGGTTTCAAGCTCATCTCCATTACAGTAAATGGAGAAAAACAGCTTCCAGTTATGACCATTACGCGTAGAATTTTGAAATGAAACCTGCCCAACTTTTGTAAGGAAGCTGTAAGGAATAAGCCTGCCAAATTTCAGCCTTCTACCTACACGGGAAGTTGGAGAATTAGTGATGAGTCAGTCAGTCAGTCAGTGAGTGAGTGAGGGCTTTGCCATTTATTAGTATAGATGAATTTGCTACTGTTAAAGCTAGGAGAATCATTCTTTGATGTTTAACTAATAAATTAATGTATGTATGTAATTTTTTATTTTTGTGATTCTTTATTTAGTTTTTATCCTGTTTGAAGTAGTACATGTAATAGTAATATCCGTCATATCATAATAGAAAATAGGTACGTAGGGCGGCAAAACCACATTCGCACAAAGGCGGCCGTCTACCCAGGATCGGCCCTGATCATACCCCACATGGAGGCCAACCACCTAGCTGGCAAGCTTGACCTTAACAAATGGTATTGGGTTCAGGTATGAAACCATTGTGTAGCACCAGAATTCTATTGCTCTAAATTTGCCTGTTTCGTTTTAAATCAGATGCCATTAAATACTACGATGCCCTATTGTCTGTAAGATTTGAACAGAGAGTCTATAAATTTGTTTCCTTTACCCCTCCCTCTCTCTTACACCATCATCATGAAGGAGCATCTCTCACACCATTTCCATGAAAAAGACCACACTGAGAAGCACAACTCTGCAGCCATATTGAGACAGGCATGCAGCCTGTTCTGAAGAAAGCTGGCCAAAACTGATGCCTTAAATAGAGACATTTAAAGTAACTACAAGTCTGTGTGCTGCCTAAAACTACACATCACCATTTATCAGGTTGTATGGTTGCCAGTATTCACTTGTGTGTTGCATATTGATATTATTTATGAATATTATAAATAATACATTGTTTAAAGTGTAACTTAACTCCTGCTTGACTTTTACTACACCTAATGCCTTAGGTTATAAATGTAGAATGAAAGGTGGAGAGAAGTTATATGGTACAATACCTTATAAACAGTAATAAGTCTGTGAGATTTGAGGAATTCTGACAAAGGCTACACATTAATAATACAAAAAGAGAAAGTAGAGTAAAATATTACTCTAAAAAGACAAAACAAACTAGAAGAATTGACATGTGACATGAGTCTTGTGAGGTTTTTTCATGGGTATTATTGATATTGCCTGCTGTGGTCTAGCTTTGGTCTCAGCAGACACCTATTCCATCAGAAAGTTTGTTACCTTGATTCTCCAGGAAAACAAGAGATTGAAACCTTTTCTCGGCCGTCATTACAAACTACATGGGACAATTAACATATAATAAAAATACAATTTTTGGGTGGAGAATTCCTTTAAAATGCCTGGAGGTTACTCTGTTTTTATTTGTATTCTGTTGTTCTTCAACGATTAGCGCTAATGCATCCCACATGCATTGAAATGTTAGAAATAATGCAGCTACAATAGTTGCCAAAAAATCTATATTCCCACAAAGGTGGGCTTTTATATGTATAATTATTACCAGTAAAAATATCTGTGATTAATTGATTGTAGTGCAGACTGGGGTGAAGGGCTGCATTTTAAGGACCACTCAGTATAAAAGCCTGAAATTCTGATTATGTTGATTTACTATAATTATAAAGGGACAAATTGTATGTTTTATAGTAAGCTTGAGCAAGCTAATTCTGTGGATTTGCTCTGTAAGTTTGCTAGTAAACTACAACTCTCTCATACCACCCAAGCTGAACATGTATATTTTGATTACTTTTAAAAGATATTTGTGTAAAAAAAGTTTTCGATTACTTGCGTTTAGTTGTTTTCTTAGTGTTTCTTTGGATAGTAGTTATATTTAACAACTGGTTGCTTTGTGTTGTGTTTTAAAACCAAGGTGCAAGCATTAGAAGCTGAGCTCGAGTTCCACAGAAGCATGTACAGCTTCCAAATCAAATATACTGAAGATCTAATCCAAGGCATTCGAAAGGCCTATAGGACTTTTCAGAAGGATGTGGCTGAAACTCTTTGTTCGCCATTAGAAGGTCAGTTTCTCAAGTGCAAATGCAGAATTAAATACTTGTTCTATTTTCTAGTACTAATGTTTATTATTATACAGCATTTTAGCCTTGTACATTAAGTACTGTTTTCAATGTGCCAATAACCATTTTAATAATTAAACTTGAATGGATCATATATACTGTAGTTTCATTTATTGGGTTCATTTTCTTGTTATTTAAATGTCTTTATTTTGCATGTGTTTCTGTCCTGAGTATTGTTATGTTTTATTTTACATGTTATATAAATGTTTGATTTTGTGCCATGTCCCCTAATATAGAGTTCCAGTGGGCTGGGGCAGCCCTCCACCTTTATATTCGGGTGGAGGTGTTGAGGTCCTCAGGTGTTCATTGAGTGTTGGATTGTTAGGATCTTTATGTAAGGATTGTATTTTATTTTCTGGCTTTTGTTCATTTTTCCTGCTGTTAATAGATTTTGCCACTGGACTTGTTTGCTTTGGAGGACCCTTTTAGGAAGATCCTTTTTGCCCCTATTTTGCCTAATTTCCATTTTTGTTCTCTTTTTACATTTTTTATGAATAAATTCTTCATTGGTAATGATTCTTCTTTGTGTCATTTAAGACAGAGGTTTTATGGTTTCCTTCTTTAAAGAACATTATTTTAGATTTTGGACATTTAAAGTATACTTTTGAACTTTAAAAGTCTGGGCCTCATTTTTGGACAGTTGAAGCCTGCCTGTTGAGTTTGGGATCAAGTCAACTTTTGGGTCCCAGATCAGGTTATTAGTAGTAGGGTTTAGGAAATTTAAGAGGTGGGGTCCCACCTGGGAAAATCCACTTTAAAAAAAAAATTAAAAACACAAAAGCTGCCAGTATTGCACTCTGAAGTCTTGTGTTTTGAGTAGTCCATTCTCCAGCATTAGTCATCAAGCTCTCCCCTGGAGTCAGATCTAAGGAGGAAATAGACACAGCTTCAATCACTGCACAGTTTAATTTAGTCCCTATAAGCATGGCAGCATTGTTACACAGTATACCAGACTATATTATATACAGTATATAAAATTAACCTTGATCTCTGTCTTAATTGAAAGCTTATGATTTGATATGTTCTAAAAATTTTAAAAAAATTAGATAGTATTAACCTGGTTGATAATGCCAACATAATGGCAGAAACAAAAAACAAGAGAATTGTCAAGCATATCGCAAAAGGTGATTAAGGGATGAAGAATGAGAAAGAATAAGTAGACAAGATGAACTGAATTGAATTGAGTTCCTTTATTGTCATTGTACACAGTATAATGAGATTCAATGTGCAACTGCTCCACAAAAAAAAAAAAAAAAATATTCCCATAAAATGACAAGAATAGTGCAATTAAACATACAAATATACTGTACGTTATGAAAACATAGGTACAACATATATTTACTTGTAGTGCAAAGTGCTCTACCAGGAGCACTTAATGGAATGATTGAGTGCGTTTATACTGTAGCTCTTGGGAGAAAACTGTCTCTGAGCTTTGAGGTCCGTGGATGAAAGGCTCTGTAGTGTTTGCCAGATGGGAGAAGTTCAAATAGACTATGGCATGGGTGAGTGGAATCCATGCAGATGCTGGTGGCGTTCCTGAGGCAGTGTGTGTGCAATAAATGTCCTCCAGGGCTGGAAGCTGCACCCTGACAGTCCTCTGTGCTCTCAACACAACCCACTGTAGAGCTTTCTGATCAGCAGCTCTGCAGGTGAGACACTACACACAGATACAATGGGTTAAAATACTCTCTGTGGTGCAGCGGTAGTAGGTCAACAGCTTCTGTCGAGGAAAGTGAACCACATTTACAAGCAAGAAGTAATACTGAATATACAACAATCAAGCAGCATGTCTATTAGGTGATGACTCATAGGCATGCAAGACAATCCCAGGAATGTCCCAGAGACAGAAATGCACAGCAACAAACAGGGAGATTGTAAAATAGTGGAGAATTCCAACCATATGTATACATTGCCTTTACATCTTTACATTGATGTTTTCCTTAATGACCACTTCTGCATCAGTAATGTCATCAATGTGAAGTTTTATTTTTTCATGTTGAAAATACAGGAATGTGTTGCCAAAATACATTAGGGCTTCTAAAGAAACTGAAAGAAGTAACTAATTACAAAACATAAGAAGTATCAACAGCTCTTTATCTTTAACTCCGTTTTTATTTTCGTTTAATTTGAGGATCATAGGGCCATGTGTTTCACTAGTTCATCTTAATAAAAGGATAAGTTGTTCTATATCTGTGTATCCATCCCGTTGCCATGTCTCAGTCTATCCAACAGATGGCACATCACAAACATTTGTAGTAATAAAATGCATTGTATGCATCATTCCAGCAGATGACGCATCACATGCATTAACACTGCTTTTACATATTCCTTACTAAATGGCATGTAACAGAGGCATATTCATTGCATTTGCCATTCCAGCAGATGGTGCATTGCAAACATTTGTAGTAATGCATTTTATTACTACAGATGTCTGTGATGCGCCATCTGTTTAAATGACAAATGGAATGCATTTTATTACCGTACTACATGCATTATAAAAAATGTTAATGCTGTGGTCTACACTGATTACTTAGATGTATATTTTAGATTACATTTAGATTTAGATTTCAGATCTTAGACAGGTAGCACAGCTAGTGTTAATACAATAGTATAATACTATATGTTAATATGCTTAGAGAAAAGTAAAGTAAATTTCCTTAAATGTAGCCTAAAACTTCTAAAGGATTTTAAAAATTGTTAATCCCAAATTAATCTTTGTTATGAAGCACTACCACAAAAAATTAAAATAAAATGAAAATTGAATATCTCTGCTTTAATAGTATTCATGGATAACCACAATTTCATTAAAAGCATCTTGTTGAAAAATATAAATCATTGGTCATGCACTTGCCTGTAATAAGAAAATATGCCAATATAATTCTCATTAAAGTATTTTTGCAATATTATATTATTTTTAAATTAAATGTGTGCACTGTACACTGCTGCAAAATTCATATTTCATTCATTAAATAAATGAAAGTGAATTATTAATTGGTTAGATTATTACATCATACATTAATTATCCCTTTTTTTGATAAATCAGTTGTAGACTGTATGAGGGAATGCCCAGCCTAACAGAAGGTTCCCAGGACAAGGGCACTACCATAGTGATCCCAAAATAGCAAAAGGAGACATCTTTTATTTCATAGTGTGGGAAGGCAGGGGTCCCCATAGGTTGGTTAGCCCTGAAAACTGTTAGTCATGGTGCACAAATGAGAAGAAGAGGGACAGCAAGAGAAGAAGGTGACCAGGGTGGAAACCTGTCATGCTCATCATGTGTATTGTTTCCTGTTGATGCTAAAGGGCACGAAACCCAGGGGTGCCTTAGATGACTGACCCTCCATCTAGTGAGAGAGAGGAGCAAAGTTACAAGACCTTCTGGCCGCAAGATTTCAGGTGGACCAAGATGTCTTGCAGTTATGACCTGCTACCATGGCAGTGCCATTATCCCTGGCACTCTTACCTGCCAGGCACCCAATCACAATGAGTGAAAACAGTAATGATAATAGGTTCACTCACTCTTATTTTAAATGCTTGTGGTTTACATTAACATTTAACTTTTTACACTGCATGTGGTGAATGTTTTATCATTGGTCAGCATAGTGGTACAGTTCTTTGTGCTTTTACATTAGCACTCTATGTGCCTTTTGTAGAATTTATATGTTTCTTTGAGCTTTCCCTTGAATATTTTCACTGGTTTACTTTGGTGTTCCAAAGACAACGTTAGTTGGCAACTCTCAGTGGGCCTGTTGTGACTGAATGTCAATGTTTCTTTTGACAGATTGGTGTCCAGTCTAAGAATGGTTTCTGCATTTCCATCAATGCTTTAGGAAAAGGGGGCTCCCCAAGATACCGTAATGATTAAAGCAGTTTCATAACATAGATGGATGTTGTAAAATGGCAATATGAGAAACCAGATAATTTGATTTTTATATTTCTAACTAGCCGAAGTACCTGGCATTGTAAATGGGTATATTTCTATAATGGGTTAAGGAACAAAAGCAAATACTTATGTGTTTTCGAAAAGTTGACCCTTTTGTCAATGCTGGCTGAACTGGTATTATCACATGCGTCATCTCTGCTACCTCTCTATCAATTTGTTTGCTGTCAAAATTCGAGACTTTTTTCTTTTTGTGTCTAATTTATTCTATAATTGCCATAACTCCATGTGGGGTTGTAAGAATTAATGATAGTTATTTGTATTTCCTTCTTTAGTGTGGTTCCAGAAGTAGATGTTAAATCCCACATTTTTAAACTAGATGGCTTGTTGAATAATTTAATCTTTCGACTGCGGAAAGCATATACAGTATCAGGGGCTAGGGGGATTGTGTTTCACAGACATTGCTTCAGGTATCCATATTATTACAGAAGGTAGCACCAGCACTAAGTCCATAGTGAAGATGGTTTAAACTTGATTATTTAGTGTTGATTTATGATTGCTACAAATCACAATGATAAATTGGCATCAAAGCCTAAAATTATAACTACCTCATTTTAATATGGACTTGAATAAATGTCTGCTATCATTAAACAGTAAAAGTTACTAAAGCTGTCCTCAGCCATTCTCTTTCTACCATATTCAGCAACTTGGCATGTCTCTTACGCACTTAGTAATGATATGCAGGTGTATCATCATGTTGGATCCTTCAAAAGTGTAACATTTTGCTTTTGTCAAAACTGTAGTGTCTTCAGTTTTCAGAGTTATTGTCACTTCCACACAGTGCATTAAAATTCTTATCTGCATTGTCAGAAACTCGACTCAGAGTCATGGAAAGGTTTGGGGCAGCCACCCATATAATTGATTTCCTGGCTGCAAAGTTGAGCAAGTAAATACAGCACTACTGTGCACAAAACCGAGTCTAAAACAGAACTGAGGGAATAGAGGGAAAAGGTACAGGCTTTTAAAGGGGAAGACAGGAAGTGAGATCATAGGGGTCGGGCTCATGAAGGTCTTCAGCCATTGGTTCGAGCCCAGATGTGACATCACAGGGGCCGGAGCCGGCAAGGTCTCCTTCCATAGGCTCAGTCCTGGAAGTGATGTCAAGAGAGCCAGGTGGAATCTCCCATGAATGGTCTACAGGAAAGGGAGAAAGAGTCAGTGCACTCTGCCACATCCCCTCAGAACTGCCCTTACTCAAGCCCTTTAGCTGCCTCCCATGCACACGTGTGTGACAGCATGTTTTATCAACACGGAGCAGGCCGTCCCTGGCTTGTCAAGTGTCCAAAATCTTGCACTGTTGGTTATGTACTGTATAATATTCATCCATCTATCCATCCATCCATCCATCTGTCCACCCAAACCTGCTTTATTCTGAGCAAAAAAATCACAAAATAATAGATAGTGGTGAGTTTCCATCTGCATATAGTTTCACGAAATTGATGTTGAGCTTTGTTTTGCAAATGCGAAACTCACTAAAAAGTGTTTTTTGAGTTTTAAAAAGTTTTTTAAGAAAGGAGCATTGCTCCTTAAGGGTTTGGCAATATCATATACCCCATTTGTACCTGTATATTTCTTAGAAAAAGATCTACCGTATATACTCGCTTATAAGTCAGGTCTTGAAACCTCAAATATCGATCATAAAATCAGACCCCGACTTATACGCCTTTTCAAAAATACGACACATTTTTTTTTACATCTTCTTGCTTCCTCCAATCTCGCTCCAGTTTCTCAGACACATCGAATTTTGTTGTAGCAGCGCAGTTACCAATTTCTTTCACCACTTGAACGACTTTTAATTTAAAACCAGCTTCATATTTTCTTCTGATCGAATGCTCCATCGTAGATAAGGGATGCTCTTATGATAAAGGTGTATGAGGGTGTGAGATACAAAAAAAACAAAACGGTGCAAACGTCGCTTTGGAATAGTTCGGGTATTACTGTGTGGTCACGTGGGCACAACACATAGAAAAAAAAAAGACAGTGTGCTCCTTGGTTACTCTCTCAGGTGGGCATTAGCATATCATAATCTCTTGGACCAATGGCGTCAGTTTTCCACATTTGACTTATACAACTGACATAAAATACTGGAAATTATACGATAAAATCAAGCGAGAGAACTTAAACATGAGTATATACGGTAGATGAAAAGAAGCAGGGATAAACTCTTTTAGAAATTCAATTTGGCAATACACTACCCACAATGAAACAAAATGACGTACTCAGACCATAACTGTAACTGCATTCTTATGTGTGGTCCCTCTTTGGCTGGTACAAAACTCTGTTCGCACTGATAATCCCATCAGCCCCAGTTGCACTCCTGTTACCTAATGGGAATTGTAGTCCCCGAATCAGCACTGGTTTTTCACTTGACCCCCTCCATTACAGCCCCTCTCCCCAATCCCCCAAAATTTTTAGTTTTGCATGATTGATGAACAAACAGAGGTTGGGCTGTGGTGGGCTGGCGCCCTGCCCGGAGCTTGTTTCCTGCCTTGCGCCCTGTGTTGGCTGGGACTGGCTCCAGCAGACCCCTGTGACCCTGTAGTTAGGATATAGCAGGTTGGATAATGGATGGATAGATGAAACAGAGGTTGGGAGTCTGCACTGATAGCGTGTCGCCACACCCACCACATGCCGAACCACCTGGATTAGGACCCAAATGCAGCAGGTGATACCTCAGCACCACAATGGAACAGTTTAAGGTTTTTAATGGTGGCTGGAGTGAAAATCCTGCCACCAACCCCTAAGATTTCCCTGTTAGTTGGAGGACCTCCTTACAGTGCTGGATGCAGATTAACATCAGACCCAGGACAAAGCAATTGCAGGTTTAGGGCCTTGTTCAAAGACCCAATGGAATAGAGTCACTTCTGGCGTTTACAGGATTTGAACCAGCAACTTTCTGATTGCTGCCACATATCACTAGCCTCAGAGCCACCACTCTGCCTAAACAAACAGACTATGATTTTATTTATGTAGATTTCATTAATTTCCAAAACTGAGGATTAAAAAAAATAGTATTTTTTGTAGACAACGAGGTAGGTGTGGGGAAAATTTTTAATTGTAAATCGCCTCTGTCCAGCTTTGTTTCCTACCTTACGCCCAATACAACTAGGATAGGCACTGGCACCTTTCAGCCGTAAACATGGGTTCATTGGTTTAGGAAATGGATGTATGGATGAACAATTTTTTTCTTCCCTGCTCTCTACTTGATCCTTGGATTCACCTTAATTATTTAAATTGTCACTTTCAAACAAAACGTCTACAAGTCTTAAATCAAAAGTTCTTTCCAGCAGCAAATTAAATTCATTCAGTAGGCAGAAATCTGCTGATTACAAGGTTCAATTCAAGTTTAAATTTTCACATTATCATCAGGAAGGGCAGCATTTTTAACAGCAGCTCATGCAGACTGAATGACATTTCTAGTTCATCCTTTTAAGCAAAATCTACAAATGATAAAGAACAGGAAACATTTGTGAGCTAGAACCAAATTGATTTTCAGCGCACAGCTGCACAGACTGAGTAGCAGACACATAATCAAGTGGAGGAATGGACAGAGGAGGAGATGCACTGAGTTCTCACTACATTTAAAGTGCCGACAGTGCTGCTGATGGAATGACAGTGATTTGGGGGGGAGGTTAATCAACTATATTAAATCGAGGTGGCATCTTCTTTAAAAAGTTGGTAGTGTCCAGGCTGGCTTTTTAGTCAAACAGTGTATCTGTACATTCCATCACACATTTCACCAAGTGTGTCTTCACTAAATGTGTCACAAATAAATTTCAATTTTGTTTTTAATGCATGAAACAGAAAAAGTTCCCATCCATGCCACATTCTATAGTTCCTCACTCCTCATCTGAATATAGATCTTCAGAATACATCCTGAAAATTCATTTATACATTTTCAAATGATACAAACATGAGAGATTGTCATAATTTCCAGTGAAAAGGCTGGTGATTTGCCATATGGACAAGAAAATAAACAAAGAAATGTTGCATGTGATTTTGGTAATAATTTAGAACAGGGACTTGGTGGGCTTGCTTAGTTTGTCTGTTAATCGCCTATTAATATGTACCAAAATTGAAGTCTTACTTAAGTTCTTATTATGTACCAGTAAGTGACTATTAGACCCACACTGGTAGCCCCATTGTAAATTGTTGTCATTGATTGTGATTGATTTATTAAAAATCAAAAACTAGACATTAGTAAGACCCTCCAACAAGCTTTCCAAAGTAGTATTGAGTATATGGTAGCTTTACAGCATATTGTCACCATAGCCAAACAGAGCAATAATTATAATAATAATACATTTAAAAAAAAAAAACCCTCACACTATTCAGTGTGGTGCTGAGGTGTCACCCGTTGCACAGTTGCGTTCAGATCTCAGTCCAGGTGGGTTGCCATGTGGTAGGTGCGGCAACACTCTGTAATCATCGCATACTCCCGACCTCTTTCCTCTCTCCTCTCCTATGCCCAGATATATAGTGCCCTATGCAAAGAGGGACTGTAGCTCTGCAGTTTGTGAGCTTTGTGTTTGTGTACAAACCAAGGATTCCAGTTGGTGGAATAAGGTTTTAAACATTTAAACTGAAAAAAGCATGGGTACAACCCTTGCAGTATCAATGTGTCCCTGAAGGGGGGCAGGTGTCTTGCATCAATGAGAGTGGTGCAGATGACACCTACTGTCCAGCAGAGATACTGTCTGCCTTTGGTGGAAAACACTGGTGGGAACCTAGTACAGACCAGAGCTCGATAAATGAACAGGGCAATTTTGTGGATGTGAGTATGTGATAGATGGGAGATTGATTTTGTTTGTACAAGGATTCCTAGCCCTTGTAATTCTTGTACACATATTATATGGGAAGAATGTCACTGGCAACATAATATGATGAGTTTTAAAATTTTTGAAGTAAATGCTATATAGCTGGCCGTGTTGCTACGAATGGTACTATTGACGGATCTAATTGTAGACAAAATAACAAAACCACATACAGTTTGCAAAACCAATATAACTAGTATCTATTGGATAGAGGGGAATTAAACAGTTACGTTAACCCATGAAAAGTTATGGCATTGGCATTGGTCAGCAATTGTTAGCAAATTAACCTCCTAAACAATGCAAAAGTTTACAGAAGCACATTTCTGAGATTTATACAAGAGAAAATGTAACTAATGCTACTACAACACACATGTCTACACAATTAAAGGCTGACAAGATTGAAGCAGGGCAAATTGAAAGAAAGAGAAATGAAGTAAGCTTTCAGTCATAGCTGGTTGGACTGGAAATTGGTCACTCACAGGAGTGGACTGACTTAACAAATTGTGTTGTTTAATTTTTCTCCTTTCGATTACTGTTCTGTTGTGTTTCTGGCAATTGTGGGCCGGGAATGAAACCGTGTAACAAGCATTCATTAGAATCAGCAATTGAACAAACTAGGAGACATGGGGGCAGACTTAAAAGAGGAGCTTAACTTTCTTGCATTGCTATCTTTCTGTGATGCTGTTAAAAGCTTTAATTAGTTGTTCTAAAAATAAGAAAAAGGGAGGAATTGTTAGGGAAAATTTTTATGCATGAGTTTGTAAAGTGTTTTGAGTGTGCCTTTCATGCACTTTCTATACCATTTGTTTCCAGCACATTTACCATGGAGATGATGAGATCTTATGGCATTTAAACTTTTAACTGTAGTATTATATACAGTATAAGAAGTTCATATTAACTGATAGCATATTTGCCAAAGACTTTTAATCTATTTAACTATTTTGGGAACTTTAAATTTAGAGTGTTATGATTATACTATTTATCTTTGTTAATTGTTGCAAACTAATGCTTTTATTAACTGTCGTATGCAAATTTTCCTGGCTTTTAAAACTGAAATTTCTCCTAACCTTACTTGACCTGGCATAGAGAACTCACCTGTTCTTATGTGGGACTCCCTCAGGATTGTTGTAATAAACTTCATCCATCTTGGAAATGTTAGAATGGTGATCTAATTGTTACAACCAAACATAGCATTTGTTAACGTTATATTAATGCATTGTTAGTGTTATTTCACGTGAGTATTCCATGTCTCTGGTTTATTTTTTTTTTTGCTGTAATTTTGACAAAGTTTACTTTTGCTTAAATTTTATTTTCTTTCTATACGTAACACCTTTTGAAGTCATATGACATTGATCATTACGCTTATGACCTCGTAATGGTGTATACACGATGGACACAGTATTCATTAGCTGTCAGGGATACACGTTAAAGAAAACAAATTTCTTTTAATTATTTAATTTTTTTCTGCCTTTTCTTCAAGTAGGCCCTAATGCTGGGTTTGTGCTTTTGCTAACAAATTCATTTTACTCCTTATGTCTAATTTTTTGCCTTGCTTTTTTTTTTCTTGGTTACCGAGGCTACTTTTTTATATCAGGTTTTTGATCCTTTGCTTTGTCTGACTACACCCCAGCCCTTTTTAACATTTCACAGTATTTCTTTACTTTCTCCCAACAATTCTCAGATATTCTTGTGTTCCCAAAGTTAAGGCCTTGTTCTGTGTTCATAGCAGTAAGTGACTGATAGACAGAGCTAAGTATCCCCATTGTGTTACTATCATTCTTCAGTGCAGTTGATGTTATCATATTTCAGTTAACTGTAGAATAAAATTTTTCACATCTTTCTCTTTTACTTTTACAGATGTACTTTTGTCATATTCTAGTCTGAAAATAACAACTTCAGAATCTGCACTTCGAGACTTTCTAACAGCTTTTAAAAATCGATCAGAACAAATCCAGGACGCAGTGGAAGCACTAAAGCCATCAAATAATGAAGGTAAACAGACACTATTCAAATAAAAAGTGTACATTTTTATTACAACTAGTCTTGATATTCATGGTGTCTATGGCCTATGTTTTCAGCAGTGCATTATTGTGGCTGTTCGCAACCTGTGCTTTGCTGACATTACAGATCAGGTTCTATCTAAAAAAAAATGTGAATTACTTGGGATCAATAAAGTATCTATCTATCTATCTATCTATCTATCTATCTATCTATCTATCTATCTATCTATCTATCT
>JANRMT010062835.1:23305016-23344571 GCA_026402145.1 Polypterus bichir lapradei
TCTATCTATCTATCTATCTATCTATCTATCTATCTATCTATCTATCTGTCTATCTATCTATCTATCTATCTATCTATTACAATGTAACATTTAAAAGACTAAAATTTGTGGCATGGTGCAGAAACCTTGTTCTCACATTTCTATTGTTTTCACTCTCTAAGTTATTGTCTGATCGAAGCATTTTATTTTCTATTAACAGATTTCTATAAATGACACCACCCCAATGGTGCCATAATGGAGCATAGTTATAGTACAATATTTACCTTCTGTTGTTTACAGATTTTGCCACCTTTCCTGGGTCATGTAATACATTGGATGTCAGGACTGAACTGATGATCTTGTGGTTTTAAGTCCAATGATTTACCAACTGTCTGTTCTGTTAAGTGTTTTACATTTACGTTTCTTTCCTTAGCAGACTCTTTTTTTCTAAGCAGCTTAGGAAACATAATCAAATCAATCTCGGGGACCGCTTAGGAGCAAGTGTTACAGGACAAGGGTACAAAATTGATCATGGCAAGTGAAGAACTCAGAACAAATTGCAAGCTAGTTACACTTCCTTGGTTACAAAAACCTGAGAAAGCCATTATCGATTAGACAGGTATACACAGAACAAGAGAGTCTTCGAACACAGCTTAATCACACTGAGGGAACTGGAATTTCGAATGGAGGTGTGCAGCTCGTTTTACCAGATAGGAGCTATATATGAAAAAAGTTTGGATTGATATTTGATGTCATACAGAAGTGGCATCACAAATTTCATTCATCAGTAGACCAGAGTGGGCACAAAGGAACATGGGACCTCATAGAAGTCTCAGTATATGTAGTTGCTGACCCAATGTCTACACTGTAGACAGTCATCAAGGATTTGAGCTTAATACGTCCAGCTACAGGGAGCTAATATAATAATCTGAAAAGATTAGTGACATATTCCAGTCTTGGCTAGTTGAACACCAGATATGCCGGGGCATTTTGAATCATCTGCAGTGGATTGGTAAGACATGATAGTACTCCTGTCAGCAGAGAGTTGCAGTAGTCCTGACTTGACTAGGCCAATGCCCGGACCAGGGCGTGTGCTGCATATTCATCAGATACTGCCTGATCTTGCAGATGTTGTATGCAGTGAGTCTGCAAGACCAAGAGACAGTTGCTAAATGGTCAATGAAGGACAGCTGGTCGTCGATCTCCTCCCCAAGTTTGCATATTGTCTTGGTGGTTGTTAGCGATAGTCAGCCAAGATAAACAGAGATGATATGCTGAATACATACTGGGATAACCAAATTTCCCAACTTTGCATATAATGCCAATACATGGAGCTATGTCAGGACGGGGAGAATACCTTTATTGACACGCACGTGGAGTCACTGCAGTACCATGAAGGAGACGACTGAATTATAGCTATTGAGTACACTTCTTAAATACATTTAATTATAGGAGTACATGATTAGTAGGCAATTCTCATGTCATTGCAAGTTACTGATAAATGGACCCAGAAGTCTGCTACTCTGGATTACACTGGTTCTTATACTTGACCTTGTGAAAAAGTAACAGCAGGACTGGGTCACAGATCAAGAGAATTTACTTAAAATGCTTTCAAAGGGTGCTAAGGTCAAAAGCTAACAGTTAACAACAATATAATCAAATACTGAAAATCATATTTAACAGTAAAAATCAACTCTGATGTTCCCATGAAAGGAGATGTAATGGCAAATCTTTGATTCATGATGGTAGATGTAAGGATAATATGCTATGCTACTGTATATTTGCTATAAATATGGAACTCTTTTATTTTAAATCAAATGTTTTTTTTTTTCTCACAGGGAAGTTTAATATATCATTAGGGTTATTATAGACCAACCAGTAATGACATAAACTCAACAATCAGACAAAAAAAGCTCATAAAATATACGTAATATTGAACAGATCCAAAAATGTAACGCTGAGTCTAGCAGGTGGAATAATTCTTTTAAAAACAAAGAACAAATATTTCTTTATAAATTTTTATGAATTTCAGGCATTCATTAAATATCGTGCATAAGTTCAGCTGTGAGAAAAATTAAATATATGCTTTGTACTTTACTAGTTTATTTCAGTTATTCCTTTCAGCTACTGTAAGTTTCATATAACTTTAGTTTTTTATTTCATCTTTGTTAATTGTTTTATTTCAGTTTATGAAAATGTTAATAGTTTTCATTTTAGTTTTTATTTACAATAATACTATAATAGCACCTTGTTGTACAGTTAGAGAAAACTTAACAAAGTTGTTCCTTATTCAGTAAACTTGCTCCAGAAGGTCACAGCAATCCCAAATTAATCACCGACAGTAGATGCTTCTTTTACAAGGCTTAATGACCCCATAAGGAAAGACTGTTGGTGTTTTCCAAGAAAATAGTCTCAGATCACTTTGGTAATTCCAAATATGAAACATGGAATAATGCATTCCAGTATAATAAGTCCACCCCAATCCCAGAGCGTACCAGTTAGAGTAAAATGAAATGCATAAGGCTCCTAGTCATTGTGAGATTATCCAACAATTTCAACAGATATCTAGATACACAGAACGAACAAATGAATTTGCAAACAAACAAACAAACTTACTTACTTACTTTATTTGTCCCCAGGGAAAATTGGGCTTTTTACAGAAGCTCTTTAAATAAATAAATATGTGCACATACTTTGATCTGAACACACAGAACAACTTTAAAAGCAAGAAAATTAAAAAGAAAAAAAAAACTTCTGACTTGAAGGTCACAGTCAGAGTGGCGTTATGCAGGCATATTGCTGTTGATGTAAAGGAGCCCTTGTAGTGTTTCTTGACACACATTTGCTGAAAGACCTCAGTATTAGTGTATCAGAGAGAAGATGTATAGCATTGTTCATAATGACACTCGGTTTTGTTTTCATTCTCTCCTTCGCTATGACCTCCAGGGTGTCCAGAGTGCGTCCCATAACTGAGCCTGCCCTTTTAATTAGCATGTTGATTTGGTGGGCCACTTTAGAAGTGATGTTACCAGCTCAGCACACCACAGCGCAGAAAATCACACTGGCCATCACAGAGTTATAGAGCATGTGAAAGATGTCACTTCCCACAGTAAAGGAACGCAATCTACTAAGGAAGAAGAGCCTGCTCTGGCCTTTCTTATATAGTTCCTCTGTGTTCCGAGACCAGTACAGTCTGTCATTAATGTGGACTACCATGACTTGTGGAAGTGGATCACCTCTACATATACTCCTTGAATAGTGGATTTCATAGTATGGAATGAAGGATTTTAATTTCCTATTTCGATAAAACTGAAATGTAATATAAACTGAAGCAAGGAGTTAATCTGAAACAGTTCAAAAAGATGAATGAGCACAAGTGATTCTTTAAAAATGAGTGATCTTGAATTTGGGTTAACTCATCATATAAAAAGGAGCAGCTGCCAGCAAAAAAATATGAGAGTTTAAATGTATACTTCCAAAAAAAAAACCAACAATTAAATTCACAAGGTAAACATTAAATAATGTTTTTTTAGTGTTTTAGTATGGTACAGAGTGAAGGGAATTTACAAATCACTCCTTTTTGGTTTTATTAGCATTTTCCCCACTGTTCCAACTTTTTTGGAATTGGGGTTGTATTATTAGGAATTAGGTGAATACCAAATCATGTTCCAGGTCAGAATAATGCTGGAATATGTGCAATGCTCAAAAAAAATTAAGGAAACACTTAAATCACACATTGGATCTTGATGAACAAAATATTCAAGTGGAAAATCTTTACTGAGTAATACTGTGTCATTTGTTGAGAACAAAATGATGTAACAACGGTCAATGAAAACCAAAATTACCAACCCGTTGAGGGCTAGATGCAACATCATTCCAAAAACCAAACTCAAAAATCGAAATCACAGGCTGTGTCCAATTTGCATGAATTTCATGACAGTAATTCATAATGTGACTCAGTAGTGTGTATGTCCGCCTTTATGGACTGCCGACAACGTCTGGGCATGCTCCTGATGAGACGGCCGATGGTCTCCTGGGGGATCTCCTCCCAGACCTGGATCATGGCATCTGTGAGCTCCTGAACAGTCTGTGGCGTTATTTGGTGGTTTCGGATATACTAATGTATAACATCCCAGAGGTTCACAATTGGATTCAGATCAGGGGACTGTGTGGGTCAGTCAATGGCATCATGATTCAGGAACTGTCTACACACTCTAGCCACATGAGGCCGGGCATTGTCCTGCCCCAGGAAGAACCCTGGTCCCACTTAACCAGCGTGAGGTCTGATGGTGGCGCTGAGGATTTGATCCCGGTGCCTAACGACGGTCAGGGTACAATTGGCTAGCACATGGAGGTGTGACCCTGCAAGGATATGCCTCCCAAGACCATCACTGACTGAACACAGAACTGGTCATGCTGGATGATGTTCACCACAGTATCTTCAGACTCTTTCACATCTGTCACATGTGTGCTCATTGTGAACCTGCTCTCACAAGTGAAGAAAACAGGGTGCAAATGATGGAGCTGCCATTTGCCAATCAAACTACACAGTGATGGGCTATGAGCACAGGTCTGGGGTCCTCATGCCATCCTCTAGGAGTCTGTTTATGACAGTTTGGTCAGAAACAAGCCCACCAGTAGCCAGCTGGAGGTCGTTTTGTAGGGCTCTGGCAGTGCTCTTCTTGAGCAGATACTGGTCCTGCTGCTGGGTTGAGGCACTTCTGCAGCCTTGTCCAGCCCTTCTTGTGTAACGGCCCATCTCCTGGTATCTTCTCCATGCTCTTGAGATTGTGCTGGGAGACACGGCAAACCTTCTTGCAACGACACATACGGATGTTCCATATTGAAGGAGCTGCGCTCCTTGTGCAACCTGAATCAAATTCAGGTACCGCCTCATGGTAACAGTAGTGACAAGGACACTAGCAAAATGCAAAACTAGAGAAGACTCAGTCAAGAAGGACAAGGAGAGAGCAATTACAGTGCATCCAGAAAATATTCACAGCGCATCACTTTTTCCACATTTTGTTATGTTGCAGCCTTATTCCAAAATGGATTAAATTCATTTTTTTCCTCAGAATTCTACACATAACACCCCATAATGACAACGTGAAAAAAGTTTACTTGTGGTTTTTGCAAATTTATTAAAAATAAAAAAAACTGAGAAATCACATGTACATAAGTATTCACAGCCTTTGCTCAATACTTTGTCGATGCACCTTTGGCAGCAATTACAGCCTCAAGTCTTTTTAAATATGATGCCACAAGCTTGGCACACCTATCCTTAGCCAGTTTCGCCCATTCCTGTTTGCAGCACCTCTCAAGCTCCATCAGGTTGGATGGGAAGCGTCGGTGCACAGCCATTTTAAGATCTCTCCAGAGATGTTCAATCGGATTCAAGTCTGGGCTCTGGCTGGGCCACTCAAGGACATTCACAGAGTTGTCCTGAAGCCACTCCTTTGATATCTTGGCTGTGTGCTTAGGGTCGTTGTCCTGCTGAAAGATGAACCGTCGCCCCAGTCTGAGGTCAAGAGCGCTCTAGAGCAGGTTTTCATCCGGGATGTCTCTGTACATTGCTGCAGTAATCTTTCCCTTTATCCAGACTAGTCTCCCAGTTCCTGCCGCTGAAAAACATCTCCACAGCATGATGCTGCCACCACCATGCTTCACTGTAGGGATGGTATTGGCCTGGTGATGAGCGGTGCCTGGTTTCCTCCAAACGTGACGCCTGGCATTCACACTAAAGAGTTCAATTTTTGTCTCATCAGACCAGAGAATTTTGTTTCTCATGGTCTGAGAGTCCTTCAGGTGCCTTTTGGCAAACTCCAGGTGGGCTGCCATGTGCCTTTTACTAAGGAGTGGCTTCCTTCTGGCCACTTTACCATACAGGCCTGATTGGTGGATTGCTGCAGAGATGGTTGTCCTTCTGGAAGGTTCTCCTCTCTCTACAGAGGACCTCTGGAGCTCTGACAGAGTTACCATCGGGTTCTTGGTCACCTCCCTGACTAAGGCCCTTCTCCCCCGATCGCTCAGTTTAGATGGCCGGCCAGCTCTAGGAAGAGTCCTGGTAGTTTTGAATTTCTTCCACTTACAGATGATGGAGGCCACTGTGCTCACTGGGACCTTCAAAGCAGCAAAAAAATGATTCTGTAACCTTCCCCAGATTTGTGTATCGAGACAATCCTGTCTCGGATGCCTACAGACAATTCCTTTGACTTCATGCTTGGTTTGTGCTCTGACATGAACTGTCAACTGTGGGAACTTATATAGACAGGTGTGTGCCTTTCCAAATCATGTCCAATCAACTGAATTTACCACAGGTGGCCTCCAATTAAGCTGCAGAAACATCTCAAGGATGATCAGGGAAAACAGGATGCACCTGAGCTCAATTTTGAGCTTCATGGCAAAGGCTGTGAATACTTGTGTACATGTGATTTCTCAGTTTTTTTATTTTTAATAAATTTGTAAAAACCTCAAGTAAACTTTTATCACGTTGTCTTTATGGGGTTTTGTGTGTATAATTCTGAGGAAAAAATTAATTGAATCCATTTTGGAATAAGGCTGTAACATAACAAAATGTGGAAAAAGTGATGTGCTGTGCATACTTTCCGGATGCACTGTATATGTGGCCACCACCTGCAAAACCATTCCTTTTTTGTCGGGTGTCTTGCTGTCACCTCTCCAGTGCTCCTGTTGTCACTTTCATTTGCACCAAAGCAGGTGAAGTTGATTCACAGTCACTTATCCTTCCTAACTGGACAGACTGATATCCCTGAAGCTTCACTGACTTGGTGTTCGACTGGGATGATTACGTGTTCCCTTAATATTTTTAAGTAGGTCAGCCCAATGTATGCTCTCATATCTATTTTGTTTTCGGAGCAAATGTATTTAAGAAGAAATAGCATTATCCAACCCGCTATAGCCTAACTACAGGATCACGTGGTCTGCTGGAGCCAATCCCAGCCAACATAGGGCGCAAGGCAGGAAACAAACCCTGGGCAGGGCGCCAGCCCACCACAGGGCACACACATCCATGCACCAAGCACACACGAGGGACAATTTAGAATCGCCAGTGCACCTAACCTGCATGTCTTTGGACTGTGGGAGGAAACCAGAGCACCCAGAGGAAACCCACGCAGACACTGGGAGAACATGCAAACTCCACACAGGGAGGACCTGAGAAGCGAACCCGGGTCTCCTAACTGCGAGGCGGCAGCACTACCCACTGCGCCACCGTGCCGCCCAGTACAGAATTATATTTTGTATATTTTTTTATTTAAACCATTTAATTACAATGAAAAGTTTTCGGTTGTAATGTTGTCTGGATAAATTTCAATCTAGTTTCAGAGCGCCTCATAAATAAGAATATGTTCAAATCAGCATGTATTATTAATAATGATATCCATATGTCTTTAGTCTTAAAAGGAATTGTTTTAGACTGCTTTGACACACTCCCTTAATTTCCATGGAACAAATGAGAATTTGAAAAAAATGGTACAAAGTAACACCCAGTCTCAACTCAACAATAGGTGCTGGAATCTAATTTCTGATTTTGTTTGATATGTTGCCTGCTTTTGTGTTGGGTCAGCAAATCAAAAGTGTGTGATACTCTTTGAAATATGTGGTTTCAATAGAAGCTTCCAAATCTAAGAAACTATTATATTTTTTTTTTTCATTTTTCTACTGTCTATATTCAGTCTTTAAAGTTATCATCTGTTTGTTGATCAGTTTGTCAACTTCAAAGCTGAGGCAGTTGCCTGGATAGACCTCAGTTTACGTCATACACATGAAAACATGTCCAAAAGCAAACTCGGGGGCTCCGATTTAATTAAGAGAATTTTTATAGACTGAAAAGTGGAGGATATGATATGAAGGAATCAAACTGCTAACATACAGAGAATTTGTCAGTTTTTAATACAGAGTGCAACCATTTCCAGAATCCAAATGAAAGCCTAGCAGATTAAGCCTGGTTGACCACTGGGCTTTTCCAACTTGGAAATCATTATACTTGCAGTTAGGGATGCATCGATACCACTTTTTTGGAAAACGAGTACGAGTACTTGCATTTCAGTACTCGCTGATACCGAGTACTTACCGTTACCGAGTACTTAATAAAAACATGATTTAAATTTACAGGTAACAGCTTTAGTCATATAATTTAACAAAAAAAACAAGGGGCTAGTTTGAAATTAAGAACATTTATTTAAAATGAAAAGCATGTTGTATGCAACATATTACAGAATAAATAATTATAAAAAAAAATTTAAACAGTGACAGTGCAACAATTTTTTTCAGTTTGTTGTAAACTCTGCCGCTTTGGACAACACAAGGGGCATTAATAAACATCTTTGCTATTTAGTGCACAATATTTGAATAAACTAACAACATCCACCAACATAGAACTGTGGCAGTCAGTGCAACTGAGGTAGGTATTAACATCAAGTCTAAGACGACTCACTTAATGGAGCCTATTTAGAAAAAGTGAGTGGCAGGTTTTTTTTTAAGAAAAGTAGCTTTTCTGCATTATCAGCAGTCCGCCTGTTTCTGTTTTCATCTATAATGTGTGACACTGAGCTAAAAAGCCTTTCACTTTCCACGCTGCTACATGGGGCTGAGAGGTATTTCTGGGCCATTTTAGCCAAAGTGGGGAACCTGATTTTGTTGACACCCCAGTACTTCAGAGGACTGTCTTCACGAGGGCTTGGGGCCTCTCCGAGGTATGTGTCGAGCTCAATGGCAGCACCTGCTGCCAGCGGCTGTGCTGCCTGGGGCTGCTCCTTAGCGATTTCTTCAAATACAGTGTCCAGACTGCTGCTAGTGCTGGCCTGGGCCTTGAGGAACAGTTTAGCAGGAGGTTCTGCAGCTTCTGCCCGACTCCCCTCTGCCTCAGCTCTGGACATCATCTGCAGCTCCTGCTTCAGGTGCAGCTTGGCGTCCGGAGCAGTGTTGTTGGAGAAGAAGCGATCTTTATACCTGAACAAAATTCATGAATGTATTAATATGTGGAAAAATAGGACTGATTTTAGTTTCCCCTAAACCACTCTCACAAATGCCAGCCATTTGGCTTTCCGGTAGTAATACGGGAAATATATTTCATATTATATATATTGCATACATTTGTATTTGTGTATTTTAGTTACAAAAATATAATATAATATTTCAGATGGAAATTAATCTTACATTTAGTACTGTAGTTTATCATTGAATACCTATAGCACACAGACTTTACCTTGGGTCAAGTATGGTGGAGATGAAGTACAGTGGGTTGGTCTCGACGTCACTGAAGCGCTTCTTGACAGCTTCCAGTAAGGTTGCTTTCATTGTCTTGATGCCGTGGACCTCGTCTGTTTCTCTGTTTAGAAGTCTCACTAGCACAGTCACAGCTGGGATGACATCAGAGGCTAGTGCGTCGTAGCTGCTCACTTTTTTAGTTAGTTCCTCAAAGGGGGCGAGGATGGCAACAGTCTTCTCCATAAGAGCCCATTGGTGAGCGGTGAGATAGTCAGGGAGTTCATGCTCGGACACATACACCCCCAGCACTCGCTTTTGCTCAATGAGGGACTGGAGCATGTAATACGTGCTGTTCCAGCGCGTCTGTACGTCCTGCTGCAGTCTCTTTATTGGCTGGTTGAGCTGTCCCTGAATGTCCTCGAAGCTGGAGTAGGCTATGGCGGAATGTTTAAAATGCCCAACTATTTTCCGCCCCACTGCTATAGCATCGGCTATGCTCCTTTGTGCTAATAAGCCCTTGTGAACAGCCAGTTGGAGCGTGTGCGCGACGCACGGCAGACTTGGGAGCCCTGCGTCATTCATGGCTTTAATCATGTTTTTGGCATTGTCACGAAGCACAACATGTACTGATGTTTTAGGTATATCCCATGTCTGGAGCATTTCCTCAAACACATGCGCTATAGCCTGGCTGGTGTGCGAGCCGCGGAATTGTTTCGCATGTAATATGGCTCGTTGCGGTGTGAAACTCTCGTCTATCCACTGGGAGGTTAGGCTAATTAGCGACACGGGGCTTACACTGCTTGTCCAAATATCCGTGGTGAAACTAAATGCAGAGGAGGCTTGCAGTAGGCTGTGGATATGTTTTTTCACGGAGTTGTATAGTTTAGGCAGCTCCGTGTCAGTCATGTAGCGGCGGCTTGGGACATCATATCTGGGCTCCAGAACATGGAGGAGACGTAGGAATCCCACATTTTCTACCTCCGAGAGTGGTTGGTCACTCAATGCAATGTACTCGATAATTGCCTGTGTTATTTTCACAGCACGTGGATTGTCTCTGGACATTTTCTCTCGTCTTGCAAGAGTTTGCTGCAGCATGGGTTGTGTTGGTTTAGAAGCGTGGGTAAACTCTTTGTACTCGTTGTCGTGTTGGGATTTTAGGTGCTTGATTAAATTACTTGTGTTAAATGCGCTACCTTTTGAGCCTCCTCTGGACAATTTCGCTGAGCACAATTTGCAGTCCGCCTTTGTTTTGTCGTCTTCATTCACTTTGAAATAGTTCCACACGGCTGACATGTCTCGCCTCGCCTTCTCCCCGCTCTGAGCTGCAGCCAGGGCCTGTGGGCGGGCACTCGGGGCCTGTGATTAACCCCTTACACGCCGATCAAACATAGACATTTCTCAGACCGTGGTATCGGTCCCCGGTATCGGGGGACTTTTAACGAGTACAAGTACTTTAGAAAATGTGGTATCGAGGTCGATACCAGATACTGGTATCGGTATCGGTGCATCCCTACTTGCAGTATATAGCAGTAGCCTGTTTGTTATTTTACTAATATTGCACACAATGTTTGTTAGCCCCATGTACTCCTAATGCACTGCCTTCATTACAAGAAATTTTTTCTATTTTATTATTGAGCCCCTGGATTAAAGGGATTCCATCACTCAACCTTTATATACAGAGAGAAATTTTAAAGTGCAAGAAAAGTTTGAAAACAAAAAGACAATGTTTAGCTAAATAAGTCTTATTAGTTTACGCCAGCATCACATGACTTGACTTCTTCTTGGAGAGGATGTCAAACTTGACGACTGTTGTTGGTGATCTTGTCAGATTATGCAGCTAGAAATTGCAGGGTATGATAAATTTGCCAACTTAAAGATGACTTTCTGTCACAGCTTCACATTTCCAGAGCATCACAATCACGCAGGCCAGTAATGTGTTTCTTCCTGGAGCCTGTACCCATGTGAAGGCTTTACAGGTACAGTGATTCCAGCTGCAATCTCTGTCTTTGTTTTTCTTTTATTCATTCTATTGTGGTACATAAAACATAAGATATTAGACTGATGAGCTTCTTTTCTGTTTGTGAGGTCCACATCCACTTTCCTTTTTCCTCATCACTATATTTGAATGGATTGTACCTCCGGATTAGTAATTCATTGGTCGTCAGTTCTTTTGCACAAAGAGCCCACCCTGCAACTTAAGACACATTGTAGTCTGTTGGGATAAGTTGTAGACTGGTTAGACTGAATCTCCGAGTGTGTCACACTACATTACTGATGGTCACAGAAGCACACTGTGACTGCCTCCATCTCACAAAAATCTACATGAAGTCTACAACTGAAAATCGCTGTAACAGCAGTGTAATGTGACATGGCCTTAAGATGTGCCAAGATGAAATGGTCTCAAGTTGCTGCTTTCTCACAGGTGCCTATTGTTCTCTGTGTGATAAAATGTTTTCTAACATTTGTGTGAAATTTTCTCCTAACTGTCTTCCACTCCTTGTTGAAGTACATGTATGTGTAATAACAGCCATTGTCCACTTTATATATTCCGTTCTATGATTAAATAATTGTATTATATCTCTTAGTCTTAGTCTGCACTGGCTAAAAGATTCAGCTCCTTTAGTGTTCACTCATACTTTATACAGTACTGGCCCTCATAATATGGGGATCACACCCACAAATGTGTCCCCATAACTTTGCCTTACCACTTAAGTCTGAACTCACTTTATGTTCTAGTAGGTTCTGTATAACCCGACATACCGGACAGCTCCAAATGGATCAGGTTGTAGAGAGTGTGTGTGTGTGTGTGTGTGTGTGTGTGTGTGTGTGTGCGTGTGTGTGTGTGTGTGTGTGTGTGTGTGTGTGTGTATGAATGTGCCTACAAGTAGATTGTCACCTTGTCCAGGGTAGCTTTCTGAATTGTGTCTGATGCTACTAAAATAGGTTTATGTCCTGCCTTATAATTCAGTTGAGAGATTTCAGTAAATTATTGAAAACGTGCGCTTCTGGCAACTTAACAGATGAATAAAGGATTGCAAAAATATGGAGAATGAGTAGGTGATGTCAATAGATGGTGTAACACTAGATGGCGCTATACCAGCGCTTAACCCAACACACAGACACTGACAACACATTTTAAAAGCTCCAAGAAGTTGTTTAATTTCTTTTCTTTAAATAAATAGTGCCCAAAGCACCCCCACCACAATAAACACAATAATATTTAATTCTTGAAATCTCTCCGGCTCACTTGCTGGGTCACCAACAGACCTGTAAATAGTCCTTGACCTGGAAGTGTTTCTGCTCTTCCATCCTTGTGACTTGCCAGCACTTCCGGGTCAGAAGGAGAATTAAAGTTCTTTAATCAGACCGGAAGTACTTCCGGGCTCCTGTCCTTGTGACTTGGTAGTACTTCCGGGCTATGGATGAAGCATGGCTCCTCCGGTCCTCTCACAGCTCCTCCTGGCAGGCACCCTCGGTACCCATACAGGGCTGAGAAACCGAACTCCAAGTCCCAAAATGCCCTGTGGGAATCTGGGGCACCGTTACACTCCAGGTTAGCTGCCTTCCCCCATCCTTCCATTTCAGGGGCGTCTCTTATAATGGACATACTGCACATACATACAGAGGATTCAGAAAGTATTAAGACCCCTTCTCTTTCTGCACACTTCATTGTGTTGTAGATTTAATTTTAAAATTCATAAATTTGCCATTTTTCTCCATCAGTGTTCACTCAGTAACCCACAATGACAAAGTAAAAACATATTTTAATAAACATTTGCAAATTTATTAATAATCCAAAAAAAACTTTGTCACATGATCATGATCGTCACATCAGTGATGTCACAGGAAGTGACAACAGCAACATGATGGTAGTTCCTTTATGAATAATCTCTTGGTGTATTCTCCTCTTTTGCTGTATTAGTGATAGTGTCTCTTCCAAGTAGACCCTAGCATCAGATTTGTTTTTTTTTTTGTTTTTTTTTTACTGTTTTTGACTTTTGATTATTTTTTCTGCCCTCTGATCTCTCTGTTCTTTCAGTTCTATGATTTTTGGCTTCCCTTCCCTTTGTCATCTCCTGGTTATTTCCTTTGCCTCTCAGAATAATCCTTGAACTCCTTGAGTCTTGTAACAGCTGCATTATTTTCACTGTATTCTTTGCTTTTTTTGGTTCTGAAGATTAAACTAATTTAATTTTAACGAAGGGAATTTTTTTGGTGAAGGTTTGATCTATCCATTTTAATGCTGTGTTGATAAGGAATAGAAATTATATCCTTGATCCATCCAACAGTTTTCTAACCTGCATATCCAGTTTAGGGTCGCTGGGAGCTGATGACTCTTCTGGAAGCACTGGGATCAGAGTCAGTACCAACCTTGGATAGGCATCTGTTATGTTTGGTATTTTATTAAATTTTTTTGTAGAGGTTTATGGTCCATTTTTCGCAATATATGAATCAATGTAGGGGTTTTGAACATTAAACAATCCAAAAATAACTGCCATGATAGGCTTTGCATGGCCAATGTTACATCACAGAGCTGCTGCAGCCAGTGTTGGCAGGGACAGCATGACCCAGAATATATAATGCCAATCTCTTGGATCACAGGCTCCAGTAGGAGCCGGTCCTCAGCTACAGAGCAGAGAGCAGAAGCTCACACCCAAAGGTGGACGGTGTGCAACTCTTTCTCTTCCATTCATTCCCATACCCCACCTGTTATCATACAGTGCCAGTCCTCCATCATCCAGATGCAGGAAAGTAAGAGGCCCCTCCTGCTCTGCCACCCCTAAATCCAGTGTCTAAACAGGCCCCGGCAAAGTTGCTGACGCTAAAGCTTCTGCCCTATTGGCTGGTGGACCCGGCACCCTTCCTCCAGCTGGTCCCCAGCTGCCATTAGTTTGTGATACTGTGGACAGTCTAACTTTCACAAAAATGAATGAGCCCTGGATCGGCAGAGATTTCCAGCCCCCTACTGCTCATTTCAGATGGATCCCTTGTCTGACCCACTCCATTGCTCTCCATTGGGTTTTCTGTACCTCTTATGTACACTGGACTTGTGGGAGCCAAGCCTCAGTGAATTCATGCCTCCTGCTCCTGTTGTTTGTAGTAAATGTTCTGATATTCATTTTTATCACCGTTATCTCAGGGACAAAGTGTTGGTGAATTCATACCTCCTGCTCCTGCTGCCATCATTTGCAAAATATTTTTAGTTCTGATATTTAAATTGATAAATTGTTGTGTGATCAGGTCAAGAGAAACACATGTTAAACTAAAACAGGTCTTTAAAGAAAACACTCTGTATTCTTGATAATTCATTCAAGACAAAGGCCATACTCAATTAATTTTCAAAGCAGTACAGATCTGTTTGTGTCTTCCTGAAATTAAAAGAATTTAGAGGCATCCTGTAAAGAGCTGTCCCCCTGCAAGATAGGCAAGACAAGCATCTTGAACATGTTAAGTCCATTACACCACACAGTCAGTCACTTAAAAAGGTTTTTATTACTGTGAGATGTGAGACCACAGTCAATCCAGCATTTTTCTGACTTCTGTCTGGGTGAAAGTGTATTTTCTCTTTAACTGAACTGGCTGTGGAAAGTGACAACACAGCCTGATATGTCACAATTTTATCTGAAGAGCCAGGGTGAAGTGGTTAGCACTGCTGCCTCACAGCTCAGGTCATACTTTTGTCCACTGTACACTTGGCAGGTGTTTCCCTAGTCCTCATGAACACTTAAAAGACAACTACACCATTATAATCAATTCAGAATTAGTTTAGGTTTCCCCATCGATTTTAATGCATTTTCCAAGTTCAGTGAAATTCCCAAACCTTTCTGCAATTTTGCCGAACTCTCGACAAAGCAAATTCTGCAGGGTTAGCTCATCATTAGTCTTTAGGGGTCAAGGGTATAAATGTTATCTCCATACACTTGCTGGCATCCAAGAAGGGATAATAAATGGTGGTGGTGTGGGATTCTTGAAATAAAACTTTTTTGTAGTCAATAAACTTGCTTATTGTGTTTTGGTGTTTGCCTTTTGATTAGAATTTCAATCCTTGATTGAGAAACCATTTAGGCTTTAGGTAATGACTTCAGCTTGATGTTTCATCTCCTCATCCTCTTCAATAAAAATTCTCATCTCATTCTGAGACAGTGTAGCGGCAATAGAGGTGCAAACTTACACTCACACTGACTCACACCAGACTCATTCCTAAGATTGCCTGTGGAATACCATAGAAAAGTCACAACAGTAACAGCAAGAACATGCAACCTCAACACAGACATTGACCAGGACAGGATTAAAACTGAAGGCCTTCATATGCCTTCCAGTGTGCCATCAAGCCAATTAAATTTTATAACTAATGGAAAAAAGAATCTGAAAAGCCCCTAAGAGGTCTGTTACAGCTCTTCACAGTCTTTTATGAAACTCTGCCATGTGTGTCAGAAGTGCTGATGATAATGCAGCTTGAGCTAATGACTGGCGATTCAGTGGCCAAATGTGAAATCCTTTCTGAACATAACAAGCAGTTTCTTTTTCCCTGCTTAGTTACAGTTCAGAATTCATGTCTGTTTTGAAATTTCAAGTAGATTTGTCAGGAATGCAAATTTGTCTGCAATTTCCATTGTTACAATGCAATGAAATATTCATTGTTTATTTACATACTGCACCATGTATAACAATTGACATCATCATAAATCACAGTAGGTTAACCACAAATTAACTTCATCCTTAATTTTATGTTGTCACTTAGATTGCACTTAAATTATATCAAATCAGCTGTGTAAGGGTTGGGACTCTGACGTGTTTAAACTTAAAAAAATCACAATTTGGTCATAGCAGTTTGTACTGCTTTCTTTATGACTAACTGTCATAATGATATTGATTAATTGTATGCAATTATTTTTTATTAAATACTTAATGAATAAATAAATACTATTTCATTGTTGGACCCAAAATAGTGGTCCTGTTTGTTTGAAAACAGACCACCATTCATCTGTTTTCAAACCTGTTTTTCCATAGCATGGTCATAGGAAAAAAAGCAGCAAGCATCAAGCACAAGGCAGGAACAAATCTGAGGTCATGGCACCAGTCCATCACAGAATAGGCATACAGTATGGGTGAAATGGCAGGAAGGATGATTCCAAATTCAGAGCTAAAGAATGATTTATTGGTTCAGAATCAAGTTATACCTTGGGTTGTTTTATTTTCAGGTAAAACTCACACTGGAGGCATAGTGGTCAGTACCGCTGCTTTACAGATCCAGCATCCTGGCTTTGAGTGTGTCTCAAACCTATTTATATGGGGGAACATATCATACCATGCCATTCACAGAAGTCTGGAGCATATTCTAGCTTTCATAGGGCCCACAGCAGGAACAATCTCCTGGATAGGAAGCTAGTCCATTGTAGGGGAACACATTCACAAAATTAACCCAGGACATAAATAAATAATTCTTTCTTTACATTTATATAGCACTTTTCTTACTACTCAGAGCACATTACGTAGTGAGTGGATGGCTACTTTAGCCACCAGCAATGTGCAGCATCCACCTGAATGATGCAATGGCAGCCATTCTTGCGCCAGTATGCTCACCACACATTAGCTGTTAGTGTTTGAAGGGTGAAAAACAGTTAGCCAGTTAGAGACAGGGGATGATTAGCGAGGCAGAATGACAGGGCAGTGATGGAAATTTAGCAAGGACATCGGGTTACACCCTACTCTTTATGAAGGATGCCCACAGATCTTTTATAACCACAGAGGGTCAGGACCTCAAATTTACGCCTCATCTGAAGGACGGCACCATTTTTACAGCACAGTGTCCCTGTCAATGCACTGGGGCATCGGGATCCACACACACACACACCACACGGTAAGTGCCCCCTGCTGGTTTCACCAACACCTCTTTCAGCAGCAACCCAAGCATTTCCTGGTTGTTCTCTAATCCAAGTACTGGCCAGACCCAAATATGCTTAGCTTCAGGTGGATGACCCATTCTGAAGTACATGTGGTATGGCTACAACAATATCAATGAAATTAATGTTATACATTGAATCAGAGTGAATTTAGTTTTTTTTTGACATTGAGTCTTTGTGTTGATCTGTGTCAAACAAGCCACAATAAATCCAATGTGATTCAAACTTGTATAATAATAAAAAGTAAAAACTTCCAAGTGAGTGAATCCTTTTTTTAGGCACAATAGTTAATGAAAGCACTTTTTTTATTCAAGCAGTTGTGGAAACCTGGAACAAACTATTGAGGCATGCAGTTGAAGCAGAAACCTTGACAAACCTTGAAGAATCTGGATGCAATATTGGGAAAGTTTAGCTATTTAACTGAACAAACAAGCTTGATGGGCTGAATGGTCCCCTTTCATTTGTCAAATTTCTTATGCCCTTATGAGCCTTTTATAGATTTTTATGCTTTTTGCTCGTGTTACTGTAATTATTTATGTGATGACTTTTATTTGTAATATTTATATAAGACCACATGTACATACTGTATGCAAATTAAGAGTTAAATGTACACAAATCGTGTGGCTTATCAAAGAAACAATTCAGTCTCACGGCAGTTGCTTCTTTCACTTGATATTCATTTTTGTCCTTTTAAATCAGCAAGCCACATTAAGCAAATGAAGTAGGTAGTTAAATCTTGGTAAAGATGTTAAAGTTTCTATTTCTTTATTTTGAAAACACAGTAGAATGCAAATAAGAGTTATATTAATTTGAACACATAATAGAACAAGAAAGGGTGTAAAATAAAATGTGCTTTTATATCCTTAAATGTACAGTGAGGTATCCCATTCATTTAATTGTTTTCCGTAATAACTAGTTTAATTTTTATATTAAATGCTGTCAAAAGCATTTCAATAAAAATATATATTTTCCACATACATCATCAATAGAACCTGATTGCATTTGCATTGTAATCAACTGGGATTGTTAACAAAGGAAACGAAACACAACAGGCTCACTCAGTCAGACTGCTCTTACAGCACAGCTGGTGACCTGCAGCCTGATGTTAAAGTGGAATCCCTTCAAAAATCCCCCACTGTGAGGTAAATACAGCTTGGGGGCTTGATATCTTGTGTGGAAAAAGCACGTCTTTGTTTTGAAATGATATTAGTTATTCACTGTAGCCCATTAGAAACTCATACATATCCATAATGCCATCAGTAAGATTTCCTCTTCCAAAACATCGACTTGTTTTTCTTAAATGTGCTTGGTTAAGGCTGAAACAACCAGTTTAATTGTAGCCTCTGAATATTAAAAAATTTTAAAATATTATAAAAAAATACAGAAGTCATGAATATAAAAAGTTAAAGTGGACCTTCAAAAACAAAAACAAAACTAAACATCCAATTAGTTGAAGTTCAACTTTATTCTCATGTGAATTTAGTGTACAACGAGATTTTTACTGGCGTGTACTCTATGCACTACTGACAGATGTATGCTACCGGTCAAAAGTTTTAGAACACCTCAGTTTTTATGGAATTGCACACAGTATATGATGTCTTAATGTTTCATGAAATCAAGGCATTGAACAAATAAACAATGGCTAATAAAAAAATAAGTCAATGAATCATTAAGTGTATAAAATTTTATTCAAATTTTTGATTCATCAAAGTAGCCACGTTTTGCCGATATAAGAGCAAAACTGTGGTAACCCTTCAGGAGGAAGAGTAATGCTCTGGGGTTCTGTTGCTTCCTCCTCCATGTTTGACAGTTGGTGTCACACACTGAGGAACCATCCTTTCACCAACTCGATAGTGTACAAGCACCCTGTATGATGAACTGAAGATTTAAAATTTGAAATCATCGGTGCATAGGACTTTCTTCCAGTATGCAGTTTTCCACAGCCATTATTTCAAGGCCCTGTTTTATTTTGTCCTTTAAGCAATGGCTTTCTTCCTGCCACTCGCCCTGTCAAACCTGCAGCACAAAGTCTCCTCTTCTCAGTAGAAACTATAATTTGCTTTTTTCAACCTGAACTGTTAAGCGGTGCTTGAAGCTGTGGTGCTGTGAGGTGCCTGTGATCTTGCAAACTGGTGAACCTCAGTAACTTGTCTTATGATTGGGTTGTGACTTTGGTTCTACCAGATTTCCTCCTGTCAGAGTTTCTTCCAGTTTCCAGTTGTCTTTGGATTGTATAGGACACCAATGTACTCACTGACACTTTTATTTTTATTTTACTTGGTTTTCCGGATACACACTTTTAAGATTTTTTTTTCTTTGAATTGTTGCTATTTCATTAGTTTCACTTTTATTTCAGAACTTCTGTAAAAACAATATTTAGAATCTTTCGAGTCCCAACATGCTGAATCTTTTTAATAAGGTCAATGAGACGTGTTTAATGACTTTGTACCATAATTCAGGATGGGTTTCTCTGTTTGGAATTTCAGCACAGACAGAACGATTCACATCATCAGTAATTAATAATTTTTTTACAAAGTAACCAATAAATGCATGTGAGTTAAACCCCGTTTTTGAAATTCTCAAGATTCTTTATTAGTCACATGCATAGTTATACAGGACAACACGCAGTGAAATTCATCCTGATCTGCTTATCAAAAACTGTGCAAAGTTAGAAGAATATCAGTTAGATTAACAAAAAGTCATAGATTGAAAGATAACAGTATAATAGAACATACTAAATAAGTAAAATTATGCGAATAAAGCAGAATTACAGTTGTGCTTGAAAGTTTGTGAACCCTTTAGAATTTTCTATATTTCTGCATAAATATGACCTAAACATCATCAGATTTGCACTCAAGTCCTAAAAGTAGATAAAGAGAAACCAGTTAAACAAATGAGACAAAAATATTATACTTGGTCATTTATTTATTGAGGAAATTGATTGAATATGACATATTTGACTGTAAGTGTTAAGTTACAATAATGCAGTGATTATTATGCAAAACCAAAGTTAGACAGGTGCATAGTTAAATGAGGCAGTTTGTTTGTTTGCGCTACTGCGATCTTTACTTTCTTATTTTTATACTTTCTAATTTTCCTACTTTCATATCATTTAACTTTCTCCACATGTCTATCGCTCCATTTTTTTTTTTTTTTTTTTTGAGCCTTTCAAATTCCACTGCTTTCATAATCTCTAACCTGCTTTGCATGTGTTTAGCGCCAACGTTTGTGAACGCCTTTATGAAGTTCTGCTTTGTCTTTTACTCTGTCTTTTAATTCTGGGCCAGATTAGACATGCTTTTTTTTCGATTCCACTTGTTTCTGGGCTGATAATTACTTTCCTTATTTTCTGAATTTGCACCTAGATTATTCTTTTTCTTTTTTGCTTTTTTTTCTCTCCAACGCTTTTGAGTCTCTTTTCTTCGCGCTGCTTTCTTTTTTTTTTCGCGCTTAGTTGTTGACATTTCGTTTATAACGTACTGTCCTTATACGCTTTATATGCGCCGAGCGCCCTGAATCTGTGTGTGCTCCAATCCTTTAGACGACTGAATGTTTTGCTGCCTCTTGACTTATTTGAAATTGATTGTAAGTAGGGCGTGTCTTGCAAGAATCTCATATTCCACATCATCGCGAGATGGCCCTGGGTCAATCTCTTGGCACAAAGTCTCATGTTTAAGGTCCCCGCGAGACGCTCTGTGGCCAATCTCTTTCATCTCGCGGTTTCTTTTAAATGTCTTCCATGATCTTAACGTGAAGATCACATCTCAACGACCTTGTGTTTCTCTCCAGGATTTTTTTTATAATAGAGAGATTTTTGCAGTTTCTCTAAATGAAAGGCCTACACTTTTAAGGGTAATGGTGATCTGTCTAATTTCATTTGTTAATTGTCATTTGTTTTGCCATTATCACTGGAATTTATAACTTTTTACAGTGTAATATTTTCCAAGTAGTACTTCAGAAGGTTTAGAAACACAGTCTGTTCCAGCTCTGCTTTAAGACACACAGAGGCTTTTTAAGTAATCATCACAAGTTGGGACACCTGTGCAAATTGTTTGCTTCAACTTGCAAGGCTTAATGTACTTTAATTACCGCAGAAAATCTGTAGGTTGTAACCTATTAGTTGCTCCCTGAAGAAGGACTATTTGTAATATTCTGAAATTTCCTTTTTTTCAGTTTTTGCTAACCTAAACTTTAAATTTAAACCTATGGCAGTTGACTGCTTACCTTTTGGTGATTTAAACGAAACTGATGACCCCTTCACTGATGAGAAGTACAGGCAGATTCTTATCCATTATATAATATCAAGGAGGCATCTGATCGGTCCCATCTTAACCCTATAGTATGAAAATGACAACATGGCCACGACAGAGCCCCGATTTCAACACCAGGGAACCAGTGGAACAGTGGCAAGTCACTCAAAGACCTTTAGAAACAGCATGCAAATGGACCTAAGAAAAGGCAAAGGGTGCTAAATATTGGTCTCATTTATGTGTTTCTTTTGTTTACTGCTGTTTCCAGCAGATCGTTTGATTAATAAAAACTATTCACGTCATTATCTTTGAAAGCTTTCCTGCTTTACTGCAAGTGTCTTAAGACATTTTCACAGTACCATATGTATGAATGTTTAAATGTAACCTTATATTATGTAAGTGTTCCAATTGAATTCTTAAGCAGATAACAAAACTTTTTTTTTTACTGTATACTGAGTCGATTCTCTTCAGTTTGAATGTTGATATTTAAAAGTCTGTCCATTTAAATATTTCACACCTGCTGAGTAGCCCCTAAAATATAAAACATGCAAGCACCTGTCACTTCGCTCACAATGGTATGAGCCCTTTGGCTTTCCAAGGTCAGGTGGCTCTAGGCTTTCCAAATGGAAGTCTTATCTAAGCATCCACTGCTTGCTGAAAGTTTGCTGATGGGAACCAGGTGATCCCTTACAGCAGGAAGATTTACTGCATTCCTGACACATTCCAAGGCATGTAAGATGTCATCACTGATTTATAACTGTTTTTGTTTAAGACTTCATGCTTTTAGAACTTAAAAGTAGTTGAAACATAAATCACTGCCGCTGTTATACTATACATTCTCAGTATAAAATGTCAATTCCACTTACTGTATTGCTGCTTTTGTCTTTTATGTTTTTCCAAATACTCCCTCGTCCTGTATGCTGGGCACAGGGTTCTTGGTCAAAAGGCCCACGTCAATACTTCATAAAAAGAAACACAATAAAATGTTATACTCCCACAGAGCTTACATTTCTAGGTTTAAGATCTCTCAATGTGACAGGAGGCATGGTAAGCTTAATCCTTCCATCTCTACACGTCCATTTTGAGCATACTGCAGTCATGACCGTAGTATACTACATAATTATAAGTTGTGGAGTCACCCAAAAATATGAAAACAGTAAATCTCATACTTTAGGACGTCATGGTGTCACAATTATCTTGTAAATTAAAAAGTGGCAGAGCAAAATAAACATGTAAATTAAATTTAAGGGAATATTCAAAAGAGCAACAAGAAAGCATAAGCAAGATCTGCAATGGAAAGGAAAACAGGAGATTGTCAAATGGAAATGTGCTTGGCTAAAGTTGAGGATGAAATGAAAGAAATGTCAAAATCCTTCCCTATTATTTTTCATTGCTCAAGAAGGGATGCCACCATCTTTTATAACAACATCATGTCTTGCTTACAGTACACCACATTCAAAACTACAAGATGGAAGTACCCAAGCAAAAAAAATAAAACAGTGAAGGAAATTAATAACAGAAAAATCATATGCAAATCTTATAACATTAAAAACATCTTCCCGAAAGGCAACAATTAAGAGCATATGAATTCAATAAAGAATTAAAGAAGCCTTTCTTCACACAAACAGTTGCATCTGAAAATAACTACTGAGTCTCTTATTTGAGGCATAAACCTTGACAACTTTTAAAAAGTGAGATGAGATATTAGAACATTCAAACAATTGTGATGAGAACAGGCCATTCAGCCCAACATGCTCGTCCGTTCGACTCACCAAGGTTATCATCCAAGTTAACATCAAGTCGGGATTCGAAGGTTTCTAAAGGTGTGCTCTCCACCACACTACTTGATCATTTATTTCATGTATTTATGGTTCCCTGTGTGAAGAAAACTTTCTGTTATATGTGCAAGATCTGTCCTTGAGTTTACAACTGCATTCCTGTGTTATTGTTGCACAGTTTATTTAGCTGGGGTCCACTGCATTAATTCCTTTCATAATTTAAAACATTTTGATCTTGCGATGTCTTAATCTCCATTCGTTTAAAGAGAAAAGGTTTACCTCCTTTAGTCTCTCCTCATAGCTCTTACTCCTGGAATCAGCTAGTCGCTCTACTCTGAACTTTCGGGGCACTGCTGTGTGTTTTTTCTAATATGGAGACTAAAACAGCACATGGTACTCCAGAAGAGGCTTCAATAGTGCGTTATAAAACAAGTATACTTGACTTGTACTCCACACATCATACTATATACAGTACAGTAATGTAGCATTCTGTTAGTTGTCTTAATGGCTTTTGAATACTGTCTGGCAGTTCACAGTGTCGAGTCCATTATGACTTGTAAGCCCTTCTAATATGGGGTCCTTTCGATTTTCAGACCTTCCATTGTGTATTCAAACTTAACATTTTTACTTCCTACATTTAATACTTTACATATGCTTACATTACATTTTATCTACCACAATATATAGCATAGCATCCTTTTAGCCTCCTTGATTGCTTCTGTACACTGTCTGGTTGTATACAATGACGACTCCTCTATTCCAGCTAGTTTGGTATCACCTGCAAACTTTGCCAGCTTCTTGATTCTGATCTTGTCCAGATCGTTTATGTACAGTCATATGAAAAAGTTTGGGAACCCCTCTCAGTCTGCATAATAATTGACTCTACTTTCAACCAAAAGATAACAGTGGTATGTCTTTCATTTCCTAGGAACATCTGAGTACTGGGGTGTTTTCCGAACAAAGATTTGTAGTGAAGCAGTATTTAGTGCACTGACTGTGCACAAATTTGGGTACCCTTGTAATTTTGCTGATTTAAATGCATGTAACTGCACAATACTGAGTACTTGCAACACAAAATTGTTGGATTAGCTCATTAAGCCTTGAACTTCATAGACAGGTGTGTCAAATCATGAGAAAAGGTATTTAAGGTGGTCAGTTACAAGTTGTGCTTCCCTTTGACTCTCCTCTGAAGAGTGACAGACAGCATGGGATCCTTAAAGCAACTCTCAAAAGATCTGAAAACAAAGATTGTTCAGTCTTATGGTTTAGGAGAAGGCTACAAAAAGCTTTCTCAGAGATTTAAACTGTTAGTTTCAACTGTAAGAAATGTAATCAGGAAATGGAAGGCCACAGGCACAGTTGCTGTTAAACCCTGGTCTGGCAGGCCAAGAAAAATACAGGAGCGGCATATACGTAGGATTGTGAGAATGGTTACAGACAACCCACAGATCACCTCCAAAGACCTGCAAGAACATCTTGCTGCTGATGGTGTATCTGTACATCGTTCTACAATTCAGCGCAATTTGCACAAAGAACATCTGTATGGTAGGGTGATGAGAAAGAAGCCCTTTCTGCACTCACGCCACAAACAGAGTCGCTTGTTGTATGCAAATGCTCATTTAGACAAGCCAGATTCATTTTGTAACAAAGTGCTTTTGGACTGATGAGACAAAAATTGAGCTATTTGGTCATAACACAAAGCGCTTTGCATGGCATAAGAAGAACACCGCATTCCAAGTAAAACACCTGCTACCTACTGTCAAATTTGGTGGCGGTTCCATCATGCTGTGTGCCTAGTTCAGGGACCGGGGCCCTTGTTAAAGTCAAGGGTCGGATGAATTCAACCCAATATCAACAAATTCTTCAGGATAATGTTCAAGCATCAGTCACAAAGCTGAAGTTACACTGGGGTAGGATATTCGAACAAGACAATGACCCAAAACACAATTCGAAATCTACAAAGGCATTCATGCGGAGGGAGAAGTACAATGTTCTGGAATGGCCGTCACAGTCCCCTGACTTGAATATCATCGAAAATCTATGGAATGATTTGAAGCAGGCTGTCCATGCTTGGCAGCCATCAAATTAAACTGAACTGGAGAGATTTTGTATGGAAACATGGTCAAAAATACCTCCATCCAGAATCCAGACACTCATCAAAGGCTATAGGAGGCGTCTAGAGACTGTTGTATTTGCAAAAGGAGGCTAAACTAAGTATTGATGTAATATCTCTGTTGGGGTGCCCAAATTTATGCACCTGTCTAATTTTGTTATGATGCATATTGCATATTTTCTGTTAATCCAATAAACTTAATGTCACTGCTGAAATACTACTGTTTCCATAAGGCATGTCATATATTAAAAGGAAGTTCCTACTCTGAAAGCTCAGCCAATGATGAACAAAAATCCAAAGAATTAAGAGGCGTTCCCAAACTTTTTCATATGACTGTATATTACTATGGAGCAACAGGGACATCATCACCTAATTCTAAAAGCATTCCCCTCACTAAAACATTTTGCTTCCTGATTTTATGCCACTTTTATACCCAACTACATCCCGCACCTTGAATTCCCACTTCTTTTTGTTTCTTTCATATTGCTCCTTATCAAAAGCCATCTGAAAATCAAGATAAATATTATCATATGTGCCTCTCATATCTAATGCCTTTGTTGCTTCCTCCTAGAATTCCAGCATATTAGAGAAATGTGACCTTCTCCATCTAAAACCATGCAGAGTATTTGCTGACACTCCTGTTCTTGCCATGTGCTGCTCAATCTTTCCCTTAATAATTACTTCCATTAATTTACTTCTGATGTACATCAGGCTTACTGGTCTGTAGTTACAAAGATCAGCCCAATCACCCTTTTTATACAGCGGGATACAAATCGCTAGCCTCCAGTCTTTAGGAATTTCCCCAGCGTGCAGAAATTTTCAAAAAACATGTGCCAAGGTTTTATATACAGATGTACTTACTAGTTCCCTTAAGAACCCGAGGATAAATGTTATCTGGTCCTGGTGATTTGTAAGATTTCATCTTATTCAATCCAAGCAGTACTTCTCCCTTTACAATTTTCAAATCACTAAGTACCTCCTTAGTAGTCTGTAATACTTTTGTGCGGTTATTGGCTTCTTCACATGTATAAACGTTAATAAAGTGCAAATTAAAAAAATTTGCTGTTTCACTGCCTTTATAGTCCGACGCGCCTTTACCATTTTAAATACTCTTTAATGCCTCTTTGACTGTTGTTTTACTTCTCGAATATTGAAATAGTCTCTTTCAGTTATCTTTCACCTTCTCCGCAGTGTTTCTCTCTAAGTGCCTTTTAGCCTTCCTAATATCTTTTTTAACTGCTGCTTTCATGCTCTAATATTGCCCTGTGGTTAGTAATGGAGTTACTAGTCTTATATGCCTTATATACCATATATACTCAATGTAACATAACTATTAGCTTACCAATCAAGCTTGATGGACTAATCGGTTTCCCTCTTATCTGTTAAACTTCTAACGTTCGTATGAAGTTGCTTTGTCATGATTCCAACTGATGACTTCAGTTACAGGCAGAACCCCAAATTACTGATGCTGCCATTCATGACTATGAATTGTAAAAGCTTTGTGTAGCATTTGCCTAGCTTTTATAGACTCCTTTCTCAGAGTTTATGGGTATGATTTATTTCATTGTCACATATTATTTTTTCTGCACTTATTTTTGAGTATATTTTTGTTGTTTGTTTAATTGTGTTTTCCTTTTTTGTTGTCTGGCATCTAGAATATCATTTACTTCTTTGACGTTACTGCAGTTGCTGGAGACATTGTCATCACTGATGGCTGCAAGTGCACCTGCATTAGTGTGTAATAAGAATATAGCTTTTCTATGCACTTAAAACTCTTCACATAAACAGTGGGGATCAACTTTAGCCACCACCAAGGTGTAGCATCCACTTGGATGACACATTGGCAACTGTTCTTGTGCCAGTATGCTCACCACACATTAGCTATTAGGTGGTGAAGGGGTGAGAGAGATGGTTAGCCATGGCGTGATTGGGTGCCAAAATGAACAAGCTCATGATGGCCAATTTACACTCGAAATCAGAATACGCCCTACTCTTTTTGAAAGATCCTCAGGGATCTTTTATAACCACAGAGAATCAGGACCTCGGTTTTGGGTCTCATCCAAAGGACTACACAATTTTTACAGCACAGTGTCCCTGCTACTGCACTGGGGCATTTGGATCCACATACAGAGCACAGGGTAAGCACCTCAGATGGCCTCATCAACACCTTTTCTAGCAGAAACACAAGCTTTTCCCAACTTTTTTACAAATTTGATATCTCCTTCTATTGCCCTTGAATTATGCTTGTTTATTTTGCCTTTGATTCTAACATCTTTAAATAATCTCTGTCCTCAATGCAAGCTGAGTCATTATAAACGACACATAATGGCCAGTAAAGTCTGTTCTGTAAGGCTTGGGTCATTCAGTCAGCTGAACAGAATAGTCAGTTTTATTCATATAAGCTCATCATCACCTAATAATTAACTACTCAATTTCCAGTCTCTTTTGTCTAAACATAACATTTTTATTTTGATTTGTTTTTATAGGTGATGAAGCCCTTTCTAAGTTTGGTAAACAGTTCTTCCGTTCTCTAGAGCAACTGCTTAAGGAATGTTCTGAACAGAGGGACAGAGCATCATGGGAACTGGAAACATTAAAGGCAGAGTACGACCAAGCCTGTGAAAGCCTTTCTGCTCTAACAAAGGAACGTAAGGAGAGAAGCACTGATTCTAGTCATCATTCCCAAAAATCAGAAGCTGGAAGTACAGAAGGAGGGGAAGGCGATAATCCCACTGCAGTTGAAACGCCTACATTAGTAACAACGTCTGCTGGGAGAGAAAGCATGCCTAAAACTAAGCTGAGCACACTCAGGATGGCAAAATTTATGGACACCAAAGCTCCAGTTTCTGATGACGGCACACTTGGAGAGAGAAAGGTTACGCAAGGGCTATCCCATCTGAGCAGAGGAAAAAGCCCACACAGGAGCAAAAGTATGAAGAATATTGTGAGACCACCTTGGCAAACCTAAGTACAAGTATCCTCTTGTTGGAGGAAGAGAGTTTTGCCGTGACCCATCTTTAAACTAATAATTTCTTCAGATTTTTATACTTAAACTAAGTTCTTAATTATAATAGCATTTTGATGGAACATTTCAATCGTTAGAATGCTGGTGTTCCCAAAGCAGTTGAGCCTCACTTAGTACTGTTGGTATGGTGTCATTCAGAGTGTATGTCTATTTAAATTAGCTCCTCCGGCGTCAGCATACTGACAAGTTTTTAATTTCTTTTTGAAAATTCTTAAATTGCAGTTTACTTGAACAATTAAGGGCAATCCATTTTGGTACTTTTACCCATTTGCAGTGAAAGATGTTTCATTTATGTGCTACTCCATCTAGGGACTATCTAAGTGATAACTCGACAATTTGGTAAAAAGAACTAAACAATATTTTACACTTTGTTTTTAACTTTCTCAACTGATCATGTGGTCCCAATATTTACCTATGAAATGTGCTTACCTCAAAGATGTTTATTTTACATTTCTCAATAGTGGGCCATCATGATTGTAATAATCATACAAAGGTTTAATTTAAAGCACCTCAATATTATATTGCATAGTGCAAATATGTTCTTGAAGTAGCCCGTTACCCATGTGTGGTTTTATCAGTGTGAATTGATTAACTTGAAGGTGTGTTTGTATGATAATTTAAATAAGGTAAGTGCTTTCAAAATGGTAAGACTGCACTTTAATATACAACATGGATGTGTGTGTGTGTTTTGCTAAAATTGTGTGTTCATGTAAACCATTAAATAGACATACCTGTCACTCTAATATATATATTTATATATATATTTTTTTTCTTACATACATTCTCAGTTTTTGTAAAGAGAAAAATGATTACATGCCTTGATGTAAAAAAAATTCTGCATTTTTTATTTCTTGGGCAAAACCTTACCTTTACAGTATATACAGTACAATACCTAGGCCATCTGCACAGACTAATGCCAACTATTGTGATATGAATGATTTTTTGAGCATTGATTTTGAAATTCAGAGGTACAAATTAAAGAAAAAATAATTTTTTATTCTTGTAATTTATGTTTTCTGCCTTTTGTTGAACTATTTGAACCCATTTCAGGTGATGGATTAACTAGCAGCCATGCATCTACAGTGGCTTTTATCACAGAAATATAAGGACTGTCATTTTCCTTAGAAGCTTTTTTAGATGCGAAAGAACTTTTTTGTCAACAGAGGGAAATTTGGCTTTCTACTGAAGCTCTTTAAATTAGCAAATATATAGATAAATAAATGGAATGGGGGGCGTAGTCGTTAGCACTCCTGCCCTATGAAGCCCATACTTGGTTGTTGTCATTGTGAAGGTTGCGTGTTCTTCTTTTGTAAACAGGGATTTTCTGTTTTTCTTCCAACATCGAAACAGTGCATGTCAAGTTAGTTGGCCATTCTAAACTGGTGACGTGTGAACGTGATTTTGGGTTTGTGACAGACTAAGTAGACCCTGTGATGGACCCCCTCAAGGGTGGTTTCCTGCCTTGTGTGTCAATGCTGTCAGAATAGGCTTTTCTGCCTCTCAAACCTGATCTGGATTACCCATATTTGGGAATGTTATGCTGTGGTAGAAACAGAAAAATTAGAACATTAGAGACGTTTAGACAAGAACAGACCATTTAATCCAACAAACCTCACCAGTCCTATCCACTTAATTCTTCCAAAATAACATCAAGTCAGGTTTTGAAAGTCCGTAACTAGGTAACTGATTCCATGTATCTTCCTAATGTTTGTGCAAAATTTACCCTTAACACATTTCCAACTGTGTCCACGTGTTCTTGATGAGCTCATTTTAAATTATGTGTCTCGAGCCACTGGACTAATTCTTTTCAGTCATGTCTCCTTTAAATATTGTGATGGGTGGCCACGACCACTACCTGGCCAGGATGAAAACAGAGTGCAAGGACCAGGGGTGAAAGCATTGGTGATGCAATACCTCCCCAGGACACTAGAGGGCAGCTCTCCTGGGCAGCTGTGACACCACGGATTCCCGCAGGGCATGTTGGGAGCTGGAGTTTGGTGAAGCCCTGTTGGGTTCCATGGGGGCCGCCAGAGGGAGCTGCAGAGCCCTATAGAGGACCTCAAGCACACCTGGGAGTGATTCCAGGTAATACTGATGAGCCACCTGGAATACTCCTGGGACCTGAATAAGAGGAGCCACCTCACTCCATTGAGTGGCCAGAGTCGGGAGGAAGAGGACAAAGCCTGAGGAGGAGTGGAGGGAGAAGGACTGGCGGCAAAAAGGAACTGTCTATTGTGTTGTTGGGTGATTGGTGCACAGTGCTGTGGGGAGCACGGTGAAACGCTCCCCAATTGTAAATAAACAGGTGTTGTGTAGCAAAATCTGTCTCCTGCCTGTCAGTGTCCGGGTTAGGGCAGCTGTACACGCCCTGGTGGCTCACAGTATCCTTTTGCTTAAACTGTAAAGGCTCAACTCTTTTACTCTTTCCTCATAACTCATCCCCCGTTGCCCTGGAATCAGCCTAGTCGCTCTTCTCTGGTCTTTTTCTAGCACTGCTATGTCCCTTTTACAACATGGGGACCAAAACTGCACCCAGTACTCCAGATGAGGCCTCACCAGTGTGTTAGAAAGCTTGAGCAGAACTTTCTTGGACTTGTACTCCACACATCAGGGTGCTGACATTCTGTCAGCCTTATTGATGGTGTCTGCACACTGTCTGGCAGTTGATAGTGACGAGCCAACTATGTCTCCTAAATCCTTCTCATGAGGCATACAGTGGTGTCTCGTACTTCGAACTTAATTAATTTTTGGAGGCTGTTTGAACTGTGAATTGTTCGAAGTCCAAATCAGTTTTCCCCATTTGAAATAATGGAAAGTGAATTAATTCCTTCCCAGACTCTAAACATCATTTTGATAAACTTAAACAGCAAATACTTGTAATTTAAGGTAAAAGTAACACAATTAAATGCCTAAATAATAAAACATAAAAACAATAAATAAAGTACATAAATGCTGTATAATAAAATGACATGTATGGCGGAGCACGTTGACCCAGCGGCTAAGTGCTCTTCCTTTCAGCGTTTTTCTTGTCCTTTTGTGTATGTGTTGCTGTTCGTCGTAATGACATTCTGCTTGGCGAATAATATCTACAGCCAACACAATCTCCTAAAAATAGTATTATGCAGCGAGCAGAGCTTCTTCAGTTCCATGACATCCCGACTGACATAGCCAGGTGTCGGGACTCCCCGTGGATTACCATACCCACAGGTAGGAGATAGAGGCAGAAGTGGGGCTGCAGGGCTAGCATGCTGGCGAGGCTATGGTGGCGGCCACACAAGCTGCCTCTTCCTGGTATTTTTGTTACCAACTCAAGATCCCTCGCAAATAAGATGGACGAATTGAAACTACAGGTTGCAGCAAATAAGATCATTAAGGATAGTTGCATTTTGTTAATTACAGACACTTGGCTTCATTCATTCATTCCAGATACAGTTATTGAGTTAGCAGGTCAGACAGTACACTGGCAGGGCAGGACCAGAGACTCCAGTAAGAGAAAGGGGCAGGGCTGTCTTAACACATGGGCATGCTGGGCAGTTGCCCGGGGGCCCCATGCTGTATGGTGTACTAACTGAGTATCATTTATATGTTGAAATTTTTGTGTTCTTCAAGGCTCATGTGACATTGCTCATACATTTGTGTTGATTAATCTTTGCTGTACAGCGTGTTTTTTAATGTTTAAACACTGATTTTTTTTGGAAGTACCAATACAACAAATATATGTTTAATTTTATCGACCATTTACATTTTTATTCCTGTGAGTGGTTGTGTACGTAGGGGCCCCAGTGCACTGCTTTGCCCAGGGGCCTATAATGCTGTTAAGATGGCCCTGGAAAGCGGGGGAGCTATGCCTGTATGTCAACAAAAGCTGGTGTACTAACACTAAGACTGTACACAACAGTTGACGTTTATCCTCGCTATGTAAGCGATATCTTTTGCTCCATTTTTTTCACTGCATGCACAGTCTGAACATAGAATCATCTTTCAAATTCTGGATCATGTTTCTCTCAAATTTTCAAACTCTGGACTGTTCGAAGTTAGAATCCTTCGGAGTATTAGGCACCACTGTACTTTCGATTTTCAGGCCTCCCATTTTATATTCAAATGTAACATTTTTACTTCCAACATGTAATAATACTTTAGCATTTACTGACATTAAATTTCATCTGCCACAAATCTGCCCAAGCCTGTATGCTGTCCAAGTTCCTCCATGTTGATTCAACGGATTTCAGATTATTTGCCAATCTTCATAGCTTTGTATCAACTTAACCGGCTCGACAGTTCTATTCCTCTCCAAATTATCTATATATGTATGTCTAAAAACAGAAGCAATACGACCACTGAACTCTTTTGAGAACCCATATCAGCCTATCTGAAAAAGGTTCCTCACATCATAACCCTCTGCTTCCTGTGTCTGAGCCAATTCTGCATCCATCTACAAACAGCACCCTGAACTCCCACTTCTTTTAGTTTGATGCCCAACCTCTCATGTGGCACCTTATCAAAAAATGATAAATAAAGCATTTAGAGTTCATATATGTACATACTTAAACAACATAACTATTCTCTCAATAAGACTTGCATTTGAATATACTGCATGCAGTTTTCAAGTTTACAGCAGACTTCAGATCCACTTACAAATCCTTTATTATTGTATGATTCTTTTGATGTCCTTGTCATGCAGGCACTTGAAATGCTTGTGAATGAAAATTGAAACGTTTGATGCATTGAATACAGGGTGGTCAAGATCTAATTATGCAGATCCAGATCGTCTGGATGACTTCTTTATGTCATCAGTTTGCACACTTCTCGATGGTCTGGGATTTTTCGGGTGATTTTCTATGTAGTAAACTTAATAAGTTATAGCATAATGAAAATTGCATAATTAGATTCGGAGCACCCTATACAAAAACTAGGGGCCCATTCACACTTGGGCGTGGTAAATTTCCAGCATTTGTTTGGCATTTTTTGTGTGTATTTTGGATGTTTTTCAGTGGCTTTTCAAGCATTTTTCAAAGTAGCGTTTTGCAGGAAAAAAATCATTGATGTCATTTTCTGTCACCACTCGGTGGGCTGTGAGATGATTGTTGTCCCTCCAGAATGTCCTCTCTGACTTAAGTGCTTTATTCCTGATGATCACGGCACTGAAGAGGAGGTGTTATCACCGTCATGAGTGCAGATATTGAGTATATTCTGTTAAGCTGCAAAGGGAGTTGAAAGCAGGGGTCAGTCAAGTTCAGTCCTGGGGGTCCCCAGTGGCTACAGGGTTTTGTTCCAGTCAGTTTCTCAGTCAGTCATTGTTACTTTTAACTGATCTCATTGTTAAATTTGCTTACCTGTTTTTTGCCTTTATTTTGCATTTGGAAAAGCACAGTAGTGTCAGATTTACACTTATTGAAAATTAAGACATTTTTGTATTTTTTCTGTATCTTTAAATGCTTAGTTTGTTTTATTTATTTAATTCACTTTTTTGTTTAGACTGCTTTCTTTATTTTATCTGAATACCTGTAATTAATAGTGAGCAGAGCAGACTCCAGCACAGACGACTCTGAAAGTAGCAACTACTTCAGTATTTCCCACTTGCGTCTATCAGTAAATAATTTTCTAAATGACAAGAATATTAAAAATCCTTTAAAGGGAAAATAATTTATTTATACCCACTAACACTTTAAATTCCAGCTTCAATAAGTAAAAGTATAGCATAACCAATTTTTAATTTCTAGATGGAGGCAACAAACATAGAAACTGGGGAGTAACGGCTTGATTCAGTAAGGCAGGAGTCCAGTTAAGTGAAGAGGTGTGTTGAGACAAACACCTGCTGCCATAGGGGGCCCCCCAAGACTGAGCTTGAGAACCACTCGTCTAGAGGACAATTGTGGACACTATGAAGAACTCGGGCAGCATCCAGAAAAATTCCAGGATTACACACGGATGTCAGTAAGCATGTAAGTACAGTGATATGTGATAGCGTCCTAATTATTTTATTGCCTATTTCAATTTGGTTTTTTTTTATCATAACATCTTACTAGGCTGATGTCACAAACTTTACTTAAGGGTGTATAGAATCGTGTAAAGATTAGTGTAGATCAGTAGAATGCACCAACAGTTTCTATTCGGCAAATTTGTTGTGTTTGCTGGTGACAATGTTCACTGAATGTTTCCCTGAAAATTTACTGTGCAGTTGACTTAGACAGACTTTTTTCCCCAGTGCCCCATGATGCTTTTTATGGCCAGCATAACATCATAGGGTTGTAGCAGCCATGTTGGATAGGGATGTCACTACCTGATCTGTACCCCCTGTCCAGTTTGTGTCTTTCATGCGCAGAAGTTTCCCACTTAAGCGTACTCCACCTCAAACTTTACAACATTGCCCAATCTGTTTCACTTATGTGTGAAAAATTTACAGTGAGTACACACATATGTTATGTCACTACCCGATCAATACTCTAGCCAGATTTGCACTGCACATGTGTATATAAAAAAAGTTTAAAAAAAATGCAGTATTTTTATTTGAGTAGTACATTAGCTGTTGTATAAAAATGCTTGTTGTGCATTGATTCATTGTAGTTGTGTCTTCACTGCTTGGTCATGTAAGTTATGTTTCTCACTATGTAGCACAGATAAGGTAGTGAGAGGGACACCCATCCCGAGTACATAACACTGATTATCTGCATGACATGCTGTACGGCTGTTAGTTATTCATAATGATATGAGCTCGGGAGACAGTGAGGGACATAAAAGACTCAGAGAGTTTTAGACTTGGAGTATAATTTTTATCTCACAGAGGCATGGTGGTCCAGTGATTAGCAGGTCACATTTTGGCCACAATAATTGGTTAGGCATAGACTGCAGTTGCTTCCCTAACCCTCAGGTACACTTAAAGGACCATTGCTCCATTGTACTTCCACTCCAAACTTGTTTCTCCTTCTCTATCGACTTCAGACCAGTTTGTTGTATTCGCCAAAATTCCCATTGCGCAAGTAGATTGAGATACTTGCTCAGGGTCACACAGTGCATCAGAGGTGAGAATTAAACCAACAGCCGTTTGGACTACAGTCCTGTGTCTTTCCTACTATGCCACTCTGCCTCTTAATAGCTATGATGCAAATGTGTATATAAAAGACTGTGTGAAATACTGACTAAGCATTATTGATGAAGGTCACAAAGTTGGTGTAGTGTTTATTAAAATAAATAAAAACACTCATATTTTTCCACGTGATACGCAGTCATGTATTGTTTAGGAAGTTGTTGCCATCCAATTAGCCACCTTTCCTTTGTCGTCTGCACTTTGATAGCATTGACCTGTGAATATAAACATGTTCTCATTATATACTGCCTTCTGTTTAGGTGCTAAAGAGACCCATGAGGTTAATTTGCACGTGTGCATAACTGTTTAGACCAGAGTGCTGCACAGGTTTTCATGACAACAAAGAAGCTAATTATGGAAGGATAGATGGCTGGATAGGTGGCACAGCAATGCAGTGGTTCTCTCCTGGGACTTCTGTGCGGTTCTCAGCCTGGCATCCATCTTTTATATGATTTGGTATGTCCTCCCTGTGTTGGCAAGGATTTTCTAATGTGGTATTGTTCACACAATTATGCATGTTAGAGTAACTGAAGATTCTGAATTGGCATGAGTGTGAGATGGATTAGCCATGGTTGGTCTCTGCCATGGGTACCAATGTTTCCAGTATAGAAATGCATGGTGTTATGAATGAACATATTGTTGTAAAAGGTTGAAGACAAAAAGAAGTAGAAAGCAACTATTACTTGGCTAAGCAGCAATTTTAAATTAGTCCTGTCTGAGTATTGGCATATATCAGTGGCTACTGCGATGGAATGGCAGCCTGTCCACATTCACCTGGATTTCTAAATCCAGCGATTGTCCATCCCCTGGTACTGCCAACTGAATGTTTGACTCTCTAAGAAGACAAGAAAAAAACTTTGTAGGGAAGAAATCTTGGGAAAGGCTTTTCAGAGAGAGATGCTGTTCAAGGTAGACTGGGCATGCAATGGGTGTCATAAAATGGGGTAAATACAACACATAAACCAGAACACAAGTAATCGTCTTCACAGAGCCAGATGATCAGTCTATCATGGCCAGCACAGAAATACAATACAACAATCCAAATGACTTTGTTCTTACACAGCACCCCTTTTCAAGTGCAGCCGCAGAGCAGCGTAACGACTCTCAAGGCAAAATGCAAGAATAGATGATACCACTCACTAAATACTGAACTGTCATATATGAGGATACGGATTTGTTCAAATACTTCAAAAACAAAGTAGAAACTAATTACCATAAATGACAAAGACCAATATCTGCCCATTAGTTAACTGTAGAACCACAGCCAGATTATAGAAGAGGAGTTAGACAAGACAAACACAGTCAGGGTCCTGGAGACCTCGGCCAACAAGCTGCCTCCCCAGTACTGGCCATTCCACAGCTGAGTCAGCGGCGTGCTGGCCAATCAGATGAAAGGACCCTTCTATCCAATGATTCCAGTCCTACTCTATCCAAGATGACTTTTCCATACTGGCAGTACAGCAGTGGCACCAAGTGCCACATGAGGATACTAAGGAGAGAAACAAAATAGGAGAGGGTTAGTAACAGTTTATAAATTTATTATTACTTATATTTTAGTATTAATAACTAGCACAGCTTCAGGGCCCTGTAACTAAAAAGCTTGACCTGTCACTGTTATTTTATTTTTCCTTGGAATCATAAGCAGACCATCATCTTAAGATCTCAATGTGCGCTCTGGTTTGTAAGTAATGATGAGCTCAGATAAGTAAGCCTGACTTGTCCATTTAAGGCTTTACATTTTAAAAGGAGGATTTTGAAATCTGCTGTAAACTTAACTGGAAGCCAGTGCAGTGACTTAAGAACTGGAGTTATGTGTTTTTATTTTCTTGTTCTTGTAATAAGAATAATTCTTATGGAAGCATTTTGAATTTGAACATCACAGGTAGCTACATGGGACCTCAGTCAGGTAGTGGTGGTGGCGTTTTGGAAACCAGAAAACAAAGCTGAGAAAAGTAGAGATTAGTAAAGATTGCAAATTCCAGAAGAATTTAATAATTCTTTGCATGTATATTGTATTGGGAGTAAAGCTAAAGTGTATCTACAAAAAAAGCCAAATTAAAAAGTGGGATTTTTAGGAGTATTTTATTTTTTAAAATGATCCACGTGTCAGCCTGGTGTATTTCTGCTGGTAAAGTATTTCAGATTTCTGGTGCATAACAGCAAAAGGCCACTTCTTTTAAGCTTGGCTCTTGGAATAATAAGCAGACAATTATTAGACACTCTAATGGATCTGATTGACTGACAGGGTGGGCGCCCTCCTGTATCTAACAGATGTGATTGACTGCAATGTTTAATGGGTGCTGAAAATTGAGCCACCCCAATTTTCACCATTTTGGGAAACTGAAAGTTTAAAGTTAAGTTGCAGTTGAGTTTTGCCCCACTCAGTGCGGGTTCCTTAGTCAATTGGATTGACAGGGTGGGCGAACTCCCATATCTAATAAACTGTGATGTTTAATGGGCACTCTGAAGGGTTTAAATCATGTTAGGCTTTAACAAAACTGTCAAAGTTGGGATGTCCAAACATGAAGCAACTCATGTGTATCCGTGCAGGCCCAAAATGTGAAATTTTATTATTTCAAATAATCAATCAATTTTAATGATACAATTGAACAGATCCAGCGGATTCAGAAAGTGCTCAGACCCCTTCACTTTTACACATTTTGTTATGTTGCAGCCCTGTCTTAAAATCAACTCAATTCATTTTGTTTCCCAATCAAGCAACACTTGTACATCAGAATGACACCGCGAAACAGGATGTTTTGAAAGTTTTGGAAATTTATTAAAAATACAAAATCTCACATGGACACAAGTATTCAGACACTTTATTCATTACTTTGTTGAAGCCCCTTTGGCAGCACTTCCAGCCTGGAGTTTAATGTGACAGGTTTCTCCCACCTGGATTGGGGATTTTCCGCCATTCTTCTCTACAGAGGCGCTTAAGCTCGGTCAGGCTGGATGGAGACCACCACTGGCCTGCTATTTTCAGGTCTATCTAGAGATGTTTGACTGGGTTCAAGTCTGGGTGGGCAACTCCAAGATGTTCACTGAGTTAACACTAAACCAAAGGCAAATCTTCAGCTCAATGTGAGGTCCAGAGCATTATGGAGCAGTTTTCATTAAGGATATCACTGGACTTTTCTCCAGCTCAGCTTCCCACTCAACCCTGTTTAGTCTCCCAGGCCCCAGCACAATGCTGTCACCACCAGGCTGCAACGTTGAAATGGTATTGCACAGGTGACGAGTGGTGCCTGGCTTCCTCCACACATGACACTAATCTTGGTTTTATCAGACCAGAAAATGTTGTGTCCCGCAGTCTGAGGGTCCTTCATGTGACTCTTTGCAAACTCCAAGCAGACTTCCATGTGTTTTTTTTTTTTTTTTTACTGAGAAAGGGCTTCTCTCTGGCCACTCTGTCAGAAAGTCCAGATCAGTGGAAGAATGCAGTGATAGTTGTCCTTCTGGAAATTTCTCCCATTTCCACATAGGTTCTCCCATCATGAGGTTTTGCACACCTGTGTTGGAGGATTTTCTGCCATTCTTCTCGGTAGATCCTCTCTGTCTCTGTCAGGCTGGATGGAGGCCATCGGTGGACTGCATTTTTCCAGTCTCTCCAGTGATGTTCGATGGGGTTCATATCTGGGCTCTGACTGGGACACTCGGGGGCATTCAAAGTGTGGTCCATAAGCCACTCTTGTGCTGTCTTTGCTTTGTGCTTAGGGTTCAAGTGCCATAGCAAAGCAACAAGGTGATGCCTTTAAAACAATGAGCCGCTTCAAGAACATACCACACACTCGTAAAAATAAAGATGCCAGAGCGATTCTTCTGAGTGATGCCATAGGGGAACCATTTTTAGTTCCCAAAAGTCCAATCTAGGTGAACTTTTATTTATTTAGACCTGTAACAGGCCCCATGACTAGATGTGAAGAAATTTGTGAAATGCCAGTGGGTCTTGATTTGAAAAAGACTCTTACTGCATACGTACATCTGTGCCACTCAACGACATTCACTGAGTCAGCCTGAAGTCACTCCTTTGTTGTCATTGCTGTGTCCTTGCATTTAGACCTGCATTTCCATCCCTACAAATTGTCAAATGCTGTTTCAATATGAACTCAAATCTTTTAATAAATTTCTTTGTAAGAAAAAATTAACAATTTTGTGATTTTGTAAAAAAGTCTGTCCTTTCTGCCTCACCCT
>JANRMT010062835.1:23353036-23384274 GCA_026402145.1 Polypterus bichir lapradei
TTGTAAGTTTTTGTGCTCATATAAATCATTTAAAATATTTTTTACTTAAGCAAACATGTTTGTGATATGAAAGTTGGGTGAACTAATAAACTCTGACTAAAAGTTTTTGATAATTGACCTGGCTGTTCCCTATTTTTATCTTTATAACATTGCAGCTGGTTCGGTATAATCTGATGGTTTAGTTATTAATTCTTTACATGCTGACCGTGATTCGGAACTTGGCTTAAATTCATCAGTTCTACCTAAATAAGCCAGTTTACTCATTTTGTTATAACTCTTTAAATCTTTGCCACCAATTTTTGTGGTGTATCAGTTCAGTTCCAGCAAGTAGGTCAAGCACCCTGCTGTTTTAACTTTTTATTGCACAACCCCCAATAATCCATGTTTGCTACTTTATAGCTTTCAACTCCAAAATGTCAGAAAACACAAACGTAGGTTATATTGTAATGGTTGTCACATATTTTGTGTGCTTTTATCTGAGCGACACATCCCGAGAGGGCAGCACGTCCCCGGAGTGGGTCCTACTACGTACCCAGGGTCCATCACGGCACCCTGGGACGCCCCATTTCGGCACCCCTTCCAAGGCCGACGCGCCCCTCCGGTCTGCATCGCTGTTGCCTCCACGGTCCCCGCCAGCCGGGGCACCATCCGGTCACCGGTGGAGAGTCCTCCCGCAGAGCAGCCCGTTCCAGGAGGGCAGGTTCCCAACGGGGCAGGTCCTACTGCTCGTCGGGGCTTCGGTCCTGCAAAGAGACAAAAGGGAGGGCCAGAAGCACTGCCTGGACACCCGCACCGGGCGTCCCACCGATCTCTATACCGGTAGCGCTCTCCCCCCCTACCGACAGCCCGCGACTTGCCTGTTCGGCACCTCCGCCGCAGGTTCCATGCCCGTCCAGTCGTCCTTGTCGGGACCGCTCACAGACGGCTCCTCCACCCACCCAGGGGTTTCCCTCTGCCTCCTCAGAGGACGGCCCTTCACTGGACGCGCGCACCCAGCGACACGTCCCATCTTATCGAAGGAACCGGCAGTCACCCCTCGGTTCCTCCTTTTCCTCTTGGACGCTCTGACGGTCTGGGTCTGAGCATGGTGAAAGCTCAAATCCAGCCCCATCTGTGTCCCTGCAGAGCGACAGGAGACTGCCGCGGACTTGGAGCGCAGGGCGCTAGGACCTAGGGCAGTCATCAGCCCCTGTCCTGCCAGCACGTGCGATCTCGCTCTCCTCGCTCCGTGTGCAGCCTGCACTGCCGCGTCCGCTGTTGGAGAATTGCCTACTTGATGCCGGTCATTCTTATTATTGTCAAGCCCATTTTCGGCGAATCCTCCCTTATGCTGTACGGGGAGGGCAACACTCACCTTCCCCGCCGTACTCTTCCGGCCAAAGGCTCCAGCGTCGTGCCGTTCCTCCGTACCACACGGCGTCTCCGATGACGCGACCGCCTACCCCTTCAGCTTCTCCAACCCGACGGAGAGAGCACGTAGCACCTGTAATAAAGATGACTCTGCGGGCCGAAGGGACTCCTCCGGCTCGCGCAGAGCCATCGGCGAGAACAGGGAGACAGACGTCGGTGGGCTTACCTGTCCATCAGCCGCACTCGTCATCTGCCTCCTGTGGGCCACTCCCTCTGGCCCAATCGGGTCTCTTCCAGGCACAAGACTGACATTCCTTGGCCCCGCCTCTATACAGTCATTGGCGGGCACACAAGACACACCGGCCAATCCCGTGCCTGTCAGCGGGTGGGACTTCCGGTCCGCGGCCATCTTGTCTCCCCTTCTCCAGGTGCGGTGGCGTGCCTCCTGGCAGTCTCGCAGCTGCTGCAAGTTTTTGAGCTGCAGCGGCTCCGATTTCGCAGCCTCCTCTGCTGCCGCCCTCGCGCTGCCGACAGCCTGTGGACCGGCGTGCTCCTGCCACGGACGCGGATCCGGATCGTCCCTGCCTGTGGGAAATAAGGTAAGTTTGACCCCGAAGGGCCGATTACTGCAGGGCAGGGCACTCACCTCCCGGATCCCGTCACTCCGAGGACCCTGCCTTGGTGTGGCCTTCTGCATCGCCGGCCTGGCCGTCCTTCCAAACAGCGCGACTCCCGGAGCCCGCTGCACTCTGGCAACGGCCGTTCTCCTTACTCCGCACCCGGGGAACATGGCCATTCTGCGGACTGGCAGCGGTCCGCGGGGTGAACCGCTCCCGCGGGGTTGTGCACGCGCCACTCCCGCGGCGAGTGTGTGGGGTCCGCTGTTGCGCCGGGCCGTCCACAGAACAATGTTTCTTTACTGCAGGTCCCCGTCTTGCACCAGACGGAGCATCCTGCCGACTACGCCACTGTGGAATGGGACCGGACACAGACAGGCGGACATCGTTTCTTCACCCAACACACTCATTTATTATCTACAGTATTTACAATGTTTTTACGTGCACCCCCAGTGCCTCCAGCACCGACTCCCCAAAGTCCAGGCCTCACAGTCAAATGCCTCTTCTCCTGGCCGCCTCCAGTCCTCTCTCCAGCTCCGTCCTTCTTCCACCCGACTTCCGCTTCTGAATGAAGGGAGGCGGCCCCTTATATAGGAACCCGGATGGGCTCCAGCTGCTTCCCGGCATTCCTCCACAGACACGCCCCAGTGTGGCGGAAGTGCCGGTTGCGCACCCGGAAGTCCTCTGGGTGTCCCCTGTCTTCTTTCCCCCAGCACTTCCTGGTGTGGCGGAAGTGCTGGGCTCCAGGTTTCCTCAGGCACCGGGGCGCCGCCTGGCGGTGGCCACGGGCCCCTACAGAGTTGAGCTTCCAAGCCCTCTACCCGTGGCCCCCAATACAACCAGGGCGGTCGCCCCCTCGCGGTCTGGAGGAGGTACAAGCCCTCCTCCAGTCCTCCTGGGCGTCCCGGCTGGGCTCCACCCCCAGCCGCATGCGGCTATATATATACATTATATATATATATACATACACATATACAGTATAACGAGTCAGTGGAATATATTTGGCTTGTACGCTGGATTTATCGGCAGACTTCCCAGGCCGTTTGGATTACAAACTTAAAACAAAGTTAATATAAAAGGGACTGGGGAACGTGTGGGGAATGTGTCTGTGTCTAATTTATATTTGTATATGTATGTATATATATTGTGGAATGAGCCCAGGACACAGACAGGTGGACATCGTATTATGCACCACCACACGTTTATTTACAGTTATTAATATTTACAGTCAATAAGTGCACACACAAAAACCCCCAAGACTCCCCCAAAGTCCAGGCCTCTCACACTCTCTGCCTTTTCTTCTTCTCAGGCCGCCTCCACTCCTCTTCTCCAAGCTCAGTCCTTCTCCTCACCCGACTCCAGCCATCATATGGAGGGAGGCGGCCCCTTTTATAAGCACCCGGATGTGCTCCAGGTGTCTTTCGGCAATCTTCCGCCGACACGCCCCAGTGTGGCGGAAGTACCGGCTGCCTCACCGGAAGCACTCCGGGTGTCCCTGCTCTTCTTACCCCTAGCACTTTCAGGTCTGGTGGAAGTGCTGAGGTCCAGAGCTCTCCAGGCATTGGGGCACCCCCTGGCGGAGACCCCCACACCAGGGCAGTCACCCCCTCATGGTCTGGAGGAGGTGTAAGCCGTCCTCCGGGGCGTCCCGGCTGGGTACCACCCCCAGCCGCGTGCCACAATATATATATGTATGTACTGTGAATATATTTGTGCTGTCTGTAAATAGGTGATATTTCCTTTTCTTTTCCTTTCTTTCTTTCTTTTCTGTTTCGCCGTTTTCTGGGGAGTGTATTATAGAAGGGTTCAAGGGGGTGGCCATATTAATTAGTGTTTGTTTAGTTGTTACAGATTTGGGGAGGATTGCTTAAACAATGTTTATAGTTTTGTTTGTTTGATTTATAATATATATTCTTGTTTGTTTAAATAATTGTTGGGGTGGTTATTTCCTTTTGTAAATTCTTAAAGGACATCTCCAGCTGAGGGGATCAAATTGGGGCTAAGGTTCTGTCTGGTTCTGTTCCTGATAATATTAGTTTTTCCTAAGAGTAGGAGATTTTCGTGTGTGCCGAGCTCCTCATTCTACTTTAAGAGAAACTCATTAGAATATAGCGCCTTGAAGTGTGGAGTACAAGTCACAGGAGGTTCAGCTCAAGCTTTATAACACACTGGTGAGGCCTCATCTGGAGTACTGGGTGCTGTTTTGGTCTCCAGGCTACAAAAAGGACATAGCAGCACAAGAAAAGGTCCAGAGAAGAGCGACGAGGCTGATTCAGGAGCTACAGGGGACGAGTTATGAGGAAAGATTAAAAGCCTTCAGGAGATTAAGAGGAGACCTGATTGAAGTGTTTAAAATTATGAAGGGAATTAGTCCAGTGGATCGAGACTGTTATTTTAAAATGAGTTCATCAAGAACACGGGGACACAGTTGGAAACTTGTTAAGGGTAAATTTCGCACAAACATTAGGAAGTTTTTCTTTACACAAAGAATGATAGACACTTGGAATAAGAGACCCAGTAGTGTGGTGGACAGTAAGACGTTAGGGACTTTCAAAATTCGACTTGATGTTATTTTAGTAGAATTAAGTGGATAGGAACGTCCGGTTTTGTTGGGCTGTTCTCGTCGAGACTGTTTGTGATGTTCATACAATCTTAATACACTACATTGTACTTCCTTAACAACAATTAATAAAATAACAAAGAAACACAGAAACTCACAAGTTGATTCATGACAAGATGGACACCAACCCATTGACACCCGCAGAGCAGCCTTGAAAGTTTCTGCTCCAGTCACCCGTTCACGATGAGATACAAAGACGAGGATTTCAAAGCTTGAGTAGGGTAGAGCTGGCAGTGCCACATGGATGCCCCCCCTCTTGGAAACAAATTAACCACAGAAAACAAATCCTGTTAGAGAGATGGCACGTACTGAACGAAGTGAATGAGGTGCTGCACTCTTCATGAATTCAAGAAATGCAGGAAGGACTTCAAAACGATAATCATGACTCAGTGTGTCATTTTATACTGAGCACAACGTTCAAATCATACAGAAGGACGGTTCAAAGTAAAGATAGGAAACGGTGAAAGTCATTCAAAACATAACAAATGTGGAAAGGCAAATAAGGAAGTGGAGAACTGAAGAAAACTTGAGGAACCAACCCGGGTCACCCCGTTTACTGCTAGAGTCAAGAAAACAAAACAAAGATAAACGGGTACTGGAGCAGAAGAAAATCGGCATCAGATCAGCCTCAGCGGCTTCTCTGTACACACAGCTTTATCGAGCTGGTCTGGGAGTTCGCTCATGTGGGACGAAGTTCCTCTGACTAAGACACCATCTTCCTGGAGCCTTCGGAATGAATGTTGTCCTGACCGGAAGAGGTGTGGCTTAGTGAAGGGGGCGTGGCTTCCATGCTCTTCTTGGGTGGCTTCTCAGATCAACAGAGGAGAAAAGAGATGGCGTCATTAGTGTCAGTGCCTTATCTGAACCTGGAAGGTGATCCTCAGGAACCCATGCAAATTAAATGGAAAGACATTTTCAAAACCCAAACACCCGACACATCTACGTAAAACAGTCATGGGTTCAACTACAAGGAGCTTTATTTAAGCCAGTAACTTCACAGGTGTCCGATTTCCTCTTTTTCAGACATTATAACAAAGTCAGAGGCTCTTCTCCTCTATTCGAGCAGTTGTTCAGATTTTAGTCCTTTCTTAAACTGCCCTTACGGCGTTTTGTTTGCCATTGCGTTTTGTCAAATACGTGTGCACATGAGAGACGAGATCTGCTTGTAATTACACTCCAAGCCAGGGTGGGGTGCTGTCACTAAGTGCGTTTTCTCTACCCTCCTTTTACGGAATGGATGATTGACATCACTTCCACATTTCGGCCTCCTGAACCCACCACTTCTGCCTCTGACTTGGGGTCAGTCCTAATAAGATTCCCGTTGGAACTATTGGCATATACTTCTTTAATGTCTTTAACTCTCAGTTATGTGGGGTTCATCTTGGTGCCCCAACCCCTTATGACTTGTTGTCTCGTTTGCTCACAGTTTTTAAGTGGAGGCTCCACCCTATTCATGAATATTGATGAGTTACCTTAGAGAGGTAAAATGATTTTTATTTTGCAGCATGATGTTTTTTTCATCCACTAGATGGCAGCAGAATACCATCTCCTGAGTGTTATTCTGGCTTAAACCTGTAATGTGTATCGTTACATGTCGCTCCAAGTCAGACTCGAGGTTAACCGTAATTGCATAGAATTTCAAACCCGAGTCGTACTCAGAGTTAAAGTCTGATTCACTGCCTTGTATCCTCCTAGAAATGTCTGTCCCGTTTTCTGTGTCCCATTAAATGACTTATTTGCATCTACTTGTGTTACATAATTCTTGCAATTTTTCAATAATACTAACTCTTTAGGGCGGCACAGTGGCGCAGTAAGGAGACCTGGGTTTGCTTCCCGGGTTCCCCTTGCGTGGAGGTTGCATTTTCTCCCCATGTCTGTGTGATTTCCTTCCACAGTCCAAAGACATGCAGGTTAGGTGCATTGGCGATCCTAAATTGTCCTTGGTGTGTGTGTGTGTGTGTGTGTGTGTGTGTCTTGCGGTGGGCGGGATTTGTTTCCTGCCTTGCGCCCTGTGCTGGCTGGGAATTGGCTCTGGCAGACCCCCGTGACCCTGTGTTAGGATATAGTGGGTTGAACAATGACTGACTGACTGACTAACTCTTTATTTGATTCTTTAAGTTGATGTTGCTTTTAGAACGTTATCCTTCTTCTCACATTAAATACACACCTCAATGGCACCCTAACACCATCTGTCCTCGTTATTTCACGTCACGGGAATTCCTGATCTTGACTTTCCCGACGATGTTGTGATCTTCGTGGAGTCAATGAAGGCCCTGATCGGGAGTCTGAGTGTCTGGGTTTGCGAGAATCCTGATAAAAAACCAACATCCAGACCTTTAAGGACCTCTTGGGCACGGCCATCAGCAGTGTGTCTGTCTGTGGAGAGAGTGTCGACCTCAACGAGAGGTTTACTTACCTCGGCAGTGACATTCATGTCTCTGGTGACTTTTCTTATGAAGTCAGTAGACGGATTGGGGGAGCATTGGGGGTCATGAGGTCGCTGGAATGGAGTGCGTGGCGCTCCCGATATCTATGCAAAGGGACGAAGGTCCAAGTCTTTAGAGTCCTGTCATGCTATATGGTTGTGAGACATGGATGCTGTCCTTTGATCTGAGACAAAGACTGGACTCCTTTGGTACTGTGTCTCTTCAGGGAATCCTTGGGTACCGTTGGTTTGACTTTGTGTTGCTCATGGAGTCCCAAATGAGGCACATGACCTGCATTGTGAGGGAGCGTCAGTTACGGCCATGTGGCGCGATTCTCCAAGGGTTATCCGACTTGCAGGAGGACCCAAGTGGCTGGACCAGGCCAAGGGGACGCACACATAACACCTGACTGTGGGCAGATAGATGGTCATTTCAGGAGGGTAGGACCGAACCGCGTGTCAGCCTGGGGGGTTGCCAACCAGGATCCCGAGGTGTTTCATCATGTGATGGGTGCGGCTGTACCAGCGCATGCTCCCCAACCTGATGGGAATTCCCTTTCAGTCTCCTCATCCTGACAGATCGCCAAATGGGATTTCAGAGGCCGCGTCCGCCCTTCTCTGTCACTGACTGGTGTATCACATCTCTTGGCAGAATCTCCCGACGAGTCACATTATCAATGGGCAGGAGCTGTAAGCACTGACATGGCAGCCTGCCACTCTCTTGGGTCAGAGCCCGCCGGGGCACTTGGATTGCAGCACATGCGTAAAAATGAGGCCGGACTGTTTTCAGGAACAGCTGTTGGAATGAAAGGCAGCCATGGATCCAGAGCCCAGAGCCAGCTGTTTCATTACCTGTAATTAGAGCCTCAATAAATGAATCATTTCCTTCAGATTGTAACTGCTGGGCTCTGATTATATCCTTACTGACATTCAGAGCCTTGGACAGATTCCAGTGCCAGCTGCCTTGAAAGAGCAGTAACCCAATACAACCAAAAGTGAACAGAATGAAATTAAAAGGTTTATACAGAGTTCCCAGGGCTACAGGCGAAAATAATTTAAGGGCCGAAGCTGACACACCTTACACTTTCTACTCTATGAAGCGCTTTGTCTTTATGAACTGCTATTTTTGTTTTTTTTTTTTTTAAATAAGGCAAATAATTAAATTAGGTATAATTAACCAAATGCCTCTGTCAGCGCAGAAACAACAGCACTTAACATTACTTTTCCAACTGAGACGTATTTTTGAACTATAAAAATGGCTTGAAATATGAGAGTGAATAAAGCAGTCAAATAATAACGCAAACAAGGTCCTCCTGACCTGCTGATTATGTCGAAACGAAACATTTACGTTCAATTACAAGAGCCATGTGGCCATTAGCATGACTATTTATTAAGAAACATGCTGAATGTCAAACACCGTGCGTCTCTTATTTATTTTCAACGCCTTCTCCTTGTCGAGAGGTCATATTTGAACAATCCATCTTTTTTCTTTAAATATATCATTCATGTTTCACGTCTCAATTCGTTTTGCCTGCCCACTAAATTCAAATTCCATATCGTAACAAAATGTTTTTTGAACCTGCTTATTCTCTTTCAGGGTTGTTGGGGACTTGGAACCGATCCCAGTAGCATCTGTGAAAGGTAAGAATTTCACCTGGAAACTCGAGGCCTACTCATCCGCTCACCCAAAAAGGGACATGTGAAGATGCAACTCCCTTCACCGCAACGTAGATGTATATTAGTCCTTATCGGCTTCGTGCAGGACAGTTTATAGTTCCTCCCAGAGGTGTCCTAATGAGTATAATTAACTGTGCCCTGTCCATCCAACTTTGAGGAATGGCACGTACCTACATCCTTTATGGGGCTCATGATGGAGTGTAGGACAATGTCAGTGGTCATCAGGTGACGTGTCTTGGGAGGATTTTAGTGGCATCTCTCCTCGACGGGCTCTCACTTATCTGCTTCCTCCGCAGGCTCTTGCTTGCTGCCGAGGGCTTCGAGGCAGCAAGATAGAGCACAGCAATAAATCCTTTAAGACTGCATTTGCTTTTAAATTTAAAATTTGTTTTTTATTTTGCTGCTTTTGTTGTCCGCTGAGGAGGCGCAGTGGAGGAAGCCCTGGGCAGGTGTCGGGAAGCGTACGTGAGCAAGAACTAGCGCCATCTGGTGAACAGGTGAGAGTGCGCGCGCGGATAACTCCCAGGTTTAAAGGGGCACGAGACACGTGACAGGGCAATGGGTGCCCAGGACCCTAGTCAGTTGGTTGCTATAAAAGCCTAATGGGAAAGGATAAGCTGTGTGAGCGGGTAGGACGTCCGGAGTCTGTTAATAATAGGAATCTGTAGTCGAGTGAAGGACCCTGATGGAACAACAATTGGATGGGTGCAATTTTCGTAGTAATTTTTTTTGTTTTGTTACTTGAGATTTTTTTTTTGGGGTGGTGGGGCATTTTTAGTACATTCTATAAATTGTTGTTTTTTTTTTTTTGTTCCTTTGCCTTTTTTGCAATGCACAACTTTTGGGGCTGTTTTAGCCATTTATTGCACAATAAATTGAACCTTTTGTCAAATTACACTTCTGTGTCTGCATCTCTTACTGTCCCACTGACCTCGATCCCTCTATCAAGGACTTGGGGTCTGTTAAGGACCCGAGTGCCTGACAGGACAATTTTAGGATCATTGATTAACCTAACACTCCGGTACATGCAGGATGAAGACCTCAGATCCATAACACTGGATGTGTGAGGCAGCAGTACAGAAGAACATATGAAGTTTGACCAACCAGAAGAGGCCATTCAGTCCATGACGCCCGTTTGTTTAGCTAATAGCTGAGCTGTCCCGATATCTCATCCTGATTCTTCTTCAAGGTTGTCAGAGTTTCTGCTTCAACTCCATGTAGTTTGTCCCAACTATTTCATTTGCCATTGTGCTGTGACACACACGCATGCATGGGCGACAACTTCAGGGCTCATCTACTTGTAATTATAATCCAAGCCAGGGGGTGGCACTGTCACTTTTCTCCTCCTCCCTTTGTAGAACGGATGATTGACAGACAATCCACCTCTGATGTCATTCCACCCTTCGGCCTCCTGATCCCGCCCTTTTACATCATCTTTCTGAAAACTGGCTCCGCCTCCATCTTAGGGCCAGTCCTAGTAAGACTCCTGTCTGAACAAGGTATCTCCGCAACAATCTGCATGAACGTCTTCAGCCTTTTCAATTCTCAGTTCTACGGGGTTCACCCAGCAGTCCCAACCTTTTATCTTGTCTTTTATCTTCTTGTCTTTTTTATTTGCAAATTTTCATAGAGTCTCTGCCCCACTAATGAATATTGATGAGTTATCCATAGAGTGGCAAACAGGAGACCCACTTACTTTTATCTGGTCACCAAATTCAAACAATATCACAACAAAGCATTCTTGAACCTGCTTATTCCATTTCAGGTTTGTGGGCGGCTGGAAACATCAGCACCTAGAAATTGCACCAGCCCAACCCAGGGCCCACTCATTCATTCACCCTAAAAGAGAAAATTTCAGGGGTGCTAATTAACACTCCTGTACACCCGTGATGAAGGACTTGAATCCATGACACTGGATTTGTGAGGCAGCATTACACAAGAAATTTGTTCTCATCAATTCGTTCTTATTAGTCGTTTGTTCCAGATTGCCATAACTCTTTGAGTAAAGAACAACTTCCTGGCTTCCCCTTAATTTCCACGAGTACTTCATTCATCCTTACTGTCACAAGCTCCACTCTGAGCCATAGCAAGGTTTGGGGCAGCCATATATATATTTGGTTTCCTGGCTGCAAAGTTGCAAAAATATAAACAGCACTGCTGTGCAAAAAACTGAGTCCAGAACAGAACTGAGGGAATAAGGAAAAGGTGGAGACTTGTAAAGGAGAAGACAGGAAGTGAGGTCAAAGGGGTCCGGCTCATAAGGGTCTTCAACCATAGGCTTGAGCCCAGACGTGACATCACAGGGGCCGGAGCCGGTAAGGTCTTCTTCCATAGGCTCGGACCCAGAAGTGATGTCAACAGGGTCAGGTGGAGTCTCCCATGAAAAGTCTACAGGAAAGGGAGAAAAAGAATCAGTGCACTCTGCCACATCCTGGTCTGATTCGGAGCTGCCCTTCCTCAAGCCCTTTAGCTGCCTCCCATGTGCACGTGTGTGACATTACATTGAAAATATTCTACTTTATCAATGCATTTGAGGATTTTGAAGAGCTGGATGAGGTCCCTATGCATGAACAATTTTAATTCTCTGAGTCTGTCACAGTAGAGAGAGAAGTTGGGACCGCTGATAGTACCTTGACGCAACTACCACTTGACGAACCACCCGGATTGGGACCCGAGTACAGTGGGCGACACTTCAGTACCACACTATTTCCATATTTGCTATTCACCAAGTCTTCTGTTTTTTCTTTATTTTGTTTGTGAAAGCTACTTCTCGTTCATTCGGAAATACTGCTAAGACATTGAATCGGAGAGCCAAGAGCATCAAGGTCATCAGGTTGGTTGGGTGCATGTGCTGATAGCTCATTACTGCACCCACCACACGATGAACCACCTGGATTAGGACCCGAGTGCGGCGGGTGACACCTCAGCACCTCACTAGAACAGTGTAAGGTTTTCGATGGTGACTGGAGTGCCAATCCTACCACCAACCCTCAGGTTTTCCCAGTAAGTTGGAGGACCTGCTCACAGGGCTGAATGCAGGTTAACGTCATACTGAGGATGGAGCAATTGCAGACCAAGGGCCTTGCTGAAGGGCCCAGAGGAGTGGAATCACTTCTGGCATTCACAGGATTCAAACCAGCAACATTTCGATTGCCGGCAGAGATCCCTAGCGTCATGGCCACCATCCTTCTATGTCCTTAAGTCCTGGGATGCTCTTGGTTGCTCTCCTCTGCATAGTTTCAAGTGCTGCTGTGTCTTTCTTGTAGTATGGTGACCAGAACTGAACATGATACTACAGGTGCAATCTCACTAGTGCATTATGTAGTGTGAGTATAAAGTCCCTTGATTTATATTGAACAATTTTTATGATATAGCCTAAGTTTTATTTACGTTTTAAATCACTTCTGCACATTGCTTAGATGATGTGAACATTGTGCCAATCCTTTTCAGGGGTTGTTTCCTGTAAGACATTGTCTCACATCATTGATGTTCCCTTTGCCCACGAGTAGCACTTTGTAGGTCTTGGTTGTTCACCCAGTTCTGACGCTTGTCCAGCTCATTTTGAATTCTTTTTGTTGCCACCTCAGTGTCTACCATCCCTCCACTTTTAGTATGAAGCCACCATTCCGCTTAAAATCAAACGAGTGCACACCAAACCCTGGTGCTTGACCTGATCTGGTGATGTCTAATAGTAAAGCAACACAAAGATTTAAGAGTAAAGCAGGTTTAAAAGCCACTTATATGCAATCTAGGACAAGTTCATTCTGAAGTTAAAAGTAGTAAGAAATTAAAAGGAACTCTGTAGGGGATAAATGTAGAGCCAGAATGAAATGTTTAAAGGAAAAAAATACAACTCTATAAGGCATATACAACTAGTAACTCCAGCATTTATGTCATGATCAGGGCTGAATTTTAGAGTGCTATTGCTATTTTCCCATATTAGATACTATTTTACGTAAATGTCATTAGCGTTGCTTCCCGGATTTTTTAGGGATGTGGTTCCTAAAGTTCGAGTTCATTGGTACAACGCAGTAAAAGGTCAACATATGCATCAAGCTTTATCCTTAAAAAAAAACACTCTCTTTGCTAAATGATCTTCATGTCTTGCCTGATTTTTGACTTTGATCCTTTCCTCTCGTCTTTGTTTCTGTCGTTTTACCTTTTTCATGTATCTCCTGGTTCGTCTCAAAAATTAGTTATCTGTTTCCTGCCAGGCCAGGACAGTTAACTGCTGAGCTTATAAGATCAACAGTTAATCATTGTATTGAAAACTTAAAGGTGGTTGAATTATTGTGCAAAATGAGAAAGATGACCCAAAGAGAGTCTTTCAGTTTTTTCGTGGTTGATGAACAGTCTAGGAAGAAGTGAAGTGTGCTAAAACAGTGAGGGAAAACTAATACATACGGACTATACAAAGCAAATAGTTTAAAGTAGCATTTCCTGGAAGTTTTCACATGTGAAGCAATTGATAACCTCCCAGCAGTTGCAGGGACTGTGAATGAGATAATCAGTCATCTGGAAGTTTTAGAGAGGGAAGTGCTGCTAAGATTTAAAAGGCTAAACTCAACCAAATCATCACGACCAGAGCGAGTACATTTATAAACCCTTGGCACATACTTTTTCAAATATTTCTACACTGGGGACATTCCTAAACACGGGAGGTTAGCAAATGTAACTAAATGTTATGCAAAAAAAGGTGACTGAGCTGATTCAAGTGACTATAAAACAGTAAGCTTAACATTATTGGAAACAATTCGAGAAAAGAGAAAAACATTGAGCTCCTCATATCAGAAATAGGTATATTGGTAAATAGTCAGCATGGGTGTGTGTTTCATGTGTTTCAAGAGTGTCCATTAATACTCTCAAATTCAACGAGGAAGCAACCAAAATATGCGATCTGAGAGATGTATATCATTTTCTTTATCTTGATTTATAGAAAGCTTTTTATAAGATTCCAAAAGAGAGACTACTGACCAAACTAAAGGAAGTGAGAGTTAACGACACAGTGCACAGATGTGTCAAAACTGACTTAGAGGAATATTACACCCAAAAATGAGATAACACTTCTGATAGATGTGACGATGCGGGTTCGCTGTATTCTCCCATCGTCTGTCCGGGAGCCCTTGAACCCAACACCGGCAGTAATGTCACCGATGAGCTCGGCAGTGAGGCACAACAAATGGAGCAAGGGGATGGTGTAAAAAAAAGTGCCAAGTGCTTTGATTAAAAACATCAATAAAAACAAAGTGTCCAAATAAATAAAGTGCAGTGCCTCCAAAGTCATTAAATAAATAATCTATAAAAACAGGTGTTATTGTGGAGATTAAAAATCCAATAAATAGAAAAAGGTCTTTTAAAAACAACGAGGTTAAAACAATGCTGGAAGCAGTCTCCTAAAAACAACACAAAGCCTGGTGCTTCTTTTACCTGGCGGCTCTTCTGCTTCTCCCATCTGGGCCATGCAATGGGACAGTCGCCCTTTTTACAGCTGGCCATCTCTCCACACGACTGATCTGGAGGCTCCCCGAACCCTGGCTTCGGTTCCACTCTCCCGATCGAGACTTGGCTTTTAACCCAACAGCCAGGACGCTCACGTTGGGGCTTCTACATCCAAGCCTCCCGACTCCCGCTGCCTTCGTGGCCTTACGCGGCCAGCCACCCTTCTTCTCCGGTCACTCCAACTCCTTGATCGCTCAGCTGGAGTGACCACTTCCTTCTGTCCCACCTAGTGTCGGCCAGACACCCCTGCTTGGGCTCACACCAGCTCTCTCTTCGCTGCTTCCTGCTTTTCTTCCTGCAACCTCTGTCGTTCTTTCTCGTTCTCCTTCCCTTCTTCTTCCTTCTTTCTCCTCTTTTTAGCTGCCTCGCATTTCTATTTATGAAGAGAATGTGGCAGCCGTAGCAATCAGCTGCCCCGGCAACAATCACGGATGTGGACGGATTCTCACCTGTGCACTTAGATGAGAAACGCCCACACCACAAATTCTCCCGGAGCTGCTTCAGCCACTCAACCACCACGCCCTCTCGCTAAGCTGCAAGTGCGGCGATTATTTATTTAAAATTGGCCTCTTGACGTGAGTTGTGGACCCGCTATACCACAATAGAAATGGACCCTGTGATGACAAACACTGGACAACAGCAAACAATAGCAAAAACGTCCATGGAAAAAAATCTCATTTTACTCATGTCGCATAATCCACATATCCAGTTGTATGTTCAAAATCGGTAAAGCAAAGGTATTTTTTTGCTAAAATATTGTTAAATGAATAAATGTGCAAAACGATAGTAGTCTACAAACAGGAAGCCCCATCACACTGGAACACGCTTTTCAATTGATCATTCACTGGTCAAGAGTCCTGTCTTCAACTTTTTTATGGATGGGTTTTGATACTTCGTGCTCTTTTCCAGTGCTGGTTGCCATAGACTCCCATTATGTCAGACAATTTGTTATGTCCATTTTCCATGAAAACATGAGATTATAAATGATCCTTGGCCAAATGTTTAACCTCAGTGAATGTCGAACAAAATAGCGAAAGACGTAGGTGAAAAGCATGTGAGATTTGTGAGTATTTACCAAAGCCCTTTGTTGTCCGACATTTAATGAATGAGTACTTTGTTGAGTTCTCCTCAGCTTCCACGTCAGAAAAGCAGATGGTTGATAACAAGAAAATCAATCCCACATATTTCAGTCATCAAATATATGTTATATAGTCACACCAGACATGTGCAAATGTAAAAAATAATAATAATAAAAAAAATAAAAACATGTAAAAGCACATAAATTAAATGACCAAATTAACTTAATGTATTAATCAGAAATCTATAAATCTATAAAAGTCACATGACATGGCTTCCTTGTGAAAAAGAACAATGGTGAGCAGTGATAGGAAAAGGAACACTTCACAAAAGTGGAGTTAAAACAACTTATGGTGAAGGCAGCAAAAATGAAAGAGGTGTTGTTTTCCAAGGCCCATGGATGCCCCTAAGGATTTTTGCTGGCACTGGAATCACATCTTGCAGTTGCCCAATGTCTACAACAGCGCATGTGCGTGGGTGTGCTGTGTTATACCTCTCCTCGGTCATGGTTTGGGGATTCAACGTTGAATTGAGCAGGTATTCACAAAGAGGGCAGCCCATGTCTCCCAGTAAACAGTCACCAGCAAACTCACCATCTCGTGCCATCTGACACATTCCAGAGATAAACCGGATTTAAGCATCATGCCTGGTCCTGGGCCACTTGGCCACAATGTCTATAAAAAATCCCTGATGATTGCATATCACCTCGACCTTTAGTACTGCAAACCGTTTTTGGCAGGTGTAAATGGGATTCAAGTGTCTGGGAGGGTGACTAAGGATGAGCATTCCATCCATTACACAATGCCAGGTATGTCTGCCATGGCATGAAAATCAGTCTTATTGTCATGCAAGACATCCCTTCCTGCTGGAAATTGTGTGTAATTGTCTGAATGGCACAATGGTACTCTGATCACTGCATGGCCAGATTTGGACACAACAGCCTTGCTGAGGCCTTAAGCATCACTAACGGTCTTCGGGAATCCACTGGTGGAATAGAAATAGAGAGCCATCAGAAGCTGCACAGTGGGACTGGGAGCAAAATTCCTGTGTGTTCCCATTCTTCCTGCACTAGACCAAGGAGGTTATTATTTCACTCCAAGGCAGTCTGCTTTTCTCTCTTAATTGTTGATTACTCATATGGTCCAAGGGATTCAGTGAGTTGGCTTCTTGGATGACGCTGTTTCAAACTGCTTCACCAGTTGCACAATTCCAGGACAGCTGCCATTGTCTTTGCTAGTACTATGGGGCGATTCACCTTCACACTGAAAAGGATGTGTCTGATTACATAGCGAGTTTGATTGGCTAACTCATCATGTACTTAGATTGGCTAGAGTTATTAAAGCTACAAAGAGCTCCTTTTGTGTTAATTTATGACCCACCTTATAATTTTATATTTACATTGCAATATCAAAGTACTATTATTATTAGAACATTAGAAAAATCTGGACGAGAACAGGCTATTCAGCCCAACAAAGCTCGCCAGTCCAATCCACTTATTTCTTCCAAAAAAACTCAAGTTGAGTTTTGAAAGTCCCTAACGTCTTACTGTCCACCACACTACTTGGTCTCTTATTCCAAGTGTCTATCGTTCTTTGTGTAAAGAAAAACTTCCTAATATTTGTGTGAAATTTACTCTTAACAAGTTTCCAACTGTGTCCCTGTGTTCTTGATGAACTCATTTTAAAATAACAGTCTCGATCCACTGGACTAATTCTCTTCATAATTTTAAATACTTCAGTCAGGTCTCCTCTTACTCTCCTTTAAAGGCTCAGCTCTTTGAATCTTTCCTCATAATTCAACCCCTGTAGCCTTGGAATCAGCCTAGTCGCTCTTCTCTGGACCTTTTCTAGCTCTGCTATGTCCTTTTTGTAGCCTGGATAACGAAACGGCACCCAGGACTCCACCTGAGGCCTCACCAGTGTGTTATAAAGCTTGAGCAGAACCTCCTTGGACTTGTACTCCACACATCAAGGCGCTATATAACCTGACATTCTGTTAGCCTTCTTAATGGCTTCTGAACACTGTTGGGAAGTTGATAGCTTAGAGCCCACCATGACTCCTAAATCCTTCTTATAAGGTGTACTCTCGATTTTCCAACCGCCCATTGTGTATTCAAACCTAACATTTTTGTTTGCTATGTGTAATATTTTACATTTACTGACATTAAATTTCATCTGCCACAAATCTGCCCAAGCCTGTATGCTGTCCAAGTCCTTCTGTAATGATATAATGGATTCCAAATTATCTTCTAATCCACCTATCTTGGTATCATCTCCAAACTTAACTAGCTTGTTACTTATATTCCTATCTAAATTATTTATATTTATTAAAAATAGTAGCGGCCCCAGCACTGACTCCTGCTGGCCACCACTCTTAACATCGGCCAATTCTGATGAGGTTCCTCGCACCATCACCTTCTGCTTCCTGTGTCTGAGACAAAATATTATTAGCAATTATTACCAGTATTATTAATATAATTATTATACTGTCCTCTCAGCGGTCTGTGGTATTGCTGGTACATTCGCCATAGGTCAACCAGACCTCGCAGGCTTTGAACTCAGCTTGTTGTTCAGCTGAGGACTCGTCAAAGAATACAGGCCATGCTGAAGGGTTCAATCTTCTGGATCTCTTTCATGTTGACTCTAAACGGGAGTTTGTCCAGCTGCTCTTGGAACGTGGTCTTGACGGTTCCCAGTGCGTCTATGACTACTGGAGCCAATTTTGTCCTCGTGTTCCACATGCATCTGACTTTGATCTCTAGGACTTTAAATTTGATGATCTTCTCTGCCCCTTTGCTCAGGATGTTGTTGTCATCTGGGATTGCCACATTAATGAAGACGCCCGACTTGCTCTTCTTGTCATGGAAAACGATGTCCAGCCTTTTGGCGGTGATGGTATGGTCTGTGGGAATAGCCTTGTCCCACATGATGATACAGTTCGGTGTCAATGAATTGCTAGAAAAGTCAAAATAAAAAATGATGTTGAAAATAATGAGCAGGTTAGTTGGACACTTTAATTTCCAAATGAGATTATATAGTACTCTAATTATGAAGGGTGTTGCTAATTAAATAATGATCTTAAGTATGAGATAAAGAAACTTTTGGGAAACACACCCTTGGACAAGAATATAAATAACAACTTGGCTAAGTCTGCAGATGATAACAAATTAAGTGGAATGGCAGACAAGTTAGAATCTGTCAAATCATTGCAAAGAGACTGACCTGCCATGATGTTTGAAACCTTTATTGTGCTTTACTGGTTGGCTGCATTTCTGTTTTGGTGGCCAGGGTTAAATGGTGCTCTTTAGTTAGCTCTAGTTTTGCTTCTGTGCAAAAGGTCTTTTCAGTCATTGCAAGTTTGTCTGCTGGAATATAGGAAGTCTGCTCTTAGTGTTATTATGAACCATTGTTAGTTAAGGCATCGATCTCCCCTTTTTCAGATTTGTACCTCCAGCGGGAAAAAAGCACCATTGTACTAAGCATGTATCTTCTTAAGCTGGTTCCATGAACATGACGGTGCACTTCAGTTTACTCCAATGGCCTACAGAGTCCCCAGATCTCAATGTAGTAGACTTCCTTTGGAATGAAGTGGAATTGGAGGGTCGCAGTGTGAACGTGCGGCCAAAAAAATGGGCAGAAATGCATAAACACATCAAGTCAGCAAAGACCAGACGGTAATTTACAAGGAATGCTTCCTGCACCCTGCTGTAATTTAAATCAAAATCCAGCTTACGAATGATGTCTGTTTGCACAGTATTTGTAAATTCTTGTATTTTGTGATAATTGTCTGTATAATGTCTTTGAAAGAAAGAATTAGCCTGCTGACAGTAAGTCGGGTCTTAAAACCCAAAAAATTAATCATAAAATCAGACCCCAACTTATATGGCCATTCACAAATGCAAGGCTTAATTTTTTATTTTATTTTTTTTACATCTTCTTGCTTCCTCCAATCTTGCACCAGTTTCTCAGTTGCGTCGAATTTTGCTGCAGCAGCGCATTTACCAATTTCTTTCACTATTTCAATGACATTTAATTTAAAGCCAATTTCATATTTTCTTCTGATTAAATACCCTATCCTAGAGGGCTGAGTGGTGGCTCTGAGGCTAGAGATCTGCACTGGCAATCGGAAGGTTGCCGGTTCGAATCCCGTAAATGCCAAAAGGAAATCTGCTCTGTTGGGCCCTTGAGCAAGGCCCTTAACCTGCAATCGCAGAGCACTTTGAAAAGTGCTATATAAATGCAAAGAATATTATTATAAGGGATGTACGATAAAGTTAGGAGACCCGGGTTCGCTTCCTGGGTCCTCCCTGCGTGGAGTTTGCATGTTCTCCCTGTGTCTGCGTGGGTTTCCTCCGGGCGCTCCGGTTTCCTCCCACAGTCCAAAGACATGCAGGTTAGGTGGATTGGCGATTCTACATTGGCCCTAGTGTGTGCTTGGTGTGTGGATGTGTTTGTGTGTGTCCTGCGGTGGGTTGGCACCCTGCCCGGGATTGGTTCCTGCCTTGTGCCCTGTGTTGGCTGGGATTGGCTCCAGACCCCCGTGACCCTGTTTGGATTCAGCGGGTTGGATAATGGATGGATGGATGGATGGATGTACGATAAAGGTGTATGAGAGTTTGAGTTACGAAAAACACAAATCAGTGCAAACGTTGCTTCAGAACAGTTTGTGTATTATGGTGTGGTCACGTAGGCACAATAGAGAGAGAGAGAGGTTAGGCGCACACGCTGATACAGCGCATTGCCTCACCCACATCGAAGAAAAAGGCCGTGTGTTTCGTGGCTACTCTCTCAGATGGGCGTTAGCATATCGTAATCTCCTGGACCAATAGAGGGAGTTTTCTGCATTCGACTTATACAACCGACATTATAATATACCAGAGATCATACTGTAAAATCAAGTCCTGACTTATCTGCGAGTATATACGGTATGTCAGAGACTCTGAGGCATTGTCGGTCCAGAGTTTTTAGGAGTATGTGTTTGATAAATAGGAACTACTATATTTATGGCTTTGCATGCCACTTTGCAATAAAACACAGCTAAGAGTGTGAGGTCTGCTTGTTTACACAAGAGCTCTTCACTATGAACCCTCACTGAGTATAAACTGGTTCTTACTGATTTTAGTTTACAAGCATCAGTGCCACATCTGACTGTGATGTAGCATATGTACACTACGGAAGTGTGGAAACGAGAATGAACATTGAGTTTTTCATAGACAGTTTTGCCAAAACCCCTAGGAAGAAAGCTTGGGGGATGCGAAACAGGTTTTCAGTTCATGAGTCCAGGGACATGGGACTGGACAACTAAGTAAGCTGTATAAAGTCAGAAGAAGCACTGACTAGTAGAGAGAAGAGCTGACTGGACAGAGAGGAGAGATGTCTCTGAAGCAAATCATTGAAAAATGCTGGTGTCATCTGCTTTCAGAATTAAAAGAGGTTGCACAGTATGAAATGCCACATTCTTTTCGCTTTCGTTTATGGCTTTATTTATTTGTGTAAAACCAATTAAACCTGTTGTTCAGCTAAAACATTTTGCTCTATTTTTGTCGCCAGGGGATGGGAACATCTAGGACATTTAAAACTGATGGAGAGAGATCACTTCTAAGTAAAAAGCCACAGAGACAGTCATAGCTGGATGATATCTGACAGAAAGTTACCGAGTGAAGGTAGAGGACTGCAGTCCTGGGTTCAAGTGCATCGTAACTGTGAATTATACATCCCTGAAGGCTGGTAAGTGTAAAAATAGGGAAATGGGAGTAGTGACAGAGGAGAAAAATATATCTGTATTCTACGAGAAAAGAATCTGTGCATTTAATAAAAGGAGATTTATTTTTTAAAGAGTGGTGTCCCCAAAAGTCTTTCCCACTATGTAATATTTGGCACTATGAGAGCGCAAACAAGAGTCATTTGATTTTACAATGCGACAAAACAGACGAGCAGAGGGGAGTAAATGGAAAGTCACTTCAAAAATCGGATCTTAGGCCTTCTCCCTATACTCTTCCCTTTCAAGCATTAATTTTTCTTAATTTTTTTCTAAATACTTATTTTTAGGAGAAAACCATGCAGGGCTATTATTTGAAAAATATGTCAAAAAAGTTTTCCTTTGGAAGAGCCTACTAATATTTTTTCTTTCCTGGCAATCTAATTCCAGACCATCCAGTAAAGTAGACAGCAGCTCTAGGCTGCATTTTTGATTCGCTACAGACCCAGCAGAGTGTTATTTTTCACATTAAAAGAAAATTCCAGAAAAGACTGCGTGCCAGTGTCATGTTGGGTGAGCTTCCAACAAGTCAACACCACAGATTTTTGGGTGGAAAAAAAAGAAAAAGGAAAGAAAAGCTTTGTGTTAGGATTTGTGAATTTCATAGAGAGATCTTGGATGTTCCAATAAAATGTTCAGCACTCTAATTTAATAAGCTGAAAACCTCTAACGTGACCACTGTGCTAAATGTAAGAGCATTTTTATGAACTAAAAACAATAAAAATGAGCCTTTTAACAATATATCTGGAGGCACTATAATAAAACGGTGTATTTCAACAGTTCTTTAAATCTTTATTAGGTAATGACATCTGGGGCAGTTTAATAAAAATTATGAAATCCTGGCAATTATTTGTAAAGGAGCAGCAGTCAGAATGGGTTGAAATTTCACCGCTGGCTGCTTCCTTGTGGGTGTGGTACTTACTGGAAATGTGAGTGATTATGGGATGGAGTGGCGTGCTGTAATATGAATTATATGTGCACAAACCAGATACTCAAATGGATAATCAGAAATAACACCAATTGTTTATATAACACATTTTCATACAACAATGTAGCTCAAAGTGCTTTACAAGATCAGGTAATTATATTAAAGAACTAGGGGGCTTCGCTCACCAACCCCCGTGTTTGGTTTTCCCGATACACACCTGTAAGATTTTTTTTCTTTGAATTGTTGCTATTTCATTAGTTTCACTTTTATTTCAGAACTTCTGTAAAAACAATATTTTGGAATCTTTTGAGTCCCAACGTGCTGAATCTTTTAAATGAGGTGTTTAATGACTTTGTACCATAATTTAGGATGGGTTTCTCTGTTTGGAATTTCTGAACAGACAAAACGATCGACATCATCAGCAGTTAATCATTTTTTTGCAAAGTAACCAATAAATGCATGTGAGGTAAACTCCGTTTTTGAAATTCTCTTGACTTAAACTTGAAAGCCTTACAATATTTATATACTTCTGACATATCAGCTATGTCCATATATTTGATCTCTATTCGCCATTTCGCTATTTCTCTGAGTAATAATTTCTCTTTCTTTGCACAAATGCGATTTTTACTTTCTTTTTTTCGACACTGTCGTTTTTTTCTGCTTTCATATTCTGTATCTTGCTCTGCATGTGTTTCGCGCCTACGTTTTTTTTGAGTCTTTTGAATTCCAGTTTTCATAATCTCTAACCTGCTCTGCACGTGTTTGGTGCCAACGTCCGGATTGGATGTGCTTTTTTTTCAATTCCACTTGTTCTGGGCTGATAATTACTTTCCTTATTTTCTGAATTTGCACCTAGATTATTCTTTTTCTTTTTTGTCTCTCCAACACTTTTGAGTCTCTTTTCTCCGTGCTGCTTTCTTCTCCTCTTAGTCGTTTACATTTCATTTATAACGTATTGTCCTTATACACTTTATATGCGCTGAGAGCCCTGGATCTCTATGTGCTCAAAGCCAAAACACGACTGAGTGTGTTGCTGCCTGTGTTCTTATTTGGTTGTAAGTAGGGCGTGTCTTGCAAGCATCTCATGTTCTACGTCATCGCAAGACGGTCCTGGGTCAATCTCTTGGCACAAGGTCTCATGTTTAAGCTCCGCAAGACGCTCTGTGGCCAATCTCTCTAGTCTCGCGGGTCTTTTAAGTCAGCGGTTCCCAAACTGTGGTATGCGTACCACTGGTGGTACGCGGAGCCTTTTCAGGTGGTACTCATCGCGGTCAATGAAATTTCATTTATCTGTGCAAAACATAGCTTATTGCTGCCCCCACCACATGACAAACCACCTGGATTGGGACCCAAGTACAGCAGGTGACACCTCAGCACCACACTGGAACTGTGTGAGGAATGCCAAACCTGCCACCAACTCCTAAGGTTTTGTTGTAAGATGGAAGGACCTGTTTACAGGGCTGGATGCAAGTTAACGTCATACTCAGGACAAAACAATTGCAGGTTAAGGGCCTTGCTCGTGGGCCCAATGGAGTGGAATCACTTCTGCTGCTATCGATAAATAAAGCTGTGTGTCATCTGCATAGCTATGGTAGCTCTCCCTGTACTTGAGATAACCTGATCTAATGAAAGCATGCAGATTGAAAAGAGCAGCAGACCCAGACCAGACCCTTGTGGCACACCATATATACAGTAATATCATAGGTCCCTGAAGTACAACCAGCACAACTAACAAAAAAGTTTCTACCTGTTAGTAAGACTGAAACCAATTTAAAGCCCACCCGTTGTCTAAGGTGATTTATTAGAATACTGTGGTCTATGGTGTCAAATGAGAGATCAAGAACTGATATGTGGCCTCTGTCAGCATTAACCTGCAAATCATTTACTACTTTAACCAGCGCAGTTTCTGTACTGTGATTTGTTCTACAATTTGTCAAGAATAGAAGGATTATTTAAGTAATCATTAAGCTGCTTAATTAGCTGCCTTTTCTAGAATTCTACTTGCGAAAGGCAGGCTAAAAATTGGTCTAAAATTGTCAAAAACAAAGGAGCTGATTTATTTTTCTTGAGCAAGGGTTTAACAATTGAAGTCTTCAGACAGTCGGGGGGAGACCCCTGCGTCTACCGATGAGTTCACTATGTCAAACACTGTACACTGTCGATAAGGACATTGAAGACTTCTTTGAAAAAGTCTGTTGGTACTGAGCCAAGGACGCAGGTGGAGGGTTTCAGTTGAGAAATTACTCTACGTACTTTGGGTCGATCAGATCCAATGAATAGAATTTAACTTGCTTAAAAGAGCATGCTGGGATTCAATTGGATAAGCTTTGGGGGGATGTACAGGGAGATTCACTCTAAATAGGTCCCAAATATTCTGTAATATCTCTCGCTAGGACGAAGCAATCTGAACGAAACAACGTGCAATGTGCTCCTCAGTATATTGAGCTGCAAACAAGCCGGGATGCCCCTGTGTCGGAGCAATGAGGTAGGCGCCAGACAGCTGTCATGACGTTTAGCCTCCGTTTGCAACTTCTGGTTGTATACCGCTTGTACCCCTTCACTCAGTCACTTGACTTCCCATCAGGGTGGTGGTGTACAGAATTGAGCAGCACGTCTTCGTGGTGCAAACCTATTGGGTCACCAAGTCATTTAAGTGATGTCAGAATCCACTGGATGATCGTGAGTTAAGAGAAGTTTACTTCCAGCAAGATGGAGCAACGAGTCACACATCGGCAAGGAGAATGGCAGAAATTGAGTCCTTCTTTGGCAACAGGGTCATTTCAAAGGGGAGGTGGCCACCATGGTCGCCAGATCTGACACCACCAGACTTTTTCCTTTGGGGTATGCGCAAAGGAAAAGTCTATAGGAACAAGCCTCACAATGTGGAAGACTTGAAGGAAAACTTCCAACGTGAAATTCCTGCTGTTCCCCCCAAGATGCTTGCCGATACGTTCAAGAACATGGAGCACCACGTCGAAATGTGTCTGTCAGAAAACAGAAACCACTTCCAGCATCGCATGTAATGCAATCAATTACACATACGTCAAGGTATACAGCGTGTTATTTTGGTTCAGATTCCTTCATCCTAACGGGAGTTATAACAGAATATTTGGGGCCTCTTTCAAGAGAACCTCCCTGCACTGTATTATTTCTAGTATCATTTATTTTGTGATTAAAGTATACAGCAAAACCCTGCTTCTCCACTAGATGGTGAAGATGTCAGGAGTAAAAAATATCATCCATGCACTCAGAAACTCATTTTTTATTTTATACGGTACTTATCACTGACCTAGGATGAGTATTGTAAGAAAGACCCCCAATGGACTTTTGTACCGACATCTTCCTCTTCACTTCTGTGTAACTTTTTGCTTTGTTGGTGGAACCACAGCTTCTCTCATTCAGTGTCCTGAGATTGAACTCCGTGCCCAAATGCATCCTGTATGGAGTTAGCATTGTTTTTCCTCTGGCCGCAGAAGTTTCCCCCCTGCTTTTCTGAATAACTTTCTCTCAAGTACTATTTCGTGAAACTAACACTAAAGCTGATTTCAATGGCAATTTTACAGTTTTCTCAGAAAAAATATATACATTTCAGAAAAACACATACTATAAAAACTGGGCAGCAGCCACAATTTTATATGTCCTATCTTTGTCACATGAATGAAAAATAAATTATTATTTAGCAGCAGTAAAAATAGGTATTTGAAAAGGGTACCTTTCTGTTTAATCCATCAGCCTAACATAGATTACAGTGATGGTGCCAACACAATCATGACCTTACCAGCCATCCCATAAACATATACATTAAATGTATGACTAGCCTAAAACTCATTGAAATTGAAATATAATGATTATCTTTACACATTTACCTATAATTCCTGTTTATGGTATCCCAGTCTACTGTATGTATGCAAGAAATGCAATATCACCATCCAATCAATGCACAACGTTAGAATTTCTGAAGCAAGAGATTGAATAGGAAGAACTTTTTTAGCGTGCCAGAAAGATATGCGAAGGGTGTAATATTCAAGTCAGGTGACAGTGAACAAAGGAGGATGATTTTTGTGGAATTTTAATATAAGCACATTTGAGAGATGCTTATGCTTTGAATTAAATCAGCCTTTAAAAATCCATTCAAGGCCTTAGAGATGCTGTCCTATGATCATAATGTTTTATTTTGCTGTCTTTGTGTCTCCTATGCTACTTCAGTTTAAGTATTATTATTATTGCAGCAGTGCTACTTAATATGTCCTTCATCTCCCTGTGGCCCTGGCACCATAACACTATTGGACAGCTTCGGAGTTCACAGGGGCTGCTGGGAGGAAGATTGAGCCAGCAGGCCCTTCAAAAAGAAACCTAAAACACGCCATCCATCTGTTTGTTAATACACCTCATGCACACCACTGGACTACGACTTGACCACATTGTTTTAAAGTTTCTGATTGGATGTATGTGCTGTCCTGTTCCTGTCTGTCCATGTGAGTTCACAGTGGTCGGATACGTCTTCATTAGAAGGAGTCCTCCCAATCACCTCAAACCCCACACTCTATCAGGAACCTGGTAGGACAAAACTTTACATCACTTTCAGAAAGCTGTTCACAGGGTTTTTCCTTCACACATCCATCATCAACTGCTCCTGCTAGACTGGACAGTATTTGGGCTTTGTTATTAGTGTTTATTGTTTGAGTTTATTGTTTAGTATTTATAGTTAGACTTGTCATTTATTATTGCCATCAGGGAACTGGGGAGGGCCATTGAGTTGGTTGTATTGTGTGTTCCTTTTATTTCATTATTTGATTAATATATTTCATTGTTACCTATCTATTCTTTATGCCACAAACAGTATCTCTGTGTGTGACTGTGTGCATGCCAGGTCAAGTCTGAGTGTGTTCCTGGGTCTCCACAAATAAACAAATCACCTTCTTCAGACGGTGTGAATTTTAGCGTCATTGCAACTGCTACATTTTTATTATTGTTGAATTATTATTTATTCGAAGAAAGGGTACGTCAATCAGTCATTATCCAGCCTGCTTAGTTCTGAACAAGGTCACCACGAACAGGGTTACTGGGGGATGGTGGTGCCCGAGCCTCTTCCAGCTAGCACAGGGCTCATCACAGGACAGGGTATGTTATAAATGTAAAAATATTTAATATCTCTTGCCTTTCCTGTACCATCAGCGCCTTTCCTTGGTATCCACAGCTGTCTGAACCTTTCCTGACTGGCACTCCATCGGTCGAACGCATTCCTGCAAAGCCTACGTCTGAGACTCTCATTATTTATGAGGCGCCTTGCCCAACTCCTGTCTGCGTTTACACTTCCTATCATGGAAGGTGACTCTCAGCGCACCTCCTACTCCTTTTTTTTCTGCACGAGTATCTTAGTCACTCGCACCTCCTCTCTTGAACAAGTCACCAAAGCCAAACTGAACAATCAGATTGCTCTGTGGGGCAAACCGCTCACAGATCTTAGTGTTTTTTTTATGTTGTAGACATTGTAGCCTATCATTTTTTGCCCCACAATGTTAATGACAAGTTGGTGCTGAGGGCCTCAGTAATTATGTGCCTTTGTGTTTGTCTTTTTGCTTCTTTTAAATGATAAGATGATGCAAGTGTTTCTTTTGTCTTCTTCTCAAGAGATGTTTGGCTTTTTTAACATTTTTGACTCCATTGAGTCCTCCTTTCCTCAACTTGATCTCAGAGTCCCATTCAGACATATTTAGGAGTTTTTTTTTATGTCCTTTTATTGTCTATGTCAGAGGTGTGACAAGCACATGTCTACGTGACGTTTTCCTCCTCTCTTGACACGCTGCCACTTGCACTGTAACCTTCTTCAGCTTCACCTTATAATGAAACTGAAATTAAAGTCTTAGAAAATCAATAGCCTTGGCCTTCCAAGAGCAACACTATTGATCATCAGCTTTCTGCCTCCCAAGCAATTATCATCAAAATTATTCAAACTCTACAATTTCCAGCCCATATGTCACCAGCTCATAAATCAAAGGCTGTTATTTGTAAAGCCTGAGTAACTTTGCGGAGCACCGTCCACAGTTCCTGTGTGCCACATTCATCTTGGGTAACCCCAGGGAGAAGACACTAGGATATGAACATCCTAATTGCATATATGCAAAGCAGACCCAGTCATTTTTCTACATTCCCCCCTTTTTTATTTTAAGTACAAGCAGTGATGTGTAAATTATACCAAGGGGCAAAAGGAAGGCGGCTTAATGAGCTCGGGCTGAATATTGAAATGAAGGCAGCCTAGCAGATGATTGATACGGAGTGATTCCAAGTCTTGCCCCCGCCACTGTAGCCTCCCTTGCCAGCTTTTGTTGTCTTTTTCTGCTCGACCTTCCTGCTAGCGCTCTGTCACAAAGCCAAGCAGCGGCATCAAACACTCACAGAGGAGCCGCCATCCTGTCAAGAAAGCCGCTCAATTAAAAGCAGACTTAGAACCCAGGCTGCTAAATAATGATGGGAGACACATTTTTTTTTTCTTAGCTTCAAATGATAAAATGGAAAGTCTGCCTGTTAGCGGTGTCTTCCGGTCCGCAATGATGCTTTTTTCCCATAAGCTCGCTTGCTGGTTTTTTTTTTTCTACTACTAATAATCTTTTCTTAAACTTCCAAATACATGAACTCCATTTTTCTATTCCAGTCATGGTTTGGCATCTCAGAGGTCAGGATATAATTTCTCGTTACATGAAGTATATGGTATAAGTATATGTCGGCTCACTTACATGTTTACAGGTTTATTTATTGTATTATAGGTGATTTTTAAGATGGGGGTGACATAATGTTACACTGAATAACAATGCTGGGATGGCCTGGACCCTCTCTGTGTGCGATACCTGCATTCTCCTTGTGAAATTGGTGCCAACTTGTCTTACGCATTTGTGTTATGTTACAGACAAGATAATATATATGTATTTTCCTTTTTATTGCTGCTTTTGTTATTGTTGAATTATTATTTTTGAAGTTTTAATGTAATATCTGCTATGTTAATTTATTATTTAGCGTGTTGTATTGTGCATTTAAGTGTGTTTTGTGGGTGGAACCCAAAGAGGCGGGGCCACCCTGGCATCACTGCTGAAGGACCGCCTTCATCCCTTATATATTTTGTCACACACGTGCACTTGGGGGGCAGCCAAAGGGCTCAAACGATCGTGGAAGATCGAAAGATGGGGAATTAGAGCGGAGTACTAATGGCTTCTCTCTTTCTTCACCAGGAAAACAGAAGAACACCAATAAGGAAATACCTCGGTCCTGAGACGACACGCCACTTCCAGCCTCCCATAACGACTACACTTCCGCCTCCCCCTGCCTAAGACGTACTTTCTGGTCCCGTATTAATCACCTCACCTCCGGCTCCCAAGGATGACGTCTCCATCTTCCCCCGATGAAGCCATCATCTCTGTCCTCATCAATTCATATCTGATTGATTTCCAAGCAACTGGAATGTTTGGACATACATTTGTTTCATAATTACTGCACAATGTAGTTTCAGTCATTTACACCTACTCTCGGATCAATCATTATAAGGTGAATTTCCCCAACTCTTAATCCTCATTCTCTCTGTTTTGATTTTTTCACAGTATGTTGTGACCTCCAGGGGGTGCCACTGAGACCACAAACACAACCACACCAAGGCAGTCCTGGAAGTAAATAAATGTTTTTTCATTCACAAATCCCTTTTTTTTTTTAAATCCACAACACACTCTTCAGTCCACAATAGCTCCTTCTACTCCTCCAGGTGAACTTTGTCCTTTGTCTCCTGACTCACCTGGATAAGGTCAAGCGGCTTCTTTTATGTTGGACCCTGGAGTACTTCTGTAACTGACATAGCGCTGAATGGTGGAAGCCAAATGAAACAGGGAGTTCTTCTCCCTGCAGGACTCTCTGGTAGCACCCAAGGACCCTGACTGAGTTGTCACTCATGACTACAACTCCGAAGGATCCTTGCAGGGGTCCATGCCAGTGGAGCATTGCCATATATTGCACTGAGGAAGGAAATACTCTTGACAAACAACTTCCCCGAGTCCATTTTAAGTTTCTTTGTGTGTATACGCAAGATCTGACCCTGGGCCTTGGGTACTCTCGTTAGCTGTTAGGGCAGGTAGCCCACTTTTCCGATGCCCCAGCTACTTGTCTCTGTTTGCCTATTTCTTGAATGCCCCCAAATTAGCACACACACACAAACACACAGACATGTTCACACCCTGGTAATTGAATACAAGTCAACTAACTCAAGTGCATCTCTCAGAGGGCTCTGTGTCTGAAATACATATAAAGATAACAGTAAGCGGCCTGAGATTTCTTGGAATGACTGCTCACTACAGTATTATGAAACTGTTGATTCAGAACACCTTTAGACAGAAGGATAAAGCTGAAGCTTATGAAACAGACACAGTGCTGCTTAATGAAAGGCAGTCTGGCTGTCCAGATGCGAGTAAGGGTGCTCAGGGCTCATTATGGCAGAAGGTCATTTGTGACCGGGAAGGCAATCAGTGAGATTGACAAGTGTCTATTTTGTTCACAGCCCTTTTGTAAATCAGGTTGATTAAATGATAAGAGAGGTTAAGGAAGGAGTCGAGGTCAGAAGAAAGCTGTTAATGGGCATTTCCTTTATATTGGGAATTGTGAAGTCATTTGACTAATAATTTTGACTAGTAATCTGACTATATACTGTATATTGTGGTCTATGGCTGGCTTGTCATCATGGCCAATACCCTCAGGCCGCCAGCATGGAGGTGCCCCGGATGCCAGCAGGGAATCATGGACTATGGAGTTTTCCTTTACAAACCTGCTGGATACCCCAGGGGCCAACAGAGGACGCTGCAGGAAGGAATAGAGAGTCATATGTGCCCTATGACCCGGAAGTGCATCATAGGCAGAGCGACAGCAGAAGTGACGTACTTCCGGGATGAAGAAAAGGACTTTTTATCTGACCCGGAAGTGATAAGGATCACATGAACTGGGGATTGGAACACTTCCAGGTCAGGGACTATAAAAAGACTGTGACAGCTCCCAGATGGCGAGCTGAGCTGGGTGGTAGGAGGGCAACGCGTCTGGGAGTGGTGGACAGTTGATTAGTCTATTGGTTTGTTTAATGAGTATTGTGGAGGAGAGGGTGCTTTGTGCACTGTTGTGTAGTAATTTGTGTAGTAATAAAGTCAACTATTGGACTTTTATCTGGTGTCTGGAGTCTTGGACAGGGGTTCAAGGGAGCGATAGCGCACCCTATCTGTCACTATATATATATATATATATATATATATATATATATATATATAT
>JANRMT010062835.1:23384374-23396668 GCA_026402145.1 Polypterus bichir lapradei
TATATATATATATATATATATATATATATATATATGGAAGCAAAGGTGTGTGATACGGTTTGCATATTAGCAGCTGGAGATCCACAAAGGAAGAAAGAATGAATCACGTATCATGATTCATTCCTGAGCTTTCAGCTCCTACCAGGAGCCTTCATCAGAGGATAATGCTTAGACATACAAGAATCAAAGGCAATATATAGCAAAATTAGGTTTGGCGGGGGGAGCTATTTGTATTGGTCGTAATGTTTTATTAATTATGATGAATATGTTCTTCTTAAGTTTGCATATGCTGGGTTTATGTCCAAATGTCTGTTAATGGCGTTTTTGTCTGATAGCCAAGATTCGGCCAGCTCTCTGGCACTTTTAGTACTGGCCTTAAATCTTACTTGCACATTGTCCCAGTTAAATGTATGCAGGGGGACGTGGCCACTCTTCAGAAACCCCCTCTTAAACAGTTTTTCAATGGGAAACAAACACACTCTTACAACTCCTCTTTGCAGGATCAGCTGCAGGCTTTCCGAGCGATGTGCGACTTGTGCAGGGCTTCCAACATTTCAAAGACCGATTTGCGGCCATCCCGAGGTCTGACTCTCCTGTTTCTCTTCTCCCAGACTCCCTCTGCTCCGGTTGCTGCTTCTGAGCTGCTGTACCGCCTTGAAGAGGAAGACTTTGTGTTTTTTAACCAGGACTTGGGGCAGAGGCGTCAAGTTTGACAGCTGTTCCTTGAGTGGCTGGATCGCTTCTGAAAGAGACTTGTGTTTGTATCTACCTGAACGGCAATAAAGTTTCGACTCTTCGGAAATCCTCCTGTACTCTACTGTGCAACTTTGTGACCCAAGCTTGACAATATACTGTATATTTATTCTGTATATATTTATACGCGGGGTTCGATCCCCATAAGTATATACAAAAGTGTGCACACCTGACAAGCCCCAATAAGGGTGATACACATGTCATGTACTCTTTGTATTATTTGGCAGATACCGTATCACATATCTATGAGCTGCTTTTCGCAACTGAGTGGACGTGGTAGATGTTTGTCACATGGCTGACCAACCACAAGCGGTACCAGGCAGGTAATCACCTAATAATCAATTTGCGATTCAGACTTTAAAAAGAATACACATACAGTATATGTATATCTAGGTCAGTGCTTCCTGGCCATTTTGGCTGCTGTAACTCAAGTTACTTGGCTTTCAGATCTTCTGGGGGACAATTGTAGAGGAGTAGGCCTCACTGAGTTACAGTGCAGTGCTGCTCGAAGCCCATTTGGAGGCCTAAGCAGGGTTGACAGGTGCTGGCCCTCATTGTCTACAGCAGGTAGTTGTTATTATTACAGTTGAAACAACATATGGTGGGAGGTCTTCCTTAGTGTTCGGACCCCATCCAATAGCACAAATGGATATATCATGGACTTTAAGGAACGAGGTGTGGAGCGTGTACAGTTTTAGTTTCATAAGTGGGTAATGGCGGCCACTTAGCATCATGACAACTCTTTGACGTTTCCCAAAGGTGTCTGGAGCACATGCACCTTCGCAAACACCACTGGAACCCCATTATGTACATATTGCAGAACTTCTATGACCCTGTGGTGGCGGGAGTCCACATTGGTATCTGGCACCGATGCCACCCTTAACTTTCATAGCAGATGGATTGAATGGCTCTGCTACAGTAAACTTGTTGTGAGTGCACACTCAGGTGAGCCACACGGAGGTCAGTGTTAGAGCTAAAGGGACTGGGAGATCGTCGTCAAGACCCTCTTTAACATAATCAGACAGACAAAGGTTGAAAACCATAAAAGACAAAAGACACAACAAACTTACTACTTGTTTCTTGAGGCTAAGGTACCAAGAACCTCAACAATGAGCTTCTTTATCCACTGAGAGATAACTTTGTGTGTAAACTCTGCCAAGTTTATACGTAATGGACAGTACGTCATTAACGAGATGGAACTGGTCACGTCACTGACCGATGACTTTACATAAATGCGAAAATAACATACCATTTTGGGTGGCACAGTGGCACAGTGGTAGTGCTGCTGCCTCACAGCAAGGAGTACAGGGTTCATGTCCCAGGATCTCCCTGCATGGAGTTTACATGTTCTTCCCATGTCTGCTCCGGTTTCCTCCCACAGTCCAAAGACATGCAGGTTAGGTGGATTGGCATTTGCTAAACTGGTCTTAGTGTGTGGCTGGGGTGTGTGGATGTGTGTTTGCCCTGCCACTGAATGACACCCCGTCCAGGGTTTATTCCTTGCCTTGTGCCCTATGCTAGTTGGATTGGCTCCAGCAGACCCCCATGACCCTGTTCAGGCCTAAGTGGGTTAGAAAATGACTGCCTGACATAGCAGTTTTCTAACACTGGTAAGTTACAGGGAGTTGGAGCCTTTCACGGAAAGCATAGGGTGCAAGGCAGCCATCGTGCCAGACAGCAGGGTGAACACACAGACACACCACAGCCAATAGAATAATGCCAATCCACCTAACCTGCGTGTCTTGGGATTGTGGGTGGAAACTGGAGCAGACACGGGGAGAACATGCAAACTCCACGCAGGGAGGAACCAAGACAAGAACATTGGTCTCCGTAGTCCGAGGCAGAAGTGCTACCACTGTGCCACCCCCAAAATAACATAATGCTAAAAAAAAATTATTTCATTAAAAATGACAAGGGCACAATATTAAAACAATCAGGTTCCCAGTAAAACAATAACAAAAGGGGTCCTGAAAAACACATTTAAAATTAATTAGAAAATAACCCTAATCACAACCGGACTTTTTGCAGGTAAAGTGGACAACTCTTGACTGTAAATGTATGCCAATGGCAGCCTATGCCATCTTTCACTTTGATGATTTTACCAAGAATGTGGCTGTGCCTTACTGCTGATTTTAAATTGAACAAAACTTCAATCCGTCTTTCGTAACCCAACACCTAAATGTGATAGGCGATGATTGTTGTTTTAATTATTCAGTCTCAGTTGAAAAGAGTTGGAGGTAAAAATGCGCTGAGGAAGCATGGCGTCCTAGTGAACTGTGTTGGCACCTCATGGACCCAGCGCCCTGTCTTTGAATCCGACGCCCAGCTGTTGTCTGCGTGTGTTTTGCACTTTCTTTCACATCTCCAAAGACCTGCTGTTACTGGTAACCTGCTGTCACTTTGTCATTATGGGTTATGGAGTATTCTCACCAACTATGGAAAAACCTCGTATGTCACGTCTTTCAGGTTTTTGGCAAATTGAGAAAATGATGTCGCCCCTATGATTAACGATCTCTAGAATTCGTTTTTCATGAGCTTCGCGTACACAATACTGATTTTTTCACAAATTAACCCCCCTTGCCATTTCATTGACACAGTTGCCGCTTTTAAATCATGTGATTGTAATCCGAAGTTTTCATTGGTAGGCGGTCTTTCCTCATTGGTCAGTGGGGTTGCTGGGTTATTGTCCTGCAGTATGTAAATTACTGTGTACATACTCACTTCTTCCATCGTGCTGTGACCGGAATGAAGACATATTTGGCCATCACCACTACCTTATAACATCAGGAAAGACCTAGTAACTCCAAAACCTAAAAAAAGCAATGGCAGTTACTAGGTTCTTCCATTGCACGTGAGCATTGGGCAAATATATCCATTTAAAATAAAAGCTACAACACAATGAAGTGTGTAGAAAGTGAAGGGGTCTTCACTTTCTGAGTCCACCGTGTGTGGTTTCCTCCCTGCGTTTTCCTCCCAGATCCCCAGTGACGTGTCTGTCTTCAGCAGTTCCAATCTGGTCAGGTGTGAGTGTGAGACTGTGCAAACTGGGAGCTGCAGTTTCCTGCTTGGCACCCAATGCATGCTGGGATGTGCTCTGGCTCCGTGTAACCCTGAATCGGATTTAGGGGCTCTGAGAATGTTATTTAATGTTGGGCATGGTGTTAACTATTAAGGGTGCTCTGTCTAATATGATAAATGAATACAACTTTTTCAATGAGAACCTACAGGTCAGGTCAGGTCAGGTTGGGGGGCATGCAATGGTACAGCTTGTGGCCACACCTACAACATGATGAAACAGCTTGGGATCCTGGTTGGCAACCCCCAAGGCAGCCACGCAGTCCAGTCCCACCCCCCAGAAATGACCCTCTATCTGCTGCAGCCAGGTGCTACGTGGGCGTCCCCTTGGCCTAATCTGGCTACTCTGGCCCTCAGTAGTGAGGATCCTGCAAGTCTGAACACCCTCGGGGTATCGGACCACATTACCGTAGTGCCGTAACTGACGCTCCCTCACAATGTATGTAATGGGCCTCATTCGGGACTCCATGAGCAACACAAAGTCAAACCAGCAGTACCCAAGGATTCTCCAAAAAGACACAGTACTGAAGGAGTCCAGTCTTCATCTCAGGTGTCACAAAAGTAGACCACAGACATAAAAAGGTTTGGGGCAACAACCTGTATATTGTGCCTTGGCTGCAAATAGGTTTAAATTGATCAAGATGATCACAGGTTCGAGTCCACAACAAAACTGAATATAACATGAAAAGATGGCAGCTTTAAAGCCCAGGACCGGAGGTGACATCTTCTGGAACAGAAGTGATATCATCCATGGCACCAGGACCGGAAGTGACGTCATCGATGGCGCTGGGATCTGGTTAGATTTCCTGTGGAAGGTCTGCAGAAGATTGAGAAAGAAAGTCAGTGCAGCTTGCCACCCCCTGGTCTGGTGAGGTACTACTATTCTTAAGGCCTTTTAGATGTCTCCCAATCACACGTGTGTGACACAGGTCACTGGATAGCGTCCATGTCTCACAACCATGTAGCAAGACAGGAAGCACCAGGACTCTAAAGACTTGGACCTTTGTCCTTTTGTGTGGATATCAGGAGCACCACATGACCCCCTCATGTTCTCCCAATCCGTCTACTGACTTCATAGGAAGAGTCACCAGAGACATGAATGCCACCTCCAAGGTAAGTAAACCTCTCGATGAGGTCGACACTCTCTATGCAGACAGACACACTGCTGATGGCCGTGCCCAAGAGGTCATTAAAGGCCTGGCTCTTGGTTTTTATCAGGACACTCGCAAGCCCAGACACTCAGACTCCTCACTCAGTCTCTCAAGCGCCCTGATCAGAGCCTCCATTGACTCCGTGAAGACCACAGCATCGTCAGCAAAGTCAAGAATAGTCAATCTTTCTTCACCAAACAGATGCCCCACAGCTGCTGGACCCCACAACCTTGTCCAACACCCAGTCCATGCAAGCATTGAACAGACTAGGAGCAGAACACACCCCTAATGAACCCCAGAGTCAACTGGGAAAAACACAGAGGTCCTGCCTCCACTCTGCACAGCACTCACAGTACCAGTACAGGCAACTTGCAAACCATCATTATTTTTTTTTCCATAATAAAAAGCTATTTTGTTTAATTGAGGGATGTGGGGTTGAATCCAACGTGTGTTAAGATAAGGCAGTGGCATTAGCCCAGAGGACCACCGTGCTGTCATTTCACTACTGCTGATACGTGTAAGAGCTTATAGTTATTGGTCTGCCGGTGAAGGATATCACAATACCTGCTCCATTATGAGGGCCACAATCTTTAAAACCGCAAAAGATCCCCTGCGCCTTTGTCCAGGATGTCAGATGAATGCACGTCAAATTGTTATCCCACCGGACCGCTGACCCCCAGTGCTCTGTAAACACAGTTGGTCAGCTAATAGCCCAGGGGAATCTCGTCTCGCACGCACACATGAGCCACAGACACAAAGGCCTCATCTTTTCCATTAACAAAAGCAGGGAGAGCTCAGGGACTTGGGACAAGCCACGTATTGACCAGAGGGAGAGGCCAGGAGATTGGAAGGATTGTCTGAAATGAAATTGTCTTCTGCCAAGCTATTCACAGAGGAATGGAGAATAAGTAATGCGGTACGGTAAGAGAAAAGAGAGGTGGAGCGCCCCTAAAACAACTCCCTTTGTCAAAAGAGGGAGATTAAGGCAAGCCAAATGTGAAACAAGGTTAACCACGTCTAACAAAAACATTATTGCAACTGCGAAACGCGTGTTTTCACTCGGTCAAAAGCCAATTTCATGTCCATTATCAGGCAACAATGAGCTTGCATCCAGTCTATTATTCGAAGCTTCACACTAGGGACATTCAGAGCGGGGGTCCATTGTCACTCAAGAGCGCTCTGTCCTATTTGAGCTTAAACTAAGCAAGGAAAACAGATGAAGCGGACTATTCACAACTAGAAATGCAGCAGATGTGTCCTGGATCAAGTCATTGCAAGGTTTTCCAGCAATTCATCTGCTGTCTACAGTAGAAAACCTTGTGTTTTGTTCAACTCTTTCTGCATGATTTGCAATGGCGGTCTTAATTACTTTCTAAAGAGCTTTTTGCGATAGACTCCACGATAAAAGGAGAGCTTGACTGATTGATTCATTGATCGGTTAATACAAATATACATTCCACCTGCACTCACCCGAAGCTAAGCCCTTTATTTGGGTGGGAGACCATCTAGGAGAAGCTTGTGTTGCTGCTGGAAGAGGTGTTGGTGAGGCCAGCAGGGGGCACATACCCTGTGGTCTGTGTGTGGATCCCAATGGCCCAGTGCAGCGATGGGGACGCCGTGCTGTAAAAGTGGTGCCGTCTTTCAGACGAGATGTAAAACCGAGGTCCTGACCCTCTGTGGTCATAAAAGATCCCTGGGCCTCCTTCATAAAGAGTGGGGTGTATCCCGATATCCTGGCTAAACTGCCCACTATGGCCTAGTCACTCCACCCCCAATTATTCCCTGTCTCTAAGCGGCTATCTCTCTCAGCCTTAATAACTTGTGTGGTGAAGGTATTGGCGCAAAAATGGCTGCCATCACATCACTCGGGTGGAAGCTGCACATTAGTGGTGGTTGAGGTTTCACCACATTCACTATATAAAGTGCTTCGAGTGAGAAAAGTGTGATATAAATGGACAGATTGATTATTATTATTATTATTATTATTACAGTAATGGCCGGCGTCAACCAGATTTAGTCATGTTTGTGTCTCAGAAGGCCAAAAATGAAAGTTTGGAGGACATACTCCTCTTTTATTTTTATGATCTTGTGCAAGGACTGGGGAGTTCCACCTGATGATTTGAAGAGGTTGCAATCACGGCTTTCATTTTCAAACGCTGCAGTGTGTGTGTGAGATAAAGTTGTGACCCGGGGACGCTACTTTTGAAAGAAAGTTTTGAAAGAAAGTGATCTGCGTCACCACCACCTGATCAAAGCACCGTGCGGTCCCTACATTGAAGGATGGAAGGCCAGATGTCAACATGACCATCATTATCAAGTTCTTCAATGTGAAGCCTGAAAACCTGAGGACTGATTGTGATCAATCATGTTAGGTAAAATGCCCAGTGGGGCTTGGCCTCGGAACCCCTGCAGATTTTGGTTTTTTTTTTTCATTTTCTGTGTCCTCCTGGCCATCAGAACTTACATTATTCTTTGTTATTTACTGTACTATCGCCTAACCTTATTTTTATATTTCTATTTTTTATCTTGTAAAGCACTTTGAGCTACACCATTTGTATGAAAATGTGCTATAGAAATAAATGTTGTTGTTGTAGCATCTGTAGCGAGACCTGAAGATGGCAGTTTACAGACGCTTCCCATCCAGTCTAGTGGGCTTGGAGATGATCTGCCAGAAGAAAGCGATCAGCTGCCCAAATCCAGTTGTGTACAGCTTGTCAAGATTTACCCAAGAAGACTCAAAACTGTAATTGCTGCCAAACAGGCTTCTACAGCGTACGGAATTAAGGGTGTAGCCACCGAAGTATAAGGCGAGTTCAAGCACGGGTAAAACATGTGCCAAAAGAAATCTCTCAGTCCAAAATTTCATTTTTTAGAAATATTTAGTAAAAGTTAAAAGCAAATAATCCACACAAGAATAAAAGAAAAATAGTTACACACATAGAATAAAAGGCAAAAAAAAAAGAAAAATGTATCTTCTCTAAACTTAGCTTTTCTTGAGTCAAGTCAAGTTGGGAAGCATGCACTGGTACAGTGTGTTGCTGCACCCACTACACGGTGAAACACCTCGGGATCCCGGTTCGCAACCCCCCAGGCAGACACGCGGTCCAGTCCCACCCTCCAGATATGACCCTCTATCTGCCGCAGCCATGTGTTACGTGGGCGACCCCTTGGCCTGGCCCAGCCACTCAGGTCCCCCACAATGAGGATCTTACGAGCGGGATCACCCTCAGGGAATTGCGCCACATGGCCGTAGAGCCATAACTGACGCTCCCTCACAATGCAGGTAATGTGCCTAATTCGGGACTCCATGAGCAACCACTCATTCGACACAAAGTCAATCGAACAGTACCCAATGATTCTCCGAAGAGACACAGTACCAAAGGAGTCCAGTCAGGTCACCAGATAGCGTCCATGTCTCGCAAGCATATAGCAAGACAGGAAGCACCAGGTCTCTAAAGACTTGGACCTTCGTCTTTTTGTGTGGATATCAGGAGCGCCACACACCCCTTTCCAGCGACCTCATGACCCCCCCATGCTCTCCCAATCCATCTACTGACTTCACAGGAAGAGTCACCAGAGACATGAATGTCACTGCCAAGGTAAGTAAACCTCTTAACGCGGTTGACGCTCTCTCCGCTGACAGACACTCTGCTGTTGGCCGTGCTCAAGAGGTCATTAAAGGCCTGGATGTTGTTTTTTATCCAGGACACTCGCAAGCCCAGACACTCAGACTCCTCTCTCAGTCTCTTGAGCGTCCCAATCAGAGCCTCCATTGACTCCGCGAAGATCACAGCATCGTCAGCAAAGTCAAGATCCGTGAATCTTTCTTCACCAACAGATGCCCCACAGCCGCTGGACCTCACAACCTTGCCCAACACTGAGCCTTACCACCAGCCTGGAGAAGTTCACCCCGGATACCACAGATCCCTGCAGCCTTTCCTGCCCTCAGCTGGCTCACCACCTGTGCAGTCTCAGTGAGATTGGGTGATTCACATCTAATTATAGGAGTAGCCTCAAGAACCGTGGACAACAAGATATCCAACGTCCTAGCCGGAGGATCAGCTTTGAACAACTGCTGAAAGTAGCCAGCCCAGCGGGTCACGACTGCAGTGTCATCCGTAAGGACCGTTCCATCAGCCGCCCTGACTGCGGCTCTCCGAGGAACAGATTTAGATGTGCGTAATGCTTCTATTCCTCTGTAAGCAGGACGTGGGTCGCTAGACCACAGATGGTGTGTCACTTGCTCACAGATTCCTCTAACAAACGCATCTTTATCTGCCCTCAGAGCCCTCACAGCCATCCTTCTCAGTTTCTGGTACAGACCAGAATTGTCATTGAGCCATGCGCTGCGACTTTTCTCGATGATATCCACGGTGCCCTTCGAGATGAAACACCTCCTTCAGGGAACACCAGTAACACCATCACAACCCTCAGCAACCTTCTTTTCTTGAGAAACTTTTGTTATTTCTGTACTTAAAAGTTCTTCATTTCTTCTTCTGTATGCCTTCAGCGTACGGCTGTGCACTTAAATAAGCGCGTTGTCTTACGAGTTACTTCACACACTCAAAAGGCCTGTAGGCTCATAGGCACGGTTTAAAACCATGTGCCCTCTACACCTTACACATGGCAAGGCTGGTCACTAACGAAAAATAATGTCTAGTCAAAGCAGATGGAAATAGCTAGAATATACCAATTCTACTCAACTTATGGGGTTATAGGAACCTCCCATAGATCATCTAGTAAAATATTTATGAATCTTATGTAACTAGGAAACGGCTCTTACAAAGGGTTTGAATACCTACATGAACGGCAGATTTTAGGTTTAGATTTTTAATAAATTTGCAAACCTTTCTGAAAATACCCTTCTATTTCGTCATTATGAGTTATTGAGTGTATATCGATGGGCAAACATGGCAAACGTATCCATTTGAAATGAAATCTACAGCACAGTAAAGTGTGCCAAAAGAGAAGGGTCTGAATCCTTTCCGAATCTTCCGTATCAAGTGACTTTTGAGGTTCAGACAACACCCATTGTGTTATTGGGTTGTGGAAAGAAACCAAATTATCTCTGACATGGCGATGACAGACCCCAAGCTGACAAGTGAAACCTGTGAGGCAGGACCATTAACCACAGTGCCACCGTGCATCCTTCAAGATGTAAATGGAACAGTGACCTACAACTGGTGCATTCTGGGGCCTGCACATTTCCTATCAGATTGATTTTGTTTGCCAAGAAGTCTGTTTAACAAATTAAATGAATGAAGGCGCACAGGAGAGTGGATTTCCTCTTCAGTGCTGGTAAATCTAAACAGAAGAAATGGCAGCGTGGAACAGATAATTCGGGACACGAGAAATGACAGGCTTTCCTCATCTAGCTAATAAAGTTCATCTTCACTTACCACAAATCCTCGTAACAAGAAACATTTCAAACTGTTACATGTAACTGGCATTCTAATGGTATCCAAGAGCCATTAAATCCAATTACTGTGAGCCTGGAAGAGAAAGAAATGAGACGGCAGAATAATATTAAGCCATACGCCTGAATAAACTCTCTTTTATTTCAAATTGTTAATAATACTCTCCAATTGTCAGGTCTTGTTCTATTTAACATTTTTCATTTCCTTCTTCAATTCCTCCTCGTTATTGTCTCTTATTTATTTATTTGCAGTTTGTAATGAACCTGCACTGTTAAATCCGACTCTCCTTCTTCATCAATATATTTTGAGAAAAAGGTCGGTGGTCTGGGGGGGAAAGCTACTCGTCTTAAAGCTTAGAATCCTCAATTAAAAGTAACTTAAAAGTTTCTGTAAAGAAATAAAAATAGTAAATTGTTCAATTACAATGCCCCCCCCCCCCCCCCAAATACTGTTTGGACACATTATTGTAAATGATTTCCCCCTCTGCTCCACATCAAACAATTCAGACATCATAAAAGTGCAGATTGCCGACTTTCATTTAAGGGGATTTGCTTACATTTTGTTCACAGCATTTAGAAATGACATTTCTTCTGTAAGGCCCCCCCATCTCAGGGCACCACAATGATCGGGACAATTGGCGTCTCAGGTGTTTGTGATTCCTCAGGTGGGTTTCATTGCTTCATAAGATACCTTGGCTTACTTCTACACTTGGGAGTCTGTGGTTGCCATTGTTGAACATGAAGACAAGAGCTGCTGTGCTAATGAATGTCAAAGAAGCCATTATGAGGATGAAGAACAAGATTAAAACCATTAGAGACATCAGGAAAACCTTAGGATGACCAAAATCAGCTCTCTGGAATATCATGAAGAAGAAAGAACACACTGGTGGGCTCAGTAATCACAAAGTGACTGGTAGGCCAAGGAAGACCTCCACTGCTGAAGACAGAAGAATCCTCACAATGGTAAAACACAAAGCCCCAAACTCCCGTCTGACAGATCAGAGACAGTCTTCAGGGGGCCGATGTGTGTGTGTCAGAGAAGACTATCAGCAGAAGACTTCATGAACAGAAACACAGATGCAAAACACTAGTTAGCCACAAAATCAGGACGGCCAGATTACAGGTGGCAAAAAAATTACTTAAAAGACCCTGCAGAATTCTGAAAAAAGGTATTATGGGCAGACAAGACAAAGATGAACCTCATCAGAGTGATGGCGAGAGCTGTGTGGAGACAAAAGGAACTGCCCGAGATCCAAAACAGACCACCTCACCTGTTATACATGGCAGTGGGGGTGTTATGGCTTGGGCATGTATGGCTGCCACAGGTCCTGGCGCACATTTCTTGTCATGATGACCTTGCAGCAAAGCTTCACATTTCTGAAGTATCGTGAGCTTGTGTGGCTGAGTTAGTTTGTTTTATTGTGAACATTCTCAAAATTTTTTTTTATATATACTGAAATTCTTCTGTTTTATATATATATTGTAAATTTTGTTTATTTTTGAATGTAATCATTGTATCTGTTGTATATAGTTCCTATTTGTCTGTTGTAGCGGGGGGGTCGCTTTAATTGATGCAACACCCACGGGACGCGCATGTAACGTACAGCAGACTCCTGGCAAAAGCTGGATGACGCTTTTGCAGGTAAGGCGCTTCTCAACGCTATTCGTCTCTTGTATAAGTTGACAAGTTTTAAATAAGTGTTTTCTGTATGAAACTGAATGGAAACATCACGCCATGTGGTTGTCGATGTGCTTTAAGGTTCTGTTGTCACTTTTGGTCGGCAGAAATGGGTTTTAAAAGTGTTTGGTTTAGCGGAGATTCAACTTCATTGGTATATTGTTTGGCTTGCTACAGGAGACAGAGAGCGCCTGACGTTACATGTGCTGACTGTGCCCTTT
>JANRMT010062835.1:23396678-23417568 GCA_026402145.1 Polypterus bichir lapradei
CCTGACGTTACATGTGCTGACTGTGCCCTTTACTGCTTGTCTTGTAGAAAAAAAGCCGGATGACGCTTTTGTAGAATAAACGGCAGAATTCGGGTATTGCTGTGTCTGTCTTCTTCCAAATCACCAGCAGCCATTCTAAAGCCGCTACACTTGCCCCCTTTTTGTGACAGACAATGATGTGCTGCTTGATGGAGCTGGTGCCTGTGGAAAGGGTTCACAGGTATGGCCAGTTCAGCTGCAGTCTCGGCCCTTTCATTTTCTTTTTTCCACTTTATCATGGTACATAAAACATGACGCATCAGACAGATGAGCTTCTCTTCTATTTGTGAGATCCAAAACACCCGTGTTCTTTATCCCTCCTTATATGCAGTTTATTTCTCAGTGAGCGCTCATTGGTTGAGAGGTCTCATGCACAAAGAGCCCACCCCGACGACTAAAGACAAAGTCAAACCTGTTTGATTTTATTAGGGTGATCCTGCACACTAGTTAGATGGAATCACTTGGTATGTCAGACTGTAACGATCAACTACCACATCTTCTGACAAGTTGAGCTACAGAAAAACAAGGTTGAGTTCTAGGATCCTAAGAGCAAAAGAAATAGCTATACACACTTTAACCCTTAAACTGCCACATACTTGGGGGCTAATGTACCCCTGGACGCCAAATACTTTTTTGCTGCACTTTTTAAGGAAACGTCACAATTCACCATTAAATGTGAAATTTTAATGGAAGACATATTTTTTTCATGCAAAAAGCATCACAATTACTGCACCACTGATCATTTTACACATTGCCAATGAACTGTAAAAACTATTAAAAAAACTACTGGAACAATCTATTATTTGTAATGCCTGGCCGGGACACCCCAGCTGTATATGGTCCCGGGGAGCAGCCGTGGGCTCCTCAGTACCTCCCCCAGGACGCATGGTGGCAGCCTCCCTGGGAGATGATGGTGCCTCAGTTTCCCGCAGAGCTCCATGGGAGATGGAGTTCTCCACAACCCTGTGGGGACCTGGGGTGGCCGCCAGGTGGTGCTGCGTGGATCCCGGAGCCGTCATGGACAAGTCTTCAGCCCCACCCGGAAGTGCAATTGGGACCAGGTGGCCAAGCACCTGGACCCTTTCCGGGTGGGCTATAAAAGGGGCCAGCCACCACCACTCCACAGCCAGAATCAGGAGGAAGAGGACGAGGTTGCCTGGGACGAGTGGTGGTGCCAGAAGGAGGGTTTATTGATTATTGAGTGCTTTGGGACTGTGTATTGCCTATGGCGTTCACGGGGAAGACGTGCCCCACAGGTGAAGAAAAATAAAATACAGTAATCCCTCGCTATATCGCGCTTTGACTTTCGCGGCTTCACTCTATCGCGGATTTTATATGAAAGCATAACTAAATATATAACGCGGATTTTTCACTGCTTCGCGGGTTCTGCGGACAATGTGTCTTTTTACTTCCTGTACATGCTTCCTCAGTTGGTTTGCCCAGTTGATTTCATACAAGGGACGCTATTGGCGGATGGCTGAGAAGCTAACCAATCAGAGCACGCAGTTAAGTTCTCCTGACTGAGAAGCTAACCAATCAGAGCACGCAGTTGAGCTCCTGCGTGCTGAATGCAGTGTTAACCAGGAAGTCTCCTCTCGCTCATTCAGCATCAACGTCTTTCGCTGTGTAAAGAGTTGTGCTCTTTAGTGTTTATCTTTGTGCATAGTCAAGCCCTTCATTATGGCTCCAAAACAATCTGCTACTGCTTCAGGGGCCGTGCCCAAGCGCAAGAAGAAGATGTTAACGATTGCCGAAAAGGTAAACGTTTTGGATTTGTTGAAGGCTACGATTCTTTTTATTTAAAAAGTAGGAAAGGAATATAAGATCTACGGCTGCAGCGTCCTTTTAACCAGGGTGCAAAACGAGTTGTAAGTGGATGTAATAAGGCAGTAGTCTGGATGGAATCTGCTTTAGGGATTTGGATTGAAGACTGCCAGAAGAAGAACAACGGCAGTGCTACACAATCGCCTGAAGTGGCTCCTTTACAAGGGCTGTAACGCTCTCCTTTGTTGTGCAGTAAAATTAAACTCATTGTTATCGGACAAGTCATCGTGTCATTGTTGGTGAGTAACCATAATTAATTTTCTTCTTACAGTGCTTAGTACATGTACGTACGTTTAGTGTCACTGTACACACATTTACTGTATACTATTTTTCTTGCATTGTACGTATTTATTGCTGGTGACCTGTCTATCGTAATGGCTGTAACATATGTGATATCGGAGACACTCAATATCTTTAAAATAATATTTAGGTTTTACTGTATATAAACAGTGTGTTTATATACATAATTTCAATGAATCTTACCTAATATCTAAGAGAATACAAAGGGATTATGCTGTATAACTGTGCGGGGAATATTTATAAACAGTGTGGGAGAGTTTATAAGGGCTTAAAATATATAAAAATAACCATACAAACATATGGTTTCTACTTCGCGGATTTTCACCTATCGCGGGGGGGTCTGGAACGCAACCCTCGCAATCGAGGAGGGATTACTGTACTCTTTGATTTTAGCACATGCTTCTGCATCAGTCTGTGCTGGGCTGGGTGCTATATGGTGCATTATTACATATTATATGAACAAAGCGCAACTGACGTTATCGATGAAATTCAGTAAATCACTGAGCCAATGGCGCTTGAACTGGCAGCACACAGAGGCCAATGGTGAGGCTCACAGGCCAGTCTAGCGCAGCGGCTCAATCCCAGGGGCAGTGGTCCTGATTCGCTAGGGGGCGCCAGTGGTCATGAGCTGGCTGTTTAAAGAATGTACGGCACGGACTGATCAGCTCTGGCGCGCTGGCAAATTGCACTGGGAACCAACTATAGCCAGTTCCAGTGGTTTAAGGGTTAAATATTATGTAATAAAACTAAATGTATTGAGGATTTAAATTCGAAATCACAAAGAAATACTTATGCAGTGTCACGCATGCACACATGGGAGGCAGTCGATGGGCTCGACTGTATTGCTACGCCAGACCGAGGGTTGGCGGTAAAAACTGATGCCTTTTCTCCACCTTCTTCTACCGATCCTCCAAAGGAAAATCTGCCTGATCCCACTTCCAGCTCCTCCTCCATTTCCACTTCTGACATCACTTCCAGTTTCTCCACAGACCAAAGCCGTCACTGACCTCACTTCCAGATGCGCCACTAAAGACACATCTCTTCCTGTCAGCTTTCAATAAAGAAGCCACTCCTCTGTTTCACCCTTAGTCACGTTTTGGGACTCAGTCGCGAGAGATTACTCGTTTTGTATGACTCTTTAAATTTTGAGCGCTTATTTTCAAGTGTACAGGGAGGATCCCCAAACCTTTATCTTGTCCTTGTTTTCTGTTTCGTTACAGCAGGAATATCTAAACTAAGAATTTGTTTAATCAAACTAAAGAAAAAACAAGTCTGTTCTTTTTACCACTTCTGCAAAGCAGAACCAAGATTGATCTCACCCAACCAACCAATGGAACTTTTTTCTAAATAACAATGCTAGTTGCTTTTCCAATTTTTTTTTTTAAGTCTGAGATCATCCAGTGAATGTAATCCATCAGATGAATTATCCTGAAGGTTCTTCATTTCAATTAGAATCCACAACCGTGTTATAATCCTTCATAAAAGTCCAAAAGGTTTACATTCAGATATTTCTGAATGTGTAACACCATTACAAGCCTGTTTTCCAAAGATGGAAGATCATCCCCCTTCTCCCCAGTGGCAACCTTCCTGTAACATCTGGCTTCAAAATAAATGTCCTACTTCCTGTCTTCAAATTGCAGAAGGCAATCTTTTCAAAATAAAAGTTTAGCAAGAAATTTCCACCCAAAAACTCCTCTAACTGACAAACAACAGTTTGTCGTGGCTTCGTCATAACACTACATGACCAGAAGTGACGGGTGAACGTTGTGACTGCCCCAACTCACTAAGATTATGCCAATGACTTAAATTCACTGGAAAATTTGTGCAAAGTGACATGGCCTTCATCTAACTTTCCGTTAGCCTTTTTGGTTGGTTCTGTACACTGTCTAGATGTGTTTAGTGACAAATCTGCTACGACTCCCAAGTCCTTCTCATGAGGGGCACTTTCACGTTCCAGCACACAGGAATGAAAAATCGAAAAAGAGACCTCCTTGCTATGTTTTTGGTTTCTCCTACACAACAATGAGATCAGAAAGAAATAAAATGGAGACGTGTTCCTTTGTCTCCCGCTTCTCAGGTTTTTCTCCTTAGACAAAACAACCTTGGGAGTCTCACAAGTTTCTTCTCCTAAAATGCAGCAGAGCTCTCAGTAAAGTCACACAATGGATTCAGATTTTCTATGTAGTTTCTTGACTTGTTTTGGGCATTTTGAAAGTATTTGCATTGTATGCTCAGTATTATCTGGTGAAATGTATGGTTAGTTGTTTATGGTAATAAAACATTTTACTAGGATTACAAAACTGTAGTTTTTGCTTCTGAATAACAATATTAGTTGCTCTAATTTATATTGCTGTGCTCCGATTAGATCAAACTCCTTCTGGGAGTAAAGGTGTGGCATAGTGGCTAAGACTTTGGACTTCAAACGTTGAGATTGCTTAACAGAAACTTGGCAAAAACCAAATGATTTTACATCTGTCACGGAGGTGACTCTGCCCGGACACATTCACTTCATGGAGTCTGTGGTGTTATGGGTCCACAGCTCGCTGAGCAAAGGATTATTTATTTTTAAATAAATAATCACCGCACTCGCGGTGGCTTAGTGAGGGGGTGTGGTGGCCATAGCAAGCCACGGGGCGATCTGCAGTGTGGGCGTTTCTCACCGAGTGCCCACATCCGTGATTGTTCCCGTGTGCTAATGTGCTGCGGCTGCTATGGTCCCTCGCAATATAAAAAGAAGTGCGAGTTGGTTGGGGGGGATGAGAGAAAAAAAAAATCGAACGGAGGTTACAGGGAGCAAGTCGGTGCAAGAGAGTGACACATGGAGCGTGTGGGTGGGTGAGCGAGCGAACGAGCGCTCGTAGGCAGCTGCGAGGAAGCCTGGGTGTTAGGCCGACGCCCAGGAGTCGTAGTTGAAGTCGCTCCCGCTGAGCGATCATGTAGCGGGAGTGACCAGGGAAAGGCGACTGGCCGTGGAAGGCCGGAAAGGCAGCAGGAGTCGGGAGGCTTGGTGGTGGATTCCCCAACGTGAGCGTCCTGGCCGTTGGAAGTGAACCAAGTCTCGGGACTGGGATGAGTGAACAGACCGAAGCCAGGGATCGGGAGGTCTCCAGTCTCGTGTGGATGGATGTAGGAGAAAAGGGCAGCTGCAGAGACAGCGTCTTGCCTGTTGAAGGGCCCATATGGGAGAAGCAGGTGAGACGCTAATGCTAACAGGAAAGAAGCACCGAGCTTCGCATTGTTATTTGTTTTAAAAACTGCTTCCTGTATGAACGTTTTAACCTCGATTTTAAAGGATTGTTTTTTCTATTGTTTTTACCTCCACGTTTTCTTTTATGGGATTATTTATTTAATGACTCTTGTTTTTGAAACACTTTGGATCACTGCACTTTATTGAACACTGTTTTTGTTGACTGTTTTTAATAAAAGCACTTTTGCACATCTTTACCATCCCCTTGCTCAATTGCTATGTTATTGCCTCAACTGTCTAGCTCATCGGTGACATTACCGACGGTGTTGGGTTGATGGGCTCCCGAATAGCGATGGGAGTGTGGAGCCGAACCCGCATCGTCACAGCGTCTCGCAGTTCAAGACAAGGCGGAGAAGTCACAGTAATTGCTAGACTGAAGTTAAACATCAGAAGAATCCCCTTTGACGGTCCATGTCTGGCTCTTAAGCTAATAACAAAATCTGGTCCTGTCTCACTTATTGTTGTCTATCGTCCCCCGAAATACAATGCGTCTTTTTTATCTGATCTGACTGAATTATTAACCCACTTAAGTTCCTTTTCCCAGAGAGTCATCCATCTTGGCGATTTCAACATCCATATTGACATCCCCACATCTAAACTGAGAAATGAATTCCTATCCTTGCTGGACTGTTTTGACTTGACACAACATGTTGATTTTCATATACTGGACCTGATCTGTACATCTGGACAATCTGTTGCCAACATTTACAGCACTGGTTTGGGACTCTCTGACCATAAAGCAGTACTTTTCACTGTCTCATTATCTCTCCCTCCTCTTACCTGTAAACGTCAAATTTCTTTTCGAAATCTTACAAATATCTGTCCCTCTGTTCTTGCTGAATCCATTTCTGATCTTCTTCCATCTTCACCTATTCCGTCAGTCTTGTTGACCACTATAACTCAGCCCTTCATTCAGCACTCGATAAAACAGCTCCTTTAAAACATAAGGAGGTTTCCTTTAAGCGTTCAGCTCCTTGGTAAAACTGAGAGATACGATCTATGAAAGCAGCTGGCCGACGCCTTGAGAGAATGTCACGTAAGTCTGGCCTCACCGGTCACATCCAGGCTTTCTGTGACCATCAAAGGAAACAGAGAAGCACTAACTGTAGCCAAGAACACCCATTATGGCAGAATAATAGAAAGTGGCCACGATAACCCAAGGGTTTTGTTCTCTGTAGGTAATAAATTACTTCTGGCCCAATTACCTCCTCTACTGAGGTCTGTGAAAAATTCCTCCACTTTTTCTGCAATAAAATTAAAGATCTAAATAATTCAACTAGATCCTCCCTGCGTGGAGTTTGCATGTTCTCCCCGTGTCTGCGTGGGTTTCCTCCTGGTGCTCTGGTTTCCTCCCACAGTCCAAAGACATGCAGGTTAGGTGCATTGGTGTCCCTAGTGTGTGTGTGTGTGTGTGTGTGTGTGTGTGTGTGTGTGTGCGCGCCCTTCAGTGGGCTGGCGCCCTGACTGGGGTTTGTTTCCTGCCTTGTGCCCTGTGTTGGCTGGGATTGGCTCCAGCAGACCCCCGTGACCCTGTAGTTAGGATATAGTAGGAGGATGGATGGATGGATGGATAATTCAACTAACATAAATCCATCACCCATTTATATCTTTCCCTGTCTTCCCACTCCTTTTCTAAGTTCTCACCAGTTTGTTAATAACCTGCTTTGTAAGATGAGGCCGACTACTTGTGTACTGGACCCCATCCCCACCACACTTCTTAAATCCTGCTATCATGCCATAATCCCGACTGTTACGACAATAATCAATGCATCCCTCGACACTGGGTTTGTGCCGCTCACTTTTAAAATCGCTATTGTAACTCCCATGTTAAAAAAGTCTGGTCTTGATGCTGACAATGATAACAATTTTCAGCCTATTTCCCACTTACCTTTTCTGTCAAAAGTTCTTGAGTGTGTTGTAGCCTCCAAGCTCACCAATTACTTAACCTCTAATAATTTGATGGAACCCTTTCAGTCTGGTTTCAGGGCGCGGCACAGCTGTGAAACTGCTCTTCTCCGGGTAACCAATGATTTGCTTATGGCAGCAGACTCTGGACAAACCAGCATATTACGTAATTCTGTTAGACCTCAGTGCAGCATCTGACACTCAGGTCAGACATGAATGGAGAACATGCTGGGTATCTCTGGCACTGCCCTCCAGTGGTTCAAGTCCTATCTAACTGATAGGCAAGAGTTTGTTAGTCTTGGCAACAGCAGATCCAGCTTGGCACCAGTCGCACAAGGAGCTCCTCAGGGCTCTGTCCTCGGCCCTCTTCTCTTCTGTATTTATATGCTTCCCCTTGGCCATATTATTCGTAGCTATGGACTGGGTTATCATTTTTATGCAGATGACACTCAGCTCTATTTCAATGTTAAAAGTGCAACTTCATCAGAGTTTTCTCAGCTCACAACTTGCCTGAGTGAAATTAAATCTGGATGGAGCAGAACTCTTTAAAATTAAATTGCAACAAAACTGAACTCCTGCAAATTGGCACTAAAGTACTACTTAAGAAAATGAGCTCCTTTTCAGTCACTCTTGATGGTGATCTCATCAGACCTTCTTCTGATGCAAGGAATCTTGGTGTCATTTTTGATTCCTCCCTTTCTTATTCCGCCCCCATAAACCACATTAAGAAACGTTCTTACTTTCACCTCCATAATATATTACGTGTCCGCTCATTCCTCTCTTTTTCTAATGCTGAGCAACTTGTTCATGCATTTATCACATTCCGCATCGATTATTGTAACACGCTGCTGGCAGGTGCCCCTTCTAATCTTACATCACAGCTCCCGCTTATTCAAAACTCGGCTACAAGAGTCCTTACTCGAGCCAGCAACAGTGAGCACATCACACCCATCCTGCTCCACCTTCACTGGCTCCCTGTGCCTTACAGGATTGAATATAAAATTCTATTAATAACCTACAAAGCTTTAAATGGCCTTGCACCGGACTACATCAGTGAACTTCTAAATCACTAGGCTCCTGTTCGCCTACTAAGGTCCTCTGATTCTGGTAATCTTGTTGTGCCCCACAGTAACCTGCACTCTATGGGTGACAGCAGGACCTTCATCTCCATAGCACCCAGACTTTGGAATGACATCCCAAAATTAATTAGATCAGCTGACTCCATTCATTTTTTTAAAAAACAACTTAAAACTCATCTATTTAGGAAGGCTTTTAACTTAACTTAACATTCTGCCCTTTCTTTCAGTTTACCTCTCTGTCCAGGTGCTCAGGATAATTTGTGTGTCTGTTATATCACAAATTAGGTTATTTTTTAAGTTTTTCTTTTAGTATTGAATTTAGTATTTTACTCTGGTGTATTGTCCTTTATTCTATTTAATGCTTTTTTATCTATTTCATTGTTCTATTCAGGATAACATTTGTATCCAATGTTACCTATACCCTGCTGTTTTTTTCTAAGACTCTGTGAAGCACCTTGAGCATGGGAAAGGCGCTATATAAATAAAATGTATTATTTATTTTTATCATTATTGCAGGTTTGGATCCCACTACTGACACCTGTGTGACCACAACAAAGTCTCTTCATCTGGCTGTGCTTCAGTTGGAAAAAGAAATGGAACCGATCGTATCTCAAGTGCTGGACGTCACCTTGGATAAAGACATCAGTCCAATAATAATGAGATTAAAACAAGACTAGAAAGAGACCTCACAAAATATAATGTGTTTTCCAAACCAAATTCTCAAATTTTATTTTCCTTACCACACTTGTATCTCATATCTCCTTTTTGTCTTAAGGAATTTTAGGAGAAACATCGGTGACAAAGTCAGATCTTAAACGAAACACGAATTAAGATCTCTTTGAAGTCACACAAGACATCAAAGATCAACTTTTAAACAGCAACATTTTCCTATGGAAGACCCCACATTGTGTATTCAGATCTAACATTTTTACGTCTCACACGTAGTACGTTTCATTTTCTAATAATAAATTTTATCGGCTACAAATCTTTTGAAAACACGTGTTGTCCAGTGTCGTTATTATTATGATTTCACTTATTTTCATTGTTGTGGTCGATCATTGTCTTATGAAAACTGGAACACTGGAAAAAATTACGTCAATGTCATTTTTATTCCAAATGACACATTAAAATTGACCTTCTGCAAGTATTCAGACCCAAGACTTGTGTGGGGGTTTCAATAAAAGCATCGCTGTGGTCCTCTGCTGCTGAACTTTTCAAAAACGCTATCCATCCATTTTCCAACCCGCTGAATCCAAACACAGGGGTCTGCTGGAGCCAATCCCAGCCAACACAGGGCAGGAATCCAATCCCAGGCAGGGTGCCAACCCACCACAGGACACACACAAACACACCAGGGCCAATTTAGAATCGCCAATCCACCTAAATTGCATGTTTTTGGACTGTTTGAGGAAACCCACGCAGACCATGCAAACTCCACGCAGGGAGGACCCGGGAAGTGAACCCAGGTCTCCTAACTGCGAGGCAGCAGTGCTACCACTTCGCCACCGTGCCGCCTTTAAAAACACTACCTTACCTCTAAACTCAACCAACAAGTGTTGTCAATAATAAGATATAAAGTGCAGCAACAGGAATTCATTCATTTTTACTGTTATAATAGAGAGCTTCGTCACTTCCAGTGTTAATGACAAGTCGATACCCCTGATGTCGTGTAAACATTGACTTGAAACTGTTTTCTGAAAATTTCTTTTCACAATTTTGTGATGCACATCGTCTAGTTGTAATTAATGTTCACAGGCCATGGAGCATTCATTTATTAAACTGCAATTTACCAATATTTGCATAGTTGAGTTTCAGTAACTGTCAAGTCTTTTTGAGGTGTTTTTTCTGCCCCTGTAGTCTTTACAATGGCTCTAATTTTGGAATTACGTGCACAATTCACATATTTACTCATTATATCTGTATCATCATCATTAATATCATTTAGAAGGAGTAAATATCTGAGCTCAGATCCTGATCAGATTCCAGTGATCACTTCACCCATTGTGTGAAGTTCTCCTTTTTATCAGTTCCCTTTGTCTCTGGCCTGTTAATCCGTTTGAAATCTAATTCAACAAGTTAGATGCAAATGGCTTCATGTATGTAAAATCAAATTGCATTTGTACGCTGTGACCCATAGGGGGCGCACCTGCACCTCAAACAGCCAATCATAACCAAACGAGTTCAGGAAAGGATATTTTTATTAAACAAAATGCCTTTTATAAGTTTTCATCACCTGGTAAATCAGTCACAATTTCTTTTCTTTCCTTTTCCATTTCCACGCTTCTTCATGCAAGCCTTGTCCATCTCCTCTCGACTCCCAAATGAGGCTTTTTAACCCAAACTCTGGAATAGTTCTGGTGCAACAGGATTACCACCTTCTGGGTAAGGTGAAACCTCTACGTAACAGGGGAGTCTACTCCCAGCAGCTCCCAGTAGCAGCACCCGAGGACCCCAACAAGGCTTCCCAGCAAAACTACAACTCCCATGCAGCCTTGCAGATGCACAAACGGGAGCCATACCAGAGGGATACCACCTCCCGGGGTACTGGGGGAACAGGAGAAGAGATGTAGGAGATCAAAAAAAAAAAAAAAAAAAGACATGGTGTTATAATACGTTTGTTATAATATTAAGGTTATTGTCGCTGTCTCTGTAAAACACTTTTATGGATTCATTCACATGAGCAGGCCAAGTTTGACACACAGGGGCTAGTCTGCCTGCATTTAGAAAACCATTACTTGAGCAGTTTGAACAATGAAGGGGACAACTGCGAGCGTAGGCATTGTGCTATTCTTGTATTTTTGGAAGTGGGGTTGAGTCCTTTACTTTCCTTGTTTGGAGACCAGAGAGGACCAGCACATGGAGCAGCCAGTATAAAAGGCTTGGACAACGGCCAAACCCTTCGAAGCCTATGGATTGATGATGTCATCCGTCCGGAAAATCCTTTCAACGCAGTGACGAAAAATGGCAGACTCTATAGATCAAGATCCCACCTTGATATTGTCTTGCTATGGCTTCCTTTCGTCTGTTATGCCGCGTAAATCGTCATTAAAGAAAGCTAAGTTATAATTCTCTTATGTGATTTTTGTACCGCCGTATCACTATGGGAAGGATATTGCCTTTTACATTATATCTATATAGTTTCTGGTTACTTAAAACGCCACAACTTTAAAGAACTTATTCCAACTAGGAAGCTTTTGCTTCTAAAGGAAACACATGGTCAGTAGAAGTGCTCGGGTGGAGGGCCTGTAGTTGCACAGCAGGTCAGAAATGTCAGAGTCATGAACAGGTGTGGTAAAAATAAGGCGATAGACAAGATAAAGGTTTAGGGATGGCCACCCCGTATACTGAAACATCGGCAAAATACAAGAAGATTGGAGTTCACAACTGAACTGAACTAACCGGATGAGTCTTTCCTATAAATATGGTGGATAGGAGGAAGAGGTGGAGAACAGGAAGATGAATGATGTTAGTGGGTGGTTCAGTAGTGATGTCACTGAGAGGCAGGGCCTTTGGCTGAACTGCAGTGAAACGAGAGGAGAGAGGATCAGTTACGAGCACCAACCCCTGGTCTGGCTGATAAATAACACTATTTGAGCCTGTAAACTGTTCCTCATGTGCACGTGTGTGACACAGGACCATGGCTGATGGTGAAGGAGGAAAGAGAAGAACGATACAAAGGTGAGTCAGAAGATGCTTCAGGAGTCTTCAACTGCTTTTGGATGTTAGGGATTTTGGAAGTGAAGAAGGAGGCAAAATCATTAGGAGATGGAAAGCAGGAGCCAAACTCAGTCCATCACAGGGGTCACTCATGTCCACAATCCCATGGAGCCAACTTAGAGTGGCCAATCAACTTAAAATGCCCCTCTTGGGGGATGTGGGAGGAAAGCTAGAGTACTGAGTGATGGGGAGAATTTGCAGACTCCACTTCAACAAATCCCAGACACTGGATCCATAAGATGGCAGCAGCACACACCACTGCAACCCCATGCCTTCCATGCCTATTTAGCTCCAATTCTAATGAACTCCTAGAAAACATACGTTACTTCATTAATTGTGACAACCAACATGGACAACTTGAGTTCAAAATAAAGTAAATTAACACTGAAAATGACACTGCGATAAAGTACGGGGCTTCTGATCCCTCCCAGCCGACTACGGAGTGTTCTGTATTTTAACTGCTGTACTAATAGATCTGTCAGAGGCATGCTGACACCCTCAAACAAAGGGGCTGACATGCAATGAACTTTCAAAAATTACATTTTAAGTTGATTTTGCTGCACTGTGGGATGTGAAAAAAAGCTTTAGTGATATTGAATTTATTGCTGTATTCAAGCCTGCAGTAGCCAGCAAGATCATGTTGCCTGTGAAGATTGTATTAAACCTAGAAAGCTATAAATACCTCAGGGTGAACTCTGATCACAACGGTCTTTGAACTTCCAGAATTCTCTTATCAAAAGAATATTCTGGGTTTTTTTTTTTTTTTTTTTACTGTGTATGTGTTTTTCTTTTGCCTCTACTGCCATCGTTTTCTGCTTGGAAAACCTTAAATTAATCTGCCCTTTCATTAATGGACCCTTGCTGGCCCTGGGCACACATTACAATGAGTTCTTTCAGAGTACAGAAAATGAAATTAGCATTACACATCAGGAAACCTCGGGCCGCGTTCTTTTTTGGTTACTTTTATCAGATGAAAATAGGAGAACCTGCAGAGGAACCACTGAATAGTGGCATGCAGTGGCACCTTAAAGGGTAACTTTGGTATTTTTCAAGTCAAAGTGATTTCTTCTCAATTATGGTATATTTTAATTTGTCACATAAAATTGTATTTTAAAATAAAGTGTTTTATTATAAATTTTAAAACTACACTGTTCTTGCGGTTACAATGGGGCTGAAGAGTACCAGGATTCAAAAGGCTTAAAACTTACCAAATGTGTCCACTTTAGAGCAGCAAAGGTTTCGACTTAAGAAAACACGCCTTCTACATTTACGAGGCATCCTTGTCACTTGTAATAATTACAATATATACTCACGTTTAAATTCTCCCACGGATAAGTTGGGACTTGATTTTACCGTATAATTTCCAGTATTTTATAACGTCGGTCGTATAAGTCAAATATGGAAAACTTACGTTATTGGTCCAAGAGATTATGATATTCTAACGCCCACCTGAGAGAGTAACCATGGAGCACACGGCCTTTTTCTTCGATGTGGGTGAGGCAATGCGCTGTATCAGTGTGCGCTCCTAACCGCTCTCTCTCTATTGTGCCTACGTGACCACACGGTAATACCTAAACTATTCCAAAGCGACGTTTGCACTGTTTCGTGTTTTTTGTATCTCACACCCTCATACACCTTTATCATAAAAGCATCCCTTATCTACGATGGAGCGTTCGATCAGTAGGAAATATGAAGCTGGTTTTAAATTAAACGATTAAAAGTTGTTGAAGTGGCAAAGGGAATTGGTAACTGCGCTGCTGCAACAAAATTCGATGTGTCTGAGAAACTGGTGCGAGTTTGGAGGAAGCAAGAAGATGAAAAAAAAAATGAAGTGTCGTATTTTTGAATGGGTTGTAAAAGGTATAACAAGAGACAGCAAAAAGGTTTGGGGTTTTCCGGCCCCGTATATTGTAGACTAGCAAAATACCCGCGCTTCACAGCGGAGAAGTAGTGTGTTAAAGAAGTAATGAAAAAGAAAAGGAAACATTTTAAAAATAACGTAACATGATAGTCAATGTAATTGTTTTGTTACTGTTATGAGTGTTGCTGTCATATATATATATATATATATACACACACACACACACACATATAAACATATATATACATATACACATATACATATACATATATACATATACATACATATCTACATATATACATATACACATATATATACACATACACATATACATATATATATATACACATACATCCACATATATATACATACATATACACACATACATACATACACACACATATATATATACACACACATACATATATATATACATACACACACATATAAACATATATATACACATATACACATATACATATATACATATACATACATATCTACATATATATATATACACATATATATATATACATCCACATATATATACATATATATCTACATATATACACACATACAGTACATATATATGTGTGTGTATACAGTATATATATATATGTATGTGTGTATATATATAAATATATACAGTGGTGTGAAAAACTATTTGCCCCCTTCCTGATTTCTTATTCTTTTGCATGTTTGTCACACAAAATGTTTCTGATCATCAAACACATTTAACCATTAGTCAAATATAACACAAGTAAACACAAAATGCAGTTTTTAAATGATGGTTTTTATTATTTAGGGAGAAAAAAAAATCCAAACCTACATGGCCCTGTGTGAAAAAGTAATTGCCCCCTGAAACTAATAACTGGTTGGGCCACCCTTAGCAGCAATAACTGCAATCAAGCGTTTGCAATAACTTGCAATGAGTCTTTTACAGCGCTCTGGAGGAATTTTGGCCCACTCATCTTTGCAGAATTGTTGTAATTCAGCTTTATTTGAGGGTTTTCTAACATGAACCGCCTTTTTAAGGTCATGCCATAGCATCTCAATTGGATTCAGGTCAGGACTTTGACTAGGCCACTCCAAAGTCTTCATTTTGTTTTTCTTCAGCCATTCAGAGGTGGATTTGCTGGTGTGTTTTGGGTCATTGTCCTGTTGCAGCACCCAAGATCGCATCAGCTTGAGTTGACAAACAGATGGCCGGACATTCTCCTTCAGGATTTTTTGGTAGACAGTAGAATTCATGGTTCCATCTATCACAGCAAGCCTTCCAGGTCCTGAAGCAGCAAAACAACCCCAGACCATCACACTACCACCACCATATTTTACTGTTGGTATGATGTTCTTTTTCTGAAATGCTGTGTTCCTTTTACGCCAGATGTAACGGGACATTTGCCTTCCAAAAAGTTCAACTTTTGTCTCATCAGTCCACAAGGTATTTTCCCAAAAGTCTTGGCAATCATTGAGATGTTTCTTAGCAAAATTGAGATGAGCCCTAATGTTCTTTTTGCTTAACAGTGGTTTGCGTCTTGGAAATCTGCCATGCAGGCCGTTTTTGCCCAGTCTCTTTCTTATGGTGGAGTCGTGAACACTGACCTTAATTGAGGCAAGTGAGGCCTGCAGTTCTTTAGACATTGTCCTGGGGTCTTTTTTGACCTCTCGGATGAGTTGTCTCTGCGCTCTTGGGGTAATTTTGGTCGGCCGGCCACTCCTGGGAAGGTTCACCACTGTTCCATGTTTTTGCCATTTGTGGATAATGGCTCTCACTGTGGTTCGCTGGAGTCCCAAAGCTTTAGAAATGGCTTTATAACCTTTACCAGACTGATAGATCTCAATTACTTCTGTTCTCATTTGTTCCTGAATTTCTTTGGATCTTGGCATGATGTCTAGCTTTTGAGGTGCTTTTGGTCTACTTCTCTGTGTCAGGCAGCTCCTATATCAGTGATTTCTTGATTGAAACAGGTGTGGCAGTAATCAGGCCTGGGGGTGGCTACGGAAATTGAACTCAGGTGGGATACACCACAGTTAGGTTATTTTTTAACAAGGGGGCAATTACTTTTTCACACAGGGCCATGTAGGTTTGGAATTTTTTTCTCCCTAAATAATAAAAACCATCATTTAAAAACTGCATTTTGTGTTTACTTGTGTTATATTTGACTAATGGTTACATGTGTTTGATGATCAGAAACATTTTGTGTGACAAACATGCAAAAGAATAAGAAATCAGGAAGGGGGCAAATAGTTTTTCACACCACTGTATTATATGTGTATATATATATATAGAAATAGTTTTACTGTCAAATAATGCAAAGTGTACACGGCACGTGTTTCACCCTAATTCTGGTCTCATCAGGCATACACACTCACTGCACCCCTTCTCAGGAATCGAACCTCGGACGTCAGTGCTAGAGGCAAAGCCTCTTGAGTTGCGCCACAGCGAGTGGTTTGTTTATTTGACAGTCTGTAGATCGGGGTATATATATATATATACTAGCAAAATACCCGCGCTTCGCAGCGGCGAAGTACTGCATTAAAATTTTTATTAAGAAGAAAATTTAACCTTTTTAAACTGAGGGAAAATATGCCAATAATTATTTGTTAAGGATCTCTTTGTATACCACATTGTGAGTTCGGCCATCCGGTTGTAACATGACCAAGCTGTGCGCTGAGCTTACTCTTGAGCATGCAACTTAGAGTTGGCCATGTGAACAGTAATCTTGTCTCAAATCTCACAGCTTGGATTGCTGCTGTCATAATCAGTTTGAGGTTCATGGTTTGTTTCAATTACGACAGTATTTGCAGGACTTGTGTTGAAGTGACATTCGGCATCTGTCAAGCGTTGTAAGCTTACAACCGGTTTCATCGATAACTTTACATGCAGCTTTTGAGAGTTTAAACATTCATAAACATCAAAGTGTCCACTACTGAAATCGTCACCTGTGAATGTAAGATGTTTAAGAGGCATTGGCGGTTGTCGAAAGGTGTAAAATATTTGGCCATTTCGGTACACTTGAAAGCACCAACCGAACAATTCAGCGGCAGCCATCAACTCACATGCAGAACCATAGGTGAAGGGCTTAAGCATTTCACTCTTCTAGTGCTCCTGTGTAGTATATTTATCTCCTGTACCGTCATCAGTCCACACCTTGAACCTGTCCCAGTCATTCAATACATAAGACACAATGTTCTTCCGGATATCAACAGTGAGCCTGATATGGCCGTGCAATATGTAACACAGAGAATGGAAAAGGTAGGTGCCATCTCCGGGCAAGGAAACCACTCGGTAAGTGATAGTTCTTTGATCGATGGTGATTACCTCGATAGACATGGTAATGGGGGTTGAAATGATGAAGGAAATGGGTACCTGAGTAACGTAAAGTAAGTGTAAAATACCTATACAATAACTATAATTGTAATAAACAAACAATAAAACAGCGGAGAAGCCGTGGATTAAACAAAAAGGCTGTAGTTATCAGCAGGGAGACGTGAATCCCGTGGCGAAGCAAGGAAGGGAATGTAGAGACTGGAGCGATGGACAGCCTTATATAGGCAGGCAGCCAACAACGTGGGAGGCGTTGGGATGGGGGACCCAACGCCGCCTCACATGGTGACCAAGCTGCAGGCTATGGACGTATATATGTACGTAAGTAGGATTCAGTTAGCGTTGGGAACCCGTGTACCAAATTTCTTGAAGATGGGCCCATAAGTAACAAAGACTGTTGAAAAGTTCAATATAGCGACTGACAGTGGCATCATACCACTGAAATAAGTACGTACATTGGTTTCGGTTAGTGCAGGGAAGCCGCCTACCAAATTTCGAGAAGATGGGGCCATAAATAATAAATGTTCAACATGGCGGACGTTGTTGAATGTTATGACCGTTATGCGTAGAATTTCGAAATGAAACCTGCTTAACTTTTGTAAGTAAGCTGTAAGGAATGAGCCTGCCAAATTTCAGCCTTCTACCTATACGGGAAGTTGGAGAATTAGTGATGTTGGAAAATTCAATATGGCGGCTGACAGTGGCGTCATACCACCGAGCTAAGTACGTACATTGGTTTTGGTTAGCTCAGGGAAGCCACCTACCAAATTTCGTGAAGATGGGGCCGTAAATAAGAAAGTTCAACATGGCGGACGTTGTTGACCGTTATGACCGTTATGCGTAGAATTTCGAAATGAAACCTGCTTAACTTTTGTAAGTAAGCTGTAAGGAATGAGCCTGCCAAATTTCAGCCTTCTACCTATACGGGAAGTTGGAGAATTAGTGATGTTGGAAAATTCAATATGGCGGCTGACAGTGGCGTCATACCACCGAAATAAGTACATACATTGGTTTCGGTTAGCGCAGGGAAGCTGCCTACCAAATTTCGTGAAGATGGGGCCATGAATAAGAAAGTTCAATATGGCGGACGTTGTTGATCGTTATGACCGTTACGCGTAGAATTTCGAAATGAAACCTGCTTAACTTTTGTAAGTAAGCTGTAAGGAATGGGCCTACCAAATTTCAGCCTTCTACCTACACGGGAAGTTGGAGAATTAGTGACGTTTGGAAAATTCAATATGGCGGCCGACAGTGGCGTCATACCATCGAAATAAGTACGTACATCGGTTTCGGTTAGCGCAGGGAAGTCACCTACCAAATTTCGTGAAGATGGGGTCAGCCTTCTACCTACACGGGAAGTTTGAAAATTGGTGACGTTGGAAAGTTCAATATGGCGGCCGACAGTGGCGTCATACCATCGAAATAAGTACATACATCGGTTTCGGTTAGTGCAGGGAAGCCGCCTACCAAATTTCGTGAAGATAGGGCCATAAATGAGAAAGTTCAACATGGCGGACGTTGTCGACCGTTATTGACCGTTATAACCGTTACGTGTAGAATTTCGAAATGAAACCTGCTTAACTTTTGTAAGTAAGCTGTAAGGAATGAGCCTGCCAAATTTCAGCTTTCTACCTACATGGGAAGTTGGAGAATTAGTGATGAGTCAGTCAGTCAGTCAGTCAGTCAGTCAGTCAGTCAGTCAGTGAGTGAGTGAGGGCTTTGCCTTTTATTATTATAGATGCTCCACAATAGAAAAAGAAAAAAACTGGTCATAAACATAAACCATAACAGTTCATATACGCGACACCAAACATGGCGTCAGCGGCCATTTTATGAAGGAGGAGCCGGAAATGGAGGAATGCTCGGAAGGAGCAGTGAGGGAGGATGGGATTGATGACGTCAGGACAAGATGGCGGAGGAAGAGCGGAAGTAACGCAGTGAGGGCAAAACCCGGCTTATGGTGGCGGAGCGTCTCTTTTCCTGCAAGAAAGTAAAGGGAGAAAGTTAGTACCCCGCCATTCCCTGCCGGCGAATGTCTTTCCAGGTGTGTTCAGATCCGTCCACGGTCTCCTACTCGCGCGTGCGTGACAGGGTGTACAAGTCGGGGTCTGATTTTATGATCGATTTTTCAGGTTTCAAGACCCGACTTACACGCGAGTATATACATTATTTTTTTTTCACAGATTCTTGGAACTATTTTTCTTGAGGTAAGAATACATTTCCTGTTCGCTTGTCTGCTCACTTACAGCCTCCTTCATAGTTGGAGCTTAGACTTAAATAAGGAAGTTGATCAGCATAAAAGCCCAACACGTGTCTGAAGCAGTTTAGAGCAATTTTTACAAGAAAATAGTGTGAAAATGCGCATATCTAAGATGTAAAGAAAAACTTAAAAATCAAGGCATTCACAGTTTCCAGCGACTTCCTTGCAGTAATCACGATGCCTTAAAGTTATGAATTGTCACTTAGTTTGGATCTGAACACATAAATGGAAGAACTACTGAAAACGGGCCTACAGATAACTGTTTGAACCAAAGAGGAAAAGAAAACGTGTTCCTGATCACTCATTACTAAATCCCGCTGCAGTTCAAAAACATATTTCAGGTGGGACATTTCAAGGCAGTTGCAACTGAAGCGGCCTGAAATGTAGAGACGCAGAATATTAACAATGGAAATGTTTACTAGCAAAGATGTAGGAATGACAGGCCACCACACAAATGAAAAACTGGGGCACCAACTGGGTTGTCCCATTTAATGACAGAAGTTCATACAAAAATCAGGCCTCTTGGCATCAGAATAAATAGCCTCTTGGGCAAAACAACAAAGTATTTGGCTCTTTGCCGTACAATAAGGGTTGATCAATGCTGCTCCGTTTGGTGGGTCGCTTGTAGTGCAATTGATGCCTCCTTTCGGGTGCCTTATATCAACAAAGCGGCGGGGCTAAGTGCCCTAACTGGGTGGTTTCTCGATGTGGTGGGGAGAGAAAGAGAAGAGAATGTTAGTGACAGCGCCCCCCTCTCGCCCTGGTGGGTTATCACATACCTTGATCAAGTCCGTGAGGAGATTGTTCGACGTGTGTGACAAGAGGTACACTGCTTTACATTTATTCAATCTGAAGACACAGATTAATATGCGATAACATTCTGGGCTTGAAAAATGGAGGTCTTCGTAAGTTTAAGCCCCTTCTTTCGGGGTTGAACCCTGGTACTCTTCATCCCCATTGTAAACTGCAGATGCAGACAGGTTATTTTAAAAATGGATAGAAAACAATTCACTTTAGAAGACAATTTTAATTGACAAATTAAAATATGCATTGATTATGAAGAAATAACTTCAACTTGAAAAATACTGAAATTATTCTTTAATGCTGTTCATTACAAGTGGTATGCAATGGAAGTAAGGTACAGTCTGACTGTAATATGAGGTTCATGTGGCTGTGGAAGGAGCTTTAGATAGATAGATAGATAGATAGATAGATAGATAGATAGATAGGAAAAGCACTATATAATAGATAGATAGATAGATAGATAGATAAGGCACTATATAATAGATAGATAGATAGATAGATAGATAGATAGATAGATAGATAGATA
>JANRMT010062835.1:23417578-23430295 GCA_026402145.1 Polypterus bichir lapradei
ATAGATAGATAGATAGATAGATAGATAGATAGATAGATAGATAGATACAGCACTATATAATAGATAGATAGGTAGATAGATAGATAGATAGATAGATAGATAGATAGACAGTGTGATCTTTGGCTAACTTATCATCCCAGCCAATACCCCCAGGCCGCCAGATGGAGTCCTCCCTGCAGTATGGAGGTGCCCCGAAGACCAGCAGGGAGTCATGGACTATGTAGATTTTATGCTGGATACCACAGGGGCCGCAAGAGGGAGCTGCAGGGATGACCAAAGACTTATTTGCCCTATAACCCGGAAGTTCGTCAAAGGAAGAGCGACGGGCTTCCGGGGTGAAGAAAAAAACGTTTACCTGACCCGGAAGTGATACAGGATCACACGGACTGGGGATTGGGAACACTTCCGGGTCAGGGAATATAAAAGGATTGTGGGAGCTCCCAGACGGCGAGCTGAGCTGGATGGAAGGGTGGCAACGCGTCTGGGAGTTGGAGGATTGGATTATTGTGATTTATTGTGTATTTGTTTTTGGTTTATGAGTATTGTGGAGGAGAGGGTGCTTTGTGCACTGTGGTGATTGAATAAAGTCAACGTTTGGACTTTTACCTGGTGTCTGGAGTCATGGACAGGGGTTCAAGGGTGCGATATAGCCCTAATCTGTCACAACAGATACAGCACTATATAGCCGATAGATAGATAGATAGATAGATAGATACTTTATTAATCCCAAGGGGAAATTCACATACTTCAGCAGCAGCAAACTGATGCACGGAGCTGCTGGAAAGGCTGCCACTCGTGCCTTTATTTACTTTAGGAGAGCTCGATCCATATGTGGACGGATGATCTGCTGTGGCAACCCCTAACGGGAGCAGCCGAAAGAAGAAGAAGAAGAAGAAGAGGTGGTGTAGATAAAGGCAAGAAAGGCATAAGCGCTAATAAAGATCCATTGTTAACTCCAAGGCAATTATCATTGAACAATAATATTAAAACTACAACACCTGAAAGCTAGTCTCTTGTAATTTAACTGACACTGATGACTGAAGAGAGCGTATATTTGTTGTGAGATTTTATATAATATAGATGAATGTGAGTTGTATGGTTAAGCACACGGATCAATAAAAGGTCAAAGAATTTGTGCTCTGGAGGCTGGTGAAAAAGGACATTTTTAGCTAGGCCTAGTACAGTTTAGCTAAAGTTGACCTTTTATATTTGTACAAGGATAAACAATTGAAATATAAAGTGTTACTTTTTTAGCTTTATAATATTGATGTAAGCGAGAAAAGGCTGCGTTGGGGATACCTGCCGTCTCATGAGGCCTCATCTCATTCGACCCCGACTTTGCCTGCTGTTTGCAGGTTTTGCTCTGCATTCTAACTTTTAGAATGAATGTGTGGGGTTTTCACCAGATTAGAATACTTGAAAATTTTTGACAGGAACAGGCTGTTCAACCCAACAACCTCGCCAGTCCTACCCATGTTATTCCTTCAAAACAACATCAGGTCAAGCTTTGAAGGTCCCTGAAGTCCTGCTGTCTACCGCACTACTTGGTCACTTATTTCATGTGTCTGTGGTTCTCTGTGTGAAGGAAAACTTCATAACATTTGTGCAAAATTTACCCCTAACAAGTTTCCAACTGTGTCCCCGAGTTCTTGTTAAACAGATTTTAAAGTCGCAGTCTCGATCCACTGGACTGATTTGCTTCATAATTTTAAACTCCTCAGTCATGTCTCCTCTTCATCTCCTTTGGTTTAAACTGGAAAGGCTCAGCTCTTTTAATCTTTCCTCATAACTCATCCCCTGCAGTTCAGTTTTTCTTGCACATTATAAAAAAGTGCATCTTAGATTAACTGCCTAATCTAAATTGTTATGTTCTCTTCTAATGGATCCTGATAGAGCCATTTTTGTATGCATTGTTTATTTTGGACGTATTATAATCTTGGCGACTCCACATGTTGTTCTATGGTCTTGAATGGTCGTTGCCTTTTTTCACTGTTTTTACATGAGTGCTGCCATGAAGTGTTATGAATAGTTGCTGTATTGATTTTTTTCCTTGGGCTTTTATAAAGAATTCAGCATTTTAAATAGACTTTTAAAGCCCAAGGAATATATTTCTTACATTAATATTTTGTTTTAGATTCATTTAGATAATGTTAAAATGTTTTAGCATTCTCCAGAAATGACATTTGGTTCTGCTTGGGTGCCACCATTTTGAGAGATTTTTGTCGACAGCTGCTACGCTGTTGGACAAGGTCAACCAGAACTGAGCACCACATGACATCACCATGTCAAAGAGTTAAAGGTCAGCGTCATATACTTCCTGGTTATCTGAAATTACAAACACGATTTGAAAGGTCTTGCGATATCAGACTTGGCCTGGCTTTTTGATTACATTTTATCTCCTGATCTTTCCTTAAAAAAAATATATGTCTTTACCTTCATTTGGCAGATCATATAGTTTATTGCTGCTATGACTATTTTCAATCACATGAAATGGAGGCGATGTGTTTTACTGAATTGTCATTTCCTGCCTATATAAGATGGAGGCACTCGACTTCTGGGGTCCAAGTATTGAATTAAAAATAAAATATCTTTAAAAGTCTTTAGTCCTATTTGGACAGGATTTGTTTTACACCAGGAGGTGAGATAAAGCAACTTGTCACTGATTGACCTCTGTAATTTTAGTGCAGTCTAAATTACTCATGTCAGTGCCTTTTTAAGGACTGCGTGTTCAAGTGTCAGTAAAGATTTTGGAGCCTTTTACTTTCCACAAAAATCCTGTACAAAATAATTTGAGGCTAAACTAGTCCAGCCGAATCGACATGTTAGTAATATTCCACCATTGAAACGGATTGGACAGGACTAAAATTACAGAGGTCTTCCAGTAATAGTTTATTTATCCTGCCTTTGGTATAAAATGAATCCCATCTGAATAGGGTTTAAACATTACAGAGGTCCTCCAGTAATAATTACTTTACCTCACCTCCTGGCATTACGAAGCTACCTACCTAAAAGTTGATAAAAAGTAACGCCAAGGTGAACTAGTCCCATGAAGATCAACGTGTTAGTACAATTTCATCATTTCTTGTGAAAATGACTTTTTCCCAGGGATTTAGAGAAAGAATGGAGGCAGTCCATGCTCTGTGTGACCCACTTTGAACCACATCAAGCTGAAAGCAGTTCCTGTACTTTCGTTTCAGGAATTTGATAAATTCTGGACAAATTGCCTCTAAAAGCTTTCTTAACAAGAGGGTATTTCTCACACAATTCTTTAAATATGCCCACCCAAAACCAAATGTTTATACACTCATTTACTCGAACTGGGTTTGGTAACTCCAGTCATCCCAAACGGAGATGAGACACACAGTTTCAGCTCTTCTCTAGGTGCCACCATAATTGTTGTTTTGTTATGAGTAGGATCCATAGCTACATCTTGATGGCTGTTTCGAGATGACGACACCGTGTAACTGTCGGAGGCACACTTATCTCTGTAATTTTTCCAGACGTAATTTATCCTGTGTGAATCCATGATAAAAATTACTGGTGTTGTGTGGCAACAGTGAGTTTACAGATATATGTCCTGAAAGTTTATTTTTCTGAATGGGGGTTTTGGATTGAGGGCATTCTGGTTTCAGATGTCTTATTGCTGACAATGATTTCGATTTTATATTTTTAGTCTAATTCTTTTGAGCTATTTTCAGATTTCTGTATCACTTTATTATAGATACTGCAATATTACATCTATTATTAATTCTAATTCCTTTACTCTTATTCTTACGTAACAAAAACTTAAGTTAAGACTTCTTCTAGTGTTGTCGTGACTTACCAAGCATCAGAAAAGTGGTTATCCATCGATACAATGTGACCTGCTAAAATAACTTTAGAGGTGATTTAAGCGAGATATCTTTCTCTTGAAAATTGCATACTTCATTATAAGACCTATGAATCCTTCATATTCACAAGTAATTCTACCAGCATATCGAATATGCCACACTCCACAGAAATAATAACCTGATGTTTAATAAGAGTAACAAAAGAAGCCTGTGTTACATAAGAGTACATAATATACAGTAGTACTAGGGTGTTGTACCATGATTAATACAGTATATGTATTTTTGAGGTGCAGAGACTAAAGTGTTACCCAGATTTCAGTATTTCTTTCACTTCCCACTTCTTTTGGTCACTCCTATCTATCCTCCTATTAACTGCTGTCCTAACATAAATCTGCCTGGTGCAATCATGTGTGCCCTGTAGTGGCCTGGCATCCCATCCAGGGTTAGTTACATTTTTTCCATTGTTGCTAGCATGTTCTGTAAATGGATGGATTCGAAATTGTGTCGGATAATTCACACTCAGCTGGTTCGGTGTTTTAGCACACAGGCAAGCAAGCCGACTGTCCTGCACAGTTAAGACATTCGTTAATGAGAGACTGTGTGTAGAAAGAGGATGACAAAAGATTTAATTAAGCAAATAATTTAATGGAAAGCAGCAATTAGCCTTTGATTAAGAAAGTGATTAGAATAAAAACAAAAAGCCACAGGGGTCCCCCAGGACCAAGATGAAGATCCGTGGCTTAATCAGTTAATAAGAAACCATGCAGTAACAAGAGGATTTCCTGAGATTTGGCTTCACTGCCCGATTTCTGCATTTATTAATACTTGCGCTTGTACAGTTAAAAGTAAATATGATGAATTTTTTTCGAGTCCAACTGGAAAACAAAGACTTCTTGAACAGTACACATGCATCCATTATTGAACCCATTTGAACTATTTCTGTATTGTGGTGGGCTGGCATTAATACTGGATTCAAGGCAGGAAGCTGTCCTGGATGGGGTGCCAGTGCACTACAACAGTTTAAATGAGAACAGGCCATTCAGTCCAACAAGCCCGCCCATCCCTTTCACCGATTCTCCAAAGTAAGTTGAGAAGGCCCTACTCTCTACCACACTACCTGTTCATTTATTCCATGTCTATGGTTCTATGGTTCTTTTCCTGAGGGGATTAAATCATTGCAAGTAGATGTCGAAATACGAATGAGCCATTTTAGCCTTAGAAAATGTATACAGGGCCATAAAAGTTTTCACATTTTATACTTATAAAGTATTGAGTCACAGTGGATTTAATCTGGCTTTTTCAACACTGATCAACAGAAAAAGACTCTTTATTGTCAAACTGACAACAAAACTCGGCAAAATTGTCTAAATTAATTGCAAATTTAAAACACTAAGAGCATACGAAATTTGACAAACGAGAGGAGACCCTTAGTTCATCAAGCTCTTTTGTTTAGCAAATTGCTAAGGTGCCCAAAAATCTCAGATTCTTCTTAAATGTTATCAAGGTTTCTGCTTTAACTCCATATCTCGGTAGTTTATTCCAGCTCCCCACAACTGTTTTCGTAAAGAGATGCTTCCTGGCTTCAGCCTTAATTGCTTTTCTACTTAATTTCCACTGGTGTCCTCACATGTTTGAATCACCATTAAGTTGCAAGAATTGTGCTGGACCTACTTTATCATTTCCTTTGAGAATTTTGAAGACCTGGTTTAAGCCTCCACAGAGTTCCCTCAGCTTGAGACTAAACAGGTTTAATTTTCTCAGTCTGTCAGAGTAGGACATGTCCTTAAGTCCCAGGATGCACTTGCTTGTTCTCCATTGCACATATTGAGGTATGGCTTAGCATTTCCTTGGCAATAAAAGATATAAAAAAAAACAAATAAAAAAACCCAGTATTTTTACCAATAGACATTCAAAGAGCCTTTTTTCTTAATCTTAGTTAATCCTTTATGACATTTGTCCTATGTGTACTCACGTTTCATTAGTAGAGTGTCTTGTATTGTTATCTGTCAGTGTGGTGGGGTGCGCTGCAGCACTGGATGTATTTGTTTACAATAATATTATTATTTCAGTTATACATTCAGTTTCTCTTGGCACGCTTTGTACGTGTTGTTGGCTGGTAGGGAAGTAGTGTTGCCAGATCATTTCTTCATTCTCTTTTCTTTTTGCTGCCACTCTAAGGTAACGCATACTGTATTTTAATCATGCCGCACTGGAATGGGAATAGTGGTCCCGAGGGGGTGGTACACTGTGTTGCCTGGCTGCAGGATGACAGGTTGCCACACAAATGAAAAGTTAGGACACCAATCAGCTCATCCCGTTTAGTAACTGAAGTCCAAACAAATATCACACCTCTTTGATATCTGAGTAAACAGCCTCTCAGGCACAACAACAAAGTATCCGGCTTTTGGTTGTAGAATACGTGTCGATCACTGGAGCTCCATCTGCTGTTAGTGGAAAAGAGGCCTCCTTCCGGGCAGCCAGTCTTCTTATAATGCACAGACTGGAAGAGGCAGGGCTACAGGCCCTCACTGGCTGGTTTGTTGGTGCTACCATGAGACAAGGAGGAAAGAATATTAGGGACAGCGCTCCCTTATGCCTTGGTGGGTTATCATATACAGTACAGGGCAAAAGTTTGGACACACCTCCTCATTCAATGTGTTTTCTTTATTTTCATGACTGAAGGCATCAAAACTATGAATGAACACATGTGGAGTTATGTACTTAACAAAAAAAGGTGAAATAACTGAAAACATGTTTTATATTCTAGTTTCTTCAAAATAGCCACCCTTTGCTCTGATTACTGCTTTGCACACTCTTGGCATTCTCTCGATGAGCCTCAACAGGTAGTCACCTGAAATGGTTTTCACTTCACAGGTGTGCCTTATCAGGGTTATTTAGTGGAATATCTTGCTTTATCAATGGGGTTGGGACCAGCAGTTGTGTTGTGCAGAAGTCAGGTTAGTTGGACGATCATTTATTTTTCAACAGGACAATGACCCCAAACACACCTCCAGGCTGTGTAAGGGCTATTTGACCAAGAAGGAGAGTGATGGAGTGCTGTAAATGGTCATGAAAATAAAGAAAACACATTGAATGAGGAGGTGTGTCCAAACTTTTGGCCTGTACTGTACCTGTGAGGAGATCTTCCAACACACATGTGTAACAATGGTTACTGGTCAACCTGAAATGTGAACAGTGCAGCTACAGAAATAAAAGACAATATGGCAAAGGAGTAATCTCAAAACGAAAAAAACCATGAAGCATTACTTTTCTGCCTCACTCCGCACTGTCCATGCAATACAGCCGCAGAGAGCTTAAACAACTCGGCACATCCACATAAAAAACGACAAGGGGTGTGCGAGCTATCTTGAAGGCTTTTACTGGACGTACTTCGTTCCTTCTTCTTCCTCCCTCCTTCCTTACTTCCTTACTCACTTACTTACTATATCGCTCCTCAGACGAGGCATATTTATTCTAAAATTTCACCGGGGGGTTTTGCAAGATGTGATTGTTAGATATTCTATTTGGTTGGCTGTCAATATGACGAATGAATTCACTGTCCGTTTTCTGCCTCACTCCGCACTGTCCGTGCAATGCGGCCGCAGAGAGCTTAAACAACTCGGCACATCCACATAAAAAACGACAAGGGGTGAGCGAGCTGTCTTGAAGGCTTTTACTGGACTACTTCATTGTAAACTGAAATATATACAAAAGAAACATACAGGCATTTACAGGTGTACAATCAAAGACAAGCAATACATAGCAGACAGTGTACATTAAACAATAGAGCTTTAAAAGACACTTACAAGGCGAGTGATTTCCACAGATGGATCAAGACAAAGAGAAGTGCGCAGACAGAGGTTCAAATTGCTCCGTACCACAACTAACCAGACACAGGGGTTTATATACCATAAGGATAAATTTTGGACGTGACCGAAACAAGAGATAAAGGGGTGCCTACGTGAGACACATGGGGTGTATTGTATTCAAATGTTTATTATGGGACCTACGTGCTTTACGCGAGTTTCATAGACTTTTACGGTACCACTGTGAGTGTGGGACGTGACTGACTGGTGTGTTAATAAATGACAAGATGAAGGGGGAGCACAGTTCAACAAATAACAGTCTCAAATAACAAAATGTGGGGCAGAACAATAACAGTTTTCCCACAGAATGATATTTATGAGTGGAATATGAAATGATGTCCTATTACTCATTTATTTTATGAGTGATGTTGCTTGTACTGACCAACTTAAAGGCAACAGCAGTTCAATCCCACCTTTTCAATCCAATCAGTTCAAATCCAAGTCCTGCAAATGCCATAGTGCTGAGCGGGGAGCAAACACCTCTCGGTTTTATTCTACCCTTGGGAGTCATATTACCGTCATTTCCCAATAATTCTGTCCACAGATCCAGGATATTCAGCACACATGCTATGCCTACTAATCCTGAGGAATTTGATTTTGGCTTTTCCAGTTACTCAAGCAGCTCTAAGCGTCATTAATTTTCCAAGTACAGCTTGTGTTTGGAGAAGAGCGCTATATAAAAATGAGTTGGACTGAAAGACAAAGGAATCCATCCTGGATACAGTTCAGGCTATTAATTCCTGTTGATTCTTCACAACCAAGTCCAAGTTGCAGTCTGGGTTCTAAGAACATAGACATGTTAGACATGAATGGGGAAACAAGAGGTTAGGAGCACACGCTGATCCAGCACACTGCCACGGCCACCACATGACAAACCAACTCAGGATATCAGATTGGGACCCAAGTGCAGCCATGCATGGGTGACACCTCAGCACCACACCAGTTCAGATGGAACAGGACAGTGTGAGGTTTTTTTTATGGTGACTGGAGTGCCAATTCTACCACCAATCCCCAGGTTTTTCCCTGCAGGTCGGAGGCCCTACTTGCAGGGGCTGGATGCAGATTAATGTCATACCCCGGATGAAGTAATTGCAGGTTAAGGGCCTTGCTCAAGGGCCCAACAATGTAGAGTCACTTTTGGTGTTTACGGGATTTGAACTGGCATCCTTACCAGTGCAGAATCCCTAGCCAGAGCGACCACTCCACCACAATGGGTGAAACAAGACAAGAAAAAATCCTGCCAGATGAAAGCCATTGGTTAGTGATCAAAACAAGACATTTAAACCTCCATAAACACACAGATATGCTAAACACACACTATAGCAGAATGTATCTCAATGGTGAAGTGTCATGACAATATAAAGTCCGGATAACATTGTAACTGGCATATGGACAGATGAAGAAAATGAAAACAGCATTCCTGGAGTAAAACACCTTTGGAATGTCCACTGTCTGTGTAGCTGCATTTGACAAAGGTTTCCAAATTGTTCAGAATAGTTCAACTGCAGCTACCAGATAGGCTTTCTGTCTCTAGTATAACTTGCTATACAAAAAATAATCTTCAGGCCAAGTGTCTTCACTTTTCAAGATTTTACTGAAGTTCAGACAACTCACACACAAAAAACAAGTGGATAACAAACACAGAAAAGAAAAGGGAAACTTATGATATTCTGCTTACATGTTTAGGGTACATTTTTTAAAGTTTCTATATATCGTTTTATGCAACGTTTTATGCAGCTGTCTGAAAACTCTTTGCCCTTGATATCCATCTACCGTTGGGCTCATAAGTTTACATACCCTGGCAGAATTTGTGAGATGTGTACCATACTTTAAAGAAAAGATGACTGATCGGGCAAAACACATTTCATTTACTTTTAATGGTATCCAAGTTAAACTGTAAGGCATCGCAGAATAGCAGAACCATTAAACAAAACATAGCAATATGGAAAATAATGAGATTGTCAAAAGTTTGCATACCATTAGTTCTTAATGCGGTGTATGGCCCTGAGGTATAGCGGGTCCGCGGCTTCCAATAAAAAGCCCGGGTTTTAAGCCGTGCCGTTCTCCGTGGGCGCGATTGCGTTTCGGGGAGTTAATGAGGTAACGGGTGTGAGTCACACCTGCACGTGTGGGTGCGGTCTTTCTTGATTGCCTCATTGGCTTCCTGCCCACGGAGGAGCGGAGGGATGTATATAACAGGTCTACACTAGGATGGGAGGAGAAATGGAAAAATGGAGAGAAAGGAGGTTAAAGGGCGGGAAAGAGCAGTCCTAGTAGGATCTGGCCACCTATAGCAGGAGACAAAATGAGCTGGGGCCCTGCAAAGGAGTGTTAGCCGCTTGCGCTCTGGGGGCTAGTTCGCCCCACTGAAAGTTCGAGTGAGTGGGGTGAGCAAGGCAGGTGTTCTCCTGAGGGATTTGAGGAGCAACTACGGGTGCGCGAAGGATGAAGGGAAGAGAGACAGCCTCGTCGGTCTGGCAGTGACATCTGTAAGGGGGCCAAGACGGAGGTTGGCTTAAGGAGCTCATGGCTGTTGGGTCTCTGCCGGCTGCGAGAGCAATGGGTGAGCTGGGGTGAAAGAGTGACGGAGGTGGGCTGGAGAGTAATGAGAGAGACTGCATTTACTTCTGCATTTTATCTTAACCTCGGATTTTAAAGGATTTATTTATTGATGATTTTTGTCCCCCACTGGACACTTGTTTTCGGGAGTATTTATTTATTGAAACCAGATGCACCGCACTTTTGTTTGGACACTGTTGTTTTAATAAAAGCACTGTGGCACTTTTTGGATATCCCCTGGCTTCATGTGAGAGATTTGTCCTCACTTGTCAGCTCATGTCGGTGACATTACTGATGGTGTTGGGTTCAAGGGCTCCCGTAAAGACGGATGGGAGCGTGAAGAGAACCTGCATCATCACAGGCCCCCTTTAGCATCAATGATGGCATGCAGTCTTTTGTGATAGTTGTGGGTGAGGCCCTTGAATTTATCAGGTGGTAGAGCTGCCCATTCTTCTTGGTGAAAAACCTCCAGGTCCTGTAAGTTCTTGGGGTTGTCTTGCATGAACTGCACGTCTGACATCTCCCCAGAGTGGCTCAGTGATACTGAGGTCAGGAGACTGTGATGGCCACTCCAGCACCTTCACTTTTTTTCCTGCTGTTGCCAGTGAAGGGTCGACTTGGCCTTGTGTTTTGGATCATTGTCATGCTGAAAGATCCGAGTGCGTCCCATGTGCAACTTCCGGACTGATGTATGCAAGTTGTCCTCCAATATTTTCCAGCAACATGCTGCATTCATCTTTCCATCCATTTTCACTAAGTTACCTGTGCTGCTGTTGCTCACACACATCCAGAACACCTTCATACTTCACAGCAGGGATGGTGTACTTTTTGTCATTTTCCTTGCATTTACAGTTGTGACCATAAAGTTCAATTTTGGTCTTATCACTCCAAAGGACTTTGTTCCTGAAGTTTTGAGGCTTGTCAAGATGCTGTTTGGCGTATTGTAAACAGGCTGGTTTGTGGTGTTGGCACTGTTAAGTCTTTTTTCTTGCAACTCGACCATGCATCCTATTTTTGTTCCTCCTTATTGTGCAACTTGAAACAGCAACATCACCTGTTTGCAGAGAAGCCTGTATCTCAGCTGAAGTGGCTCGTGGGTTTTTCTTGGTATCTCGACAAATGATCCTGGCAGTTGTGGCTACCTGACCATGGCTTGTTAAGAACGGAACCCCTAACTTTTCACTTTTTTTGTCAAAATTTGAACCCTACTGACAGGCACTTTCAGATCTCTAGATATCTTTTTATATCCTTTTACTGATTTATACAAATCAAGACCCTTTTCTTGCAGGTCCTTTGACAGTTCTTTTGCTTTCCCTGTGGTTTGGTATCCAGCAAAGTCAGTGCAGCTCTGCATGATTTTAAATTGACTGTTTATGCACAGACACTGATTACAATCAAAGAGGATTACAGGTGTGGACCCTCTCCATTAATTAGCCTTAATTTGAACCTCTGTGTGTCAAATTGTGTGTATATTATAAACCCCAACATTCAAGGGTAGGTAAACATTTGATCAGTTATCATTATTGATTTCTGCGTGATGAAATAAATGAAATGACAAAACAGTGTTATGACTGGTATTTTTATTAATTTTTGTAAGACCTAGTCTATTCTGCTGTTCTTTGTCAGTAATTTCAGGTTTTTGGGTTGCAGTATTCATTTTTGACATTATTTTCTTTATGTAATATTGTTTTCTAATAGGCAAGAATATTTTGTGGTCTTTTTATATTGCATCTTATCAAGGTGCATTGACGTCATGTACATGATGAGTTAAAAGGCTACCTGTGATGACGCTTCCTTATCTGAAATCACAGTTACTCAAGTACAAAAAGAAAAGAAAAAAACAGTACTTGTCATTCAGTTGTCCTGGCTGTTGACATTTGCTTTCATTATCCTCTTTACGATTCTTCCTTCATGATTTAACTTAGTGGACTGCTTTTCTGGCTTTGATACTTTGTTTGTAATATGTTTCCTTTGGTGGACATTCCTTTAACCCTGGTAACCTTCGTTGTGAGGCTTAACAAACAGAACCAAAAACAGAATTAATCACATAATATAAAAAATTGTATTTAAATAAGAAAAGATTAAAGAATCAATTTGACAAAGATTGGAGTGGAGGATGCAGTTCTGTAGATCTATCTTCTCCACATGACTAACTTTTGTGTGTGTAGATCTATCTATCTATTGTAAATAAGGAGAGCAGGAGACTCAAAATGGTTTGGTGATGGCCCCGCGTATACTGAAAAGTGCAATGCAAAAAATGTTAAAAAACATGGCTACAACTGAGTTTAAAACAGAACTGAATACAGATGGGAAAACAGGGGCATTTATATGGTGATGACAGGAAGGGGGTAGTCCATGGTGGCCGGAAGAGGAAGTGATGTCTTTGGTAGGTGGGTCCTGAGAAGGACTCTATCTATCTATCTATCTATCTATCTATCTATCTATCTATCTATCTATCTATC